>JAJOZX010002541.1:55000-617957 GCA_023014485.1 Bathynomus jamesi | reverse complement strand
GCAGTACCTTAGCACGTATGTTTACTGTACAAAATACACGGACTCAAAAAATTTGGCTGCCTACGATCGTTGAGCGTGCCCGTAAACTAGCTGTAGACTGTGAACTTGAATTTGACTGTAATATGGGTCCTGAAGAGCTGAGAAAGGTAGAACAGGAAATGAATGTGCGCATAGTTGTATTTGGTTTGGATGATCGCCGCCGGACTGTGTATGTTTTTAAAAGCTGTGTGAGAGATCGTACAAGACCCCTACTTATTTTAGGATTGTCAGGACAACGTATCTCCCCATCCGTAATATAAGGGGGCTTTACGCGAGTTATGACAAAAGTCGAAAATATGGGAGACATCATGATTTGTGTAAGGGGTGCCTCGAGTTTGCGGATGATATAGTGAGACATTGTAAAGAATGTCACATGGTATGTGAGCAGTGTAAAAGCACCAAATGTGAAAGCCGTGTAGTTGAGAAGAGAGACTGTGATGTGTGTAGACGCACATTTTTCAATAATAGCTGCTTTGATCTCCATAAATCAATTGGTACGTGCAGGAAAATGAGAATCTGTGAATGTGGTATGTTTCACACAATGGATAATTGGGGAAAATTTAAGCACAAGTGCGACGTAATTCACTGTCCTACATGCCAGGAGGAATATAAGGCGGATGGAGTAAAGCATGTGTGTTATATGAAAGATGCTAAGCCTAAAAATAACCCTTGTATAACTGTGTACTACGATATAGAAACATATACGAACGCTGAAACCAAAGAGGTAATTCCACATTTACTTGTGAGCCAGACCATCTGTGATGAGTGTATGGGTATCGAATGTGACGAGTGCCCCAAATGCGGTAAACGGACAAACGTTTTTAAAACGAATGTCAGCGATAGTCCTGTGAAACTATTTGTGTCCTATATTGTCAAGTTAGCCGACAAGTTCAAAAAAATGACTGTGTATATTCTCGCCCATAACGGGGCAAAGTTTGACACGCAGTTCCTTTATAAGGAGTTGCTTGAACACGAATCCTCTGAGATATTTACAGGTGATCCATTGAAAAGAGGCAACAAATTAATACAGATGCAGATAAGAGGCAATGTACAATTTAAAGATACTTTATTATTCACACCTTGTAAATTAGCAAAGCTACCCAAGGTGATGGGAGTAGCAGCTGAAGTTTCCAAAGGATACTTCCCATACACTTTCCTCACCAGCGAGACTTTAAACTACGTAGGCCCACCACCCCCAAACATTATTTTGACTGCATGGATGAACGTGAAGACTTTGATCGATACTACGACAGTTTTAATGAAAGTAACCCTTATAATATAGCTGATGAATGTGAGCGTTATTGCGTGAATGATGTGCGCGTGCTTAGAGTATGTTTCCAGGCCTTTAGAAGTATGTACATAGCCCGTTTCAAATGCGATCCACTGCAAGTCGCAACCACCATCGCATCATTATGTTTTACGGTGTTCAAGAATAACTTCATGCCTAAAGAACCTTAGCATTACATTATTCACCGAAACAACCCCCGCAGTTACGGACACAAGGCTATTTACTGGCTCATACACCTGCAGCAACAAACAGGTGTATACATAAAGCACGCCCGCAACACGGGTGAAGTACCCATTAAGATTAATGGACGTGTTTTTTGGGTTGATGGGTTAAGTGAAAACCGTGTCACTGGTGTGAAGACTGTGTACTCCTTTAACGGTTGCTGGTGGCATGGATGCCCCCGTCCTGAGTGCGGAGTCACCGGAGATATCAACGGTAGGTCTCCTGCCGACTGTCTTGCATCGACCCGCACCCGCGATCAACTTATAGGATCACAGTTCACTCACAAAGTCTTGTGGGAGCATGAATATGATGCACGGATGGAGACAGACGATGTATACCGTGAGGAAATAAAAACGATCAAGCGTTCAATGGTGCTGGATCCTCTCAAATGTGGTGATAGCTTGTTTGGAGGACGTACAAATCCTTTCAGACTATACTTCCCACCTACGGAGGGCGTGAAGCTCCATTACTACGATTTCTGTTCTTTATACCCATACGTGATGAAGAGCAATCCGTACCCCGTGGGCGCTCCTGAGAAACTGGTGGGGCCTAGCCTACCATCCATCAATGAATTTTCAAAAAATTTGAATGATCATTACTTTGGGCTCTCTTTCGTAGACGTACTCCCCCCACGCAATTTATGGATGCCGATCTTACCTGTCGTTATCGACGACAAGCTCATTTTCCCCTGTGCGTGAAGTGCGCGGAAGAGGATAACGGCGAATGTAACCATATACCCCACCAGCGTAAGATCAGAGGCGTATATACAAGTCCTGAGCTGGCCCTAGCCGTACGCCATGGTTATAGAATACTGAAGATACACGAGGTGTGGAGGTTTCAGAAGCTCCCCAACCTTTTCACACCATATATAAACGCCTTTTTGAAGGATAAGGTTGAAGCATCAGGGTATCCGCGAGGAGTTGATACCGAAGATGAAAAGTCTGCCTATATTCAACGTTACCGCGACCGCGAAGGTATACAACTTGATCGTGTCCAAATTGTAAAGAATCCTGGCAAGCGCTTTAGTGCAAAATTGTGTCTAAACAGTCTATGGGGAAAATTTGCGCAGAATACCGGCAGAGGGAACATTCATTTGGCACAAAGTTATAGCGATGTCTGGGATTATGCCAATGCCCCCGATAAAGAGGTCATGGAGATCGTGAATGTAGGTAATACTTACGTAATAAAGTACAACAACACTGAATTTGCCACAGATACCTCAAGGGTTACAAACATACCTGTGGCGAGCTTCACAACAGCCTACGCCCGTATAAAACTTTGGGGTCTATTGCATTCTCTTGGGCGGAGAGTATTGTATGCCGATACAGATAGCGTGATATTCACAGAGAGGGAGGGTGATTACATGCCCGCTATTGGGGAGTTCCTCGGCGAGCTCACTGATGAGATCAAGGATGAGTATGGGGACGACGCATACGCCGACTCTTTTATCTCAACAGGACCTAAGACTTATGGGGTACGGGTCAGGGTAGGGGATGAAATGAAATATATCGTGAAGGCAAAGGGTATTACGCTCAACCATGCGAATCGGGAGGTTGTTAACTTTGAGTCGTTGAAGGATCTAGTATGTTTGGAACCTCACCAACTAATTGTAGGCACCCACAATTTTCGGGCGCAGAAGCTGGGAGGCGTGAAGGAACTTAGGGGTACGATGGTGTGCCGTAACACCTATAGGAAACGTTACCAGTTACCTGGCACCTATGATACCGTACCCTTTGGATACCAATGATGCTTCTAACTCACACGTCTTGTATATAATCGTATCTATTTGTAAATATATATATATATAACTTGAATATCTCGAATCGTATTTGTAAATATATGAATATCTCAATAAATCAAATAGCGTTTCACTTTCTCCTTTGTGTGTGTGTGTGGTGTGTGTGTGTGTGTGTGTGTGTGTAGGTGAAAGTTCTAAGCTCCGCCCACTGCGTGAGTCATGCTACTATCTGGGAGTCCCTGCGTGGTCAGTCGACCGCAGTAAGCCCGAGAGATCAGACGTGTATTCAGATCAGACGTATATTGAAATGGCTACCTTTAATATTGCTTGCACAACGTTTATGAAATGGTATTCAGTAAAGTGTGAGGATGTGGTGGATACCGAAAAACTTCCTATTCCCCCCTCCTATGCCTCTTTTAAAACCACATTGGATTGTGCGAAGTTCCAAGATGTACAAATACTCTACGGATGTTTGGTGAGACTGTTGAAGGCTTTCGTTGCACAGACGATGTGCTGAAGTATGCTGCAGGGCTAAACTTTATAAAGTCTCACATACACCGTGAAGTAAAAGAAACAACGCGTGCAGAAGAGAAGCAGCAGGTATGGATAATGAGCCTTGTGGATGGGTGGTGTGACAAGCGGTATTACGTCATGCTACACCATGTCGATTACTCATACCCTACGTCTGAAAATGTGAATCTCGTGATCATGGACAATCTTAGGTGTTTTTATCACTATATTAACGTATATCATGATGAGGTTCATAGTGAGGTTGTGGCTAGTGCCATGCGTGATGCGTTTTTAACAGATTTTAGAGACGAGTATCGTTTGATGGGTAGAAAGGAAAAATATGAGCATATGTTCCTCTCAAATAGTGCGCCGGAGTGTGGAGATGATTAGCGCCTAGTTCTTATCCAAAGTGCGTAGGCTGGTAGTGACGAAACGGAAAAACAAATATGTGCAACAATTCGAGTCGTACGAACATGCCCATTCACGTATCATCGAGTCAGCCGCCCGTCGAACCGTTCCTGCCTGTGCCTCACACGGCTCATAGTTATCTCAGAGCTTGAACCGAGTAGACGTGCGCTCCTCGAATACGATGGAACTTCCTTTGAGCAGCATTCTCAACGCCTCGTACGATGTGTCCGTGACGAAATCGTTGCGCGTGTTCAGGCGTAATTCCGGTACCATTAGCTATGTACTGGAAACGGAATGTAGACCGACAAACAAACGGGTTTATTTAAGTATCGAGGAGATGAATAGAATCTTTGTGATATTTGATAAGTGGTGTGAAGATCGTTATAAAATACCTGCTAACGTAGGTACAAGAAGAGAGCAGATTAGTGACGCGCCCTCATACGCCGTTGTATGTACGTTGTGTATAAATAACGATCGGCCGTGCATTGATATAAGGCTGATGTGGAAGAATGCTTCTGATAATAACGCTCTTATTCCTACGCGAAACCGTTTCATCCTCGACAGAATGTTTGAAATCGTCGGATTCCGTAAACTGAAATCTATATTAGACGCGCGTGTTACGGATATGCTTTATTTTGATACAGTTCTTGAATACGCATACACTGCTCTGCTCGATGGGTTTACCGAGTGTAGGACTGGTGAGAATGGTCTAGTGCTGGATGTTTATTTAAAAAGTTTAGACTCTTTGAAATACCATGAACTTTGGTACAAAGCAATTGATCGGTACAAGGCTGAGCTCACCTACACCGTTCACCCTGAAGAACTATTTCTTTATATAACGCGCAGTTGCCGTAACGATTTAGAAGATTATTTCAATTGCCGTTATGTTGAGTGAAGAGTTCACGATTGAAAAGCTCGAGTCGGTAGAAATAAACCCTCGATTGGAAAAGCATTCTTATAAACTTGCGTTTAATAATGTAGCTAACGATGAACTCTTTGTGCGTTCTTTTGAATGTATTCTAGACGTATTTAAAGATGACTTGCCAACCGGTTGTAAAGTGGGGACAAAAATAGTACTGAACGATATGAAAGCCATTCATATCGAATACAGGTTTCCCTATACTTTAAGCGGTGAAATATTATTAAGCCGCATAGACTGCGTAATGCAGAGCAATAATGATGTAATTGTAAACTCGATTAAGACCGATTTTAGTATTTTGAAAAAAAAATGAATTGTATATATATTTTGATTATACGCATATTTCTATTGATTTGTGTCTATATATATATATATATATATATATATATATATATATATATATTTTGCTTGATATTTCTCCTGTACTGTTATGTACATATTGAAGTGTATATGAAATGTATATTTTATTTATATATCACCATATTTGTGTGTGTGTGTATATTTCTGTTATGTACATATTGAAATGTATATGAAATGTATATGAAATGTATATTTATTTTATATATAAATTATGTGTATATATTTCTGTTATACGCATATTCCTCAAATGTATATGAAATGTATATTTTATTTTATATATATATATATATCCATAATTGTGTGTATATATTTCTGTTATACGCATATTCCTCAAATGTATATTTATTTTCTATATATTTATAATAAAAAGAATGATGCAATGTTGTTTTTGTTATGCCTTCTACCACCGGTATTCTGTATACAACAGGTATCTGGCAATATTTAAGCCTTCTAAGCCAACTGGCTGATTAGGAGTCTATAATAGTGTATACAATGGTATCTGGCAACTGTGTCTTCGGAATACATGGAGCTATCTGGCAACTCAGCCAACTGGCTGATTAGGCGTATATAATAATAATGTATGCAATAATACTGCTAAAAAGAGGTATCTGACAACTCAGCCAACTGGCTGATTAGGAGTCTATAATAGTGTATACAATGGAATACATGGCGCTATCTGGCAACTCAGCCAACTGGCTGATTAGGCGTATATAATAATAATAATGTATGCAATAATACTGCTAAAAAGAGGTATCTGACAACTCAGCCAACTGGCTGATTAGGAGTCTATAATAGTGTATACAATGGAATACATGGCGCTATCTGGCAACTCAGCCAACTGGCTGATTAGGCGTATATAATAATAATAATGTATGCAATAATACTGCTAAAAAGAGGTATCTGACAACTCAGCCAACTGGCTGATTAGGAGTCTATAATAGTGTATACAATGGAATACATGGCGCTATCTGGCAACTCAGCCAACTGGCTGATTAGGCGTATATAATAATAATGTATGCAATAATACTGCTAAAAAGAGGTATCTGACAACCAGCCAACTGGCTGATTAGGAGTCTATAATAATGTATACAATGGTATCGCGGTATCTGGCAACTCAAGCCATTTACCCCAACTGGCTGATTAGGAGTCTATAAAACAACGCCAACTCGGCTGGAAGTCTTAATGTGCACTTGGCTCCTGCCAGGTGAACACCTCTCCTCCTTTCTCTCCTTCTTTCTCTTGGGGGATAACGCCGCCTCCAAGTTTTCCCCCCACCCCCCTTTCCCCCACCCCCCCCTTTGCAACAACCCCCTTTGCAACATCCCCTTTGCAACAACACCCCTTTGCAACAACCCCCACCCCCTTTTGCAACAACCCCCACCCCCTTTTGCAACAACCCCACCCCCCTTTGCAACATTACATAATAACCTGCAACATTCCTGCACTCTCCCCTTTTGCGGCTATACTACTATTATCACCTCCCGAAGTATTGACCTTTCTTCCTGAAACACCCTGTATGTATATATAAAATTTAATACGGTTAAATAAGCCAAATAAGTTAGTTAAATAATATAAAATGATTAGGAAATTGTAAAAACTATTAAATTGATGTACTAATTGGTGTTTCTAAGTTTTAGATTCATTGAAGATTGAACAAAAGATCATGTGTAAAGCGCGAATGAAACAATGAAACCTTTCTTCTCGAGGGCGAGACATTGGACATAAAATTTCTGGAAGTGAGTGGAGAAGAGCTAGTCACAGAGAGAGGTCGTACAGCCGTCCATCATAAATTCATTTTTCCTCCCTTTGTTATTTTTATTTTAATGTCCACTTGTGCTAGTGGGAATTAGGGCCCACTTTTAAGATGAATTCGTAACAGTAAAGTAAATTCATTTCTCTCGTGCGGCATATTGAAAGGAAACTTTGCTTCAGGCTCTAGGCCTATTCTTGTCCCGCGCTAGGCCATATTCTTCATTTCCTTAGGCCTACTCGAATTCGGATCGAAACCTATTCCCTTTTATTAATTGTATAACGTAAGTGTGAAATTAATTTAATTTGTGAAAAAACATAAGATTAAAAGTATAAAAGCAACGCTGTTTCATAATAAAATAAAATTTATTTTTGTGTTTTAAATTTAAAAACTTGAGTATTTTTATGACAAAAGTTAAAGTAAATTCCGAAATTATTAGAACGATAAAAAATGTTTGTTGCTTAGTTGAAGTTAAGTGGAAAGAACGCTAACAATATGAAAAGAAAGACATCAATGGTTACACTCTCATCCTCATTGTTACGTGCGTATTTGTCGTCACACCTACCGACGAGCGGATCAACGGACAAATAGATAATTTTTATTCAGGGGGGGAGGGGTCACCCCGGGAAAATTTGGGAACCAACTACGAGGCATTCGGATCTTTTCCAAAATCCGGACCGTTCTTTATAACTAGAAAGTTACATTATTATTATGTGGTTTTGCGTGCCGAGTTCAAAAAAGTTATTCTGGTTTTGGAGAAATGAAAAATAAAAAAGTTACAGAAATTTTTATTACCATTATTTACATATATCGATCTATTATAAATAAAAATTGCTGTAACTTTATTATTTTTCATTTCTCTAAAAAAAGAATAACTTTTTTGAACTTGGCACGCAAAACCACATAATAATAATAATGTAACTTACTAGATATAAAGAACGGTCCGGATTTTGGAAAAGAGACAGGCATTCTGATCCCAACAAACAGATTCCTTCCTTGTGGTAAAGGTGAAAGGTGTGTTAAATTCTAGTGTGAAATTAAACAATTAATACTTCAGAAACGTAATGCCGATCATGTAAACACATTCCTTAATCGTTCTCTTACTCTCGTAGGTTAAATTGATAGTAAACTAATAGCCCCCAGTAGCATGGGCGCAAAATGGGAGAGTGCAAGAATGGTGCAATGTTGCAATGCAATGTTGATAAATTTTCAATAGGTTATGCAACAAAGGGGGAGGGGAAATGTTGCAAGGGGAGGGGGTTATGCATTGAAGGGCGGTTATGAAACAAATCGATGCTGCAAAGGGGGGAAGGGGTTATGCTACAAGTCAATGTTGCAAAGGGGGAGAGAGGTAGCTTCAGGGGGAGAAGGGAGGATGACATCCCCCAAAGGAGTAACCTTAACCTAAGAGAGGGAAAGAAAGGAGAAGGAGGAGGGTCTTTGTGGGAGAAGGTGGGATGTCCTCAACCCCCAAAGGGAAACCTAACCTAAGCCTTAACATAAGGAGGGAGGGGTGTTCGCCTGGCTCCAGCCATACGCATAATGAGAGTTCATCTGAGCGCCCGCTGTCTTATAAGGTGTAAATCTGCCAGTTGGCTTAGAAGGCTTCTTAGAAGGCGTAAATGGTTTGTTCAGGTGTACATTATTAGGTTTGAGTTGTCAGATTGCGCTTTTTATTTAATTAAAGCATATATTCTTGACCAGTTGGTTTAGAAATCCATCAGTCGGTTTAGCAGGTTTAATCTGGCTTAGAAAGCGTAAATGGTTTGTTCAGGTGTACATTATTAGGGTTGAGTTGCCAGATATCGCTATTTATTTAATTAATGCATATATTCTTGACAGTTTGCTTAGAAATCCGTCAGTCGGTTTAGAAGGCATAACCAGCCATTTGGTATATATATAATTAAATAATAATATCGTTTATATATACAACCAAAAGAATTAAATAAAACACCATTACATCATTCTGTTTATTTAGACGAATTATTGGAATCAATTTCATGAAATATATAGAAAATAAATATAAAATCTTATACAAACGATGGAATATATATGATAAAAAAAATAAAATGAAAAATAATAATAGTATAAGAAATACGAACGAGGAATATATTATATATATAATAAAAAAATAAAAAACGATGGAGTATAACCATCAAAATAATAGTACAGGAGAATAATAATAAATTGTAATAATTATGTAAAAAAAAAAATGGAATCTGTATGTATAGAACAAGGAGATAGTTTTAAATTTGTGCGAATGTACTTATAAGCGGGTCCCTTTAATAAAAATGTCCTTCCATTGTCGGGAGAACGGGATCTAACCTAAGTGCGAATTTCTTAATGGTCCCTGGACTGCTTCCCCTCTTGTTTTTGGTTCATTCGTTTTTCTGTATCCACCCGAAGAGGATGTCAGTGGGCATCAAAACTGTTGTGGAAATAAACCCTGTCTATTAGAGTGAGTTTTTATTATCATAATCCTCACTCCACTTCTCAACGACCACGAAGATTCTATTCATCTCCTCAACACTTAAATAAACAACATTCCGTTTACTAGAGTTTGTTTGTCTATAAGTCATTTCCAGTACATAGTTAATGGCACCGGTTTCACGCCTGAACACGTGCAATGACTTCGTCACGAATACATCGTACACAGCATTGAGAATGCTTCTCAAAGGAAGTTCCATCGTATTCGAGGAGTGCACCTCCACTCGATTCAAGCTCTGGGATGACTATGAGCCACAGGCGAGCGGATCGGCTCGACGGGAGAAGTGAGTCACACCATAAACTGATGAAACGTGTACGGCTTTGTTCCAACGTGAATACTTGTATCCCATTATACTGGGTGGGTGTTTTGAGAAATTTTCCGATACATGAAGCAATACCGGTTTTAATGTTTTATCACTCCAACTCCCCAGAATACGCACCAGACATTTTTGCCTTGGGGGATTTTCAACGAACTAAACACATTTTATTAACACTCCGGCGCACTATCTGAAAGAAACATAAAACCATATTTTTCCTTTTTGCTTAGCATGCGATACTCATCTCTAAATTCTGTTAAATACTCACGCAGATCTTTAGCCACAACCTCACTACAAACCTCGTCATGATATATATATATTAACGTAGTGGTAAAAATACTTAAGATTCTCCATGATGACAAGATTTACATTCTCAGTCGCAGGGTACGAGTACTCGGTATGATGCAACATGACATAATATCGCTTGTCAACCACTCATCAACAAGACTCACTAACCATATCCGTTGCTTTTCTTCTGCACGTGTTGTTTCTTCTACTTCACGGTATATGTAAGCTTTTATAAAGTTTAGTCCTACAACATAGTTCAATACATCACTTGTACCACGAAATCCTGCAATGCTCTCGCCAGAATAGCCGTAGAATATTTGTACCTCTTGTTCCTTCGCACGATTCAATGTAGCCTTAAAAGTATCAAAGGAGGGTGGAAGAGGGAGCCATTCAGTAACCATATCTTAACACTTTGCCGAATACCACTTAATAAACGTCGAACACGCAATATTAAAGGTAGCCATTACTATTTTTCGTCTACGTGGGAAATACACGTCTGAGACCAGGGCTTGCAGCGGTCAACTGAGCACGCAGGGAAGAGATATGCCCAGGTAGTAGCAGGAGTCACGTGACCGATCATACAGGTGGGAGCTTAGAACTTTCTCTGTACACACACACACACACACACACACACACACACACACACACACACACACACACACACAAGGAGAAAGTGAAACGCTAATTGAAACACGATTTATTTAATAAACGAAATATTCAAGGTGTATATATATATATACAAATACGTGTAATAAATAAACATATCGTTAACAATAGACATATAAAAGATTATGGTATCCAAAGGGTACGGTATCATAGGTACCAGGCACCTGGTAACGTTTCCTATAGGTGTTACGGCACACCTTTGTACCCTAAGTTCCTTCACGCCCCCAGCTTCTGCGCCCGAAAATTGTGGGTCCTACAGTTAGTTGGGATGGCTGGTCGCCCTCATCATCATCCAAGCACACTAGATCCTTCAACGAATCAAAGTTAACGACCCGCCGATTCGCCTGGTTGAGCGTGATACCCTTAGCCTTCACGATATATTTCATATCCTCCCCACCCTCACCCGTACCCCATAAGTTTTTGGCCCTGTTGAGACAAAAGAGTCGGCGTATGCGATGTCTCCATACTCATCCTTGATCTCATCAGTCAACTCTCCGAGGAATTCACCAATAGGAGGCATGTATTCACCCTCCCGCTGTGAATATCACACTATCTGTATCGGCGTACAAAACCCTCCGCCAAGAGAATGCAATAGGCCCCAAAGTTTGATGCGTGCTAGGCCGTTGTGAAGCTGGCTACAGGTATGTTTGTAACCCGTGAGGTATCTGTGGCCAATTCGGTATTGTTGTACTTTATTATGTAAGTATTACCTACATTCACGATCTCCATGACCTCTTTATCGGGAGCGTTGGCATAATCCCAGACTTCACTATAACTTTTGCCAAATGAACGTTCCTTTGCCAGTATTCTGTGCAAATTTTCCCCAAAGACTGTTTAGACACAACTTTTCACTAAAGCGCTTGCCTGGATTCTTTACAATTTGGGATTGATCAAGCTGTATACCTTCACGGTCACGGAAACGTTGAATATAAGCCGAATTTTCATCTTCGGTATCAACTCGCTGATACCCTGATGCTTCTACCTTATCCTTCAAAAAAGCGTTTATATATGGCGTGAAAAGGTTGGGTAGCTTCTGAAGCATCCACACCTCATGTATCTTCAATATTGTGTAGCCATGGCGAACAGCTAGATCCAGCTCCGGGCTTGTATATACACCTTTGATCTTAAGCTGGTTGGTTGTATGATTATATTCCCCATTGTTCTCCTCTGCGTACTTCACGCACAGGGGAAACATGAGGTTGTGGTCTATAACGACGGGTAAGATAGGCATCCATAAATCGCGTGGTGGGTGCACAACTACGAAAGAAAGGCCGAAATTGTACCCGTTCAAATTTGTTGAGAATACCTCGATGGTGGGCAGATCATTTCCCCCCAGTTTCTCAGGTGCACCCACGGGGTACGGATTGTCCTTCATCACGTAGGGATATAAAGAACAGAAGTCGTAGTAATGGAGTTTCACGCCCTCCATAGGCGGAAAGTATAGCGTGAAGGGATTTGTACTCCCTCTGAACAAGCTATCACCGCATTTGAGATAATCCAGCACCATTGAACGTTTGATCGTGTTTATTTCTTCACGGTACTGTCCATCTGTTTCCAGCCGTGCATCATACTCATGCTCCCACAAGACTGTGAGTGAACTGGGAGCCTATAATTGATTGCGGGTGTGGGTCCACGCAAGACTGCCGGCAGGAGATCTACCGTGGATACCTCCTACGATTTCACACTCAGGACGGGGGCATCCGTGCCACCAGCAACCGTTAAAGGCGTTCACAGTCTTCTCACCAGTGGCACGGTTTTCGCTAAGACCATCAACCCAAAAACACGACCATTAACCTCAATGGGAACTTCCCACCTGTTGCGGGCATGCTTTATGTATACACCTGTCTGCTGCTGTGTGTGTATGAGCCAGTAAATAGCCTTCTGCCCATAACTGCTGGGATTGTTTCTGTGAATAACGGCTAAGGTGTCTTTAGGCATGAAGTTATTCTTGAACACCGTAAAACAATGAGGCGATCGTGGTTGCGACTTACAACGGATCGCATTTGAAACGGCCTATGTACATCTTTCTAAAGGCCTGGATACATACTCTAAGCACGCGCACATCATTCACGCAATAACGCTCACATTCATCAACTATATTATAAGGATTAGATTCATTAAAACTGTTGTAGTATCAGTCAAAAACTTCACGTTCATCTGCACTCATACATTCATCGTTAAAGAAATGTTTGGGTGGAGGTAGTCCTACGTAATTTAAAGGTTCGCTAGTGAGGAACGTGTAAGGGAAATATCCTTTTGAAACTTCAGCGGCTACGCCCATGACCTTGGGTAGCTTTGCTAATTTACAAAGCGTGAATAATAAAGTGTATTTGAACTCTACATTACCTCTTATTTGCATCTGTATTAGTTTGTTGCCTCTTTTCAAGGGATCAACTGTAAATATCTCAGATGACTCGTGTTCAAGCAGCTCCTTATAAAGGAACTGTGTGTCAAATTTTGCCCCGTTATGGGCAAGTATATACAATCATTTTTTTAACTTGTCCACTAACTTGACAATATAGGACACAAAGAGTTTCACAGGGCTATCGTGGGCATTAGTTTTAAAAACGTTTGTCCGTTTAAAACATTTGTTACACTCATCACACTCGATCTCTATACACTCATCACAGATAGTCTGGCTTAGAAGTAAATGTGGAATAACCTCTTTGGTTTCAGCCTTCGTGTATGTTTCTATATTGTAGTACACAGTTATACAAGGGCTATTTTTAGGCTTAGTGTCTTTCATATAACATACATGCTTTATTCCAACCGCCTTATATTTCTCATGGCATGTCGAACAGTGAATTTAATCACATTTATGCTTGAAATTCTCCCAATTATCCATCATATGAAACATACCACATTCACAGATTCTCATTTTCCTGCGCGTGCCAATTGATTTATGGAGCTCAAAACAGTTATTATTGAAAAATGTGCGTCTACACACATCACAATCCCTCTTCTCAGTTTCAACTACACGCTTTCACATTTGGAGCTTTCACACTGCTCATATACCATGTGACAATCTTTACAATGTTTCACTATATCATCCGCAAACTCGATACAACCCTTACACAAATCATGATGTCGTCTATATTTTCGACTTTTATCATAACTCGCGTAAAGGTTTCTTATATTACGGATGGGGAGATACATTGTCCATGACAGCCCTAAAATAAGAAGAGGTCTTGTACGATCTCATACACAGTTTTTAAAAACATACACAGTCCTACGATGATCATTCATTCGAAATACAACTATACGAACATACATTTCCTGTTCTACCCTTCTCAGCTCGTCAGGGCCCATATTTCACTCAAACTCAAGTTTACAGTCTACACTCTACAGCTAATTTACGGGCATGCTCTACTACCATAGCCAACTAAATTTTTTGGGTCCGTGTATTTAGTACAGTAAACATACGAGCTAAGACTGCTATAAAGCCGGAACCACGATCGACTTTATATGCCGTCTATAAATAGCCTGAGAATTGAATTTAAGAGTAAAAGGTGTGGCACTGTGACCCGCAAGACGGAATAATATATACTCTATATCTACAGCTGCCAAGCGTCTGAGTGGTATTACTACCCAAAAATCATCTACATCCCCGTCATCTGATCCGAACTCGAAGGACAGCCCAGTTCTGACTTCACGTTCGTCGCGGTTCTGAAGGGCACACTCTACAATACGTTCAATTATGCCCCGCAATCCGTGGTCAACACCATTGATATACATGGATCTAGAATCAACCCTGACTATATACCGATTTCTAGTCAAGGCTGGGGTGGGGGTAGCGGTGCGCACCAACTCGAATGTTATACCTTCCTCCACAGAACGAGAAGCTGCTGCTGCTGATGTGGAGGATGTACCCGGAATTGAACAGGAATAAGGGGGTATATTTGTGGAAGGTACTATTGTGGGGGTTGTGCCGTAAGACGTAGAGGGTTGGGGCTCTATTACTGGGGGTTAACAACCGGCGCATTCCTGGCACACTTTATACCTGACGTGGAGGGCTCTTCATCATGCCTCCACCTTTAATTGTCGCGTGCTACAGGTATCGCTGGTGTGTACTCGGCAGAGGGGTTGGAGTTTGTGACAATAACTACACTCTCGTCGGGGTCATCTGTAATATCGATGATGGGGTGCTGTACCTCATCGTCATTCACGGTTTTGTGTGAGAAGAGAAAAACAAGACTGTAGAATATAAGGATCATCACTTAAATATTTATTATATTTTGTAAATGACCCACTCAAGAGTGTGATGTGTTAGAAATGGATTCTGTAGAAAAATTCAGGTTCACGAGCCCATCCACATGTATTTTATCTGGCTTTACAGGTTGCGGTAAAAACTGTGTTATGCTTAAAATTATTAAAGAAAAGGGAGAGATGTTCTCAATATTTGTGCATAGAGTTATATGGTGCTATTCGACGTATCAATCAGTGTTCAAGATGATATTTTGTTCCACAACGGTGGATATGACGTTAATTTGTTAAAGGGAAATGAACATACAGTCATTGTAATTGACACTCTCATGTTGGAGATGGATAAAACGTTTGCCGAGACATTATTATAGGGAAATGAACATACAGTCATTGTAATTGACGATCTCATGTTGGAGATGGATAAAACTTTGCCGAGACATTTACAGTATTCTCCCACCATCTTAAGATAAGCGTGTTCTTTATCAATCAGAATCTATTTTTCAAAAATAGATACATGTGCAATGTGTCGTTAAATACACAATATCTAGTCTTATTCGCGCAACGTAGAGATGTATCACAAATTGGGATATGAGCCAATCATATGTTCCCGAATTAGCGTAAGAAGTTTATGGAAGGTTAGAAAGAAGCTACAGCCCGCATTACGGATATTTGCTCTGCATCCTTCACCTGCGAAACACGTTTAGGGTGCTTCTAAGAACGAATATATTTCCAAACGAGCCTGAAACGGTGTATATTCCAGAATGACAGAGGCTAAGGAAATACCATGAATTAATAAAAATCTTTCATCGACTGCCCCGTGCAATGCAACAGATGTTTGCTAAAAATATCGACTCAGACTTTTTAAAATGCATCTGTGAAATCTGTCTTAATGTTATAAATTGCAATGTATCAATGAAACCCCTTTAGAAGGCTCGCCTACGCCATTAAAAGAACATAATACGTGCACTCGCTCGTAAAAGTCAAACTGTGGGAAGAAAAAACGAATTATTGTACAAAGAGGAGGGTTCTTCCTCCCCATGTTATTTTCAGTTTTGGGACCTTTACTGACTAGATTAATATAATGAAGAAAGTGGTAGTGATTCCACACGAGGTGTATGCTTCACTGCAAAGTTCAAAGAATCCAGACACGGTCCTAGAACCCCGTAAAAGCAGGCTTAAAAGAATGGAAAGCGAATTGTTAGTCCTATTAAGCAGTGAAAAAACACCTGATGAGAAGAGTATCTTATACCAAGAAGATCTGCAGAAATTTCTTCACGAGTACGAAAATTATAAGAATCCGACAGAGATTCCCATGGTTATTAGGCACAGCACGGACAACGATGGGGATGGTGACATAGGGCCTGTGCCCGACGATAGAGCTGGCCAACCAAAGAATAACGGGTCGGCCGCACAACATATCGAGCATGTATTAAAAAGCACCTTCCCACATACATTGAGGAATAAAAGTTTATGTCTTTATAATCTATTGAATGAGGATCCCAACATAGAGTGGACCGATTCAGGTGAGATCATTGTGGAAGGAGCAAAGGTACAGGGATCGAATATCGTAGACATCGTCCATGATCTAGTGAGAAAGTGGGATAGGCCATTCCCATCAGGATGGAAGCATATTAAAGTAAGACTACAACAGATAAATATCCCCAAAGCACTGATAGGAAATCTGAACAGGTTAAAAGACTTGGAACATGCATCGCACATGTCAAAATTGAAAACGCCATCACCCACCCCCGACGGTAACACCTTTGAAGAGAAGAAAGATGTTAAACAATGGTCAACCCTACCCACGTGCCTCTGAAATACGCAAATGGCTAACATATTAGGAAGACGTTATTATGACATTTCTAGCCCAGCCTCCTACGGAGGCGTAGCTAGACTGTACAGAAGTGTTTACAATGATGGAGTAGGGAAAACAGATGTTGAGAGGTTTTTGCGGGAGCACGACGCTTATACACTTCATAAGCCAGTGAAAAAAGGTTTAAAACAGCCAAGACAACAGCTGCTTCGATTGATTCTATTAGGCAAGCAGGTTAGCAGACATGCAAAGATATTCAGTGTATAACGATGGTTACCGCTACATCCTATTCATAATAGATGTATTCTCTAGATATCTGTGGATAATTCCTCTGAAAAATAAGTTGCCTGAAACAGTTGCTATTCCTGGCTATTTTTGTATGGATATGGGGAAAGAATTTGTAGGCCGAGCTTTTCAGAACATGTTAACAAAGTTTAATTTCAGCTACTACACTACCAATTCTATACATAAGGCATCTTTAGCTGAAAGAGTTCAACGTACCATAAAGGAACACATGCACCGCTATTTTACACATAAAAACACATTCAGATTTCTAGACATTCTGGAATCATTGGCCTCATCCTAGAACCGCTCACACCATCGCACGATTGGGACAACACCTAATGAGATTTTAGAAAGAGGTACGCTCCCAGAAGCCTGATGTGAGAAGAGATAGAACACCACCACCACCGCACACTGCGCGTTTCAAAATCAATGTTTATGTAAAGCTGTCGCGTTCGGGAAATAAATAAATTCGCGAAGGGATTTGAGCAAGATTGTACACGTGAGATTTTTAAACTTAGGGGTATGAAACCTAAAGGCGACATAATGTTGTATCACGTTGAAGATTTGAATGGGGAAGAAATCGCAGAGGCTTTTACCGCGAGGAGTTGCAGAAAGTGACATTTAATTTAGGAAAAAATGTTTTTAAATTGAGAAAGTTTCGATCAGCCTTCCAAAGAGATACCTTTCACGAGGTACAACATGACTTGTCCAGCCTAATGTATCAGATGAATTTGGAGAAATTGGTTGCTGGCTATACCCCCCTAGATATGTGCTATATGTTGGGGATACCCAGGCACGCCTGCTACGCATTGTTCACATTCCCAACCATAGAGGAAAGAGTTTGAGTATTATATATGACAGACCCCATTATGCGAATGTCGCAACTAATCTAATAACCAATATCTCAATATATATAAGAACGATTGAGGGAAAAAATTTCCCATTCGGTGATGGGAGCTTAATACTGCAGCTGCACTTTCGACGCACTGAGTAATAATGGACAGAAAGCCTTTCACCGTCTATCGAGGGGTGAGATACCAGCGTGGTAGTGGACTTGGATCCATTTTTTCAACCATAATACGTACGGCTGTCCCTTTGCTGAAGGGAGGTGCCAGATATCTCGGGAGGAAAGCGTTACAATCAGGTCTTAACACGGCAGAAGACATATTGGCTGGGGCTAAACCTAAAGAAGCTCTATAAAAAATACTTAAAGCGTACACGGGACGAAATCGTCAAAGATGCAGAGAAAAATGCATAGTGGTGGGGAGAAGAAGAGGGCTGTCCGGAAGAAGGGATTACCACCACGTGGCATTAAACGTAAAACGATATAAAAAAGGAAGTGTTCTAAGCGAATGAAACCTATGGTTGACCATTTTTTTGAATAATGCAAGCTAAGGACATTGATCTCATGAATCATAGTTTGATACTACTTGTGGAGAGAGGTGGCACTATTTCTAACTCGTCATGGCACGTTTCATCCGTTCATGTAGTTCACAATGTTGTATGTCGGAGCTGTCCCTCTTTGACATGCCCCCAACTCAAGTTTCTATTGAACACAGTGACTTTATTACAATTATCCCTTTAAACACAATTAGTTCCCTGAGTGCCCCCTATAGATTTCGTGATACCCAGCTCAGGCTCTTACTTTTTTGACCCAAGCTGTGTGCACATGTACGCTAAACTACGTATAGCCCATTCTGATGGAACGGGCTGCGATGACAAATATGCTGTATACCCTAAAACAAACTTTCTGCACTCCATATTCAACCAGTGTGATGTATATTTAAATCAGGTCAACATATCGGCAGGAACGGAGTACTATCACCTACGAACCTATCTGGAAAATGTCCTCAACTTTTCCAAAGAAGCGATGGATACCTTTTTAAGTGCCGAGGGCTATTATCAAGCTAAAGACGAAAGTAGTATAAAGGACAAATTTAAAAATTCTAAAAAAGAAGATATATTAGTGTTTTGGACGCCTGCATACAGACTTCACATTCCAGGAGAAGTTGCTTGTGAATGGGGTGGATATGAAAATAAAGCTCACCTGCACGAATCCTGAGATCTGTTTAAATCTGGATGCTGATCAAGAAGAGGGCGCAAAACCCGTTGTGACTCACATTATGGAGACATACCTCCTCGTACGGCGAGTGAAATTAAGTTCACCAAAACAAATAGAAATTGAGAAAAATTTACTACCTGCCACAGTAAAATACCTAATTAACAGAGTACAGATCAAACTATACACGGTGCCAGCAGGGTTGGCATCGAAACAGAAAACATCGCCCTGGAAAATCTACCTAAAATGATATTAATTGGAATGCAGGAACACAATTCGGTGAATGGAAAATATAAAAAGAATGCCTTTAAATTCGAGAATTTCGGCCTTAAAAATATAACTCTATACGTCAATGGCGTTCCGTTGGGAGGAACATTGGACACGGACTGGCCCATATTGCAGGTGATTGTGATGAGCTCGGGATTGGGGTAACGAAGAAAGAATTCATCGATCAATTTAACCTTTATCCGTTTGACATCACACCTGACTTATCTGCTAGTGTAAATACACACTTAAGTCCACAACAGAGTGGAAACATCTCAGTCAGATTGGACTTCGCCAAGCCGATAGACGCGCCTATTAGTGTACTAGTATACCTCGAGTCACAAGCCCTAATACAAGTAGACAGATTTAGGGGCGTTGTCACTGACTTTTAATATGGATGCGAATACACTTCAGAGAGCAATGAATAGTGAACGAATCACACGTTCCAAATTTATCGGCACGTTTGCGAAGAATGAAGCATTGAAATTGCCAACTACGAGAGATTGCGGTAGTCTTATTGTGAACACAAGTGTTGTTGGTAGTGAAGGGATTCATTAGTTTGCAATCTATTTTAAAAATAGGGACCGCATGTACTATTTTGATTCAGTCGGCACTGAACCCTCGAGTGACCCTGTTATTGTAAAATTTCTCGATCAGTTGTATATCCCCGATATTGTATGGAATCCCTTCCGTCTACAAGGATATTTTAGTAATACTTGTGGGCTGTACTGCCTTTCATTTCTCATGCATATGTCACGTGATAAAGAATTTATAAATTTTTAAAAATTATTCGACCCATGTCACATTCAACGAAACGACGAAATGGTATACAGACAGATAAAAAGCCGTTTTCCGATTGTGCTTACTCGTTGTATAGTATGATGTTTTGTTCGTGTGTGTATATATATATTTGTAACCAATAATGTTAGTTTGTATATTCTGTAGCTTAAGATGGCTATTGTACAAAAAACATGATTTCTTTCATTTAATAAATTGATGAAAATATATTGTATCTTCTTCCCCGAAAAAAAAGATCGAAACATAGGAAAAACTTACATTATTTCGTTAATGATGTAACAATCGCTGGGTTGACTGCTTAGTAAAACTTCAACCTCCGCATTCAGGTCCACGTTCTGCGTTTCTTCAAAACGAAAAGAGTGTATAACACGTGTCAAATCCTCATCGGACCTTTAAAGAGAAAGAATAAATAATTAGTTCTTACTGATTCTTTTTTAATAAAAACCCAATTGCTTAAAACATATGCAGAGTATACATATAGTAAGAGTATTACAATATGAAGATATCTTCGAGCCGTTCAGAGAAGTTCCTTTAAGAGAAAATGCCGAATAACATTTATTATGGAAATTATAAAGTTATTTAAAACTTGCAAAGGAATGCTATAAGAAATTCAACGAATCAAAACAGGACTTTAGCATAATATTAATTGCAAACTAATCTATAATGGCGGATATCTACTATTTAAATGAAGCATTTTTAATGTGATGAGATGAATTACTACAGCCCTCCATATATATGATGAAATAATCCAGAACAGTGCTCTTTCTCCTAATGACAGGCACGCTAAATAAATAACAAGTTCGCGAATAAATAGCTATAAAAAATGAAATTACAGGCACATAATTACTTACTTTTACGGCAGTCCCTTGCGTCAGGTCGTAAGGAGCATCATTGCAAATATCTTCAACGGTTTGCGTTGGAAAAAATCCATCTCGGTCGGCTGCGTTAAAAAGATTAATTGTAGACACCGCTGCAATGTCTCCATCTTGATATAAATCCGGTAAACTGTAAAATTCTTGATTCATGACGGAGAGAATGTTTATTCACTGGTGAAAATGATTGTTGTAAGTTTCAGCTGAAAATATTTCCTTTTATATCCATGATCCCCAAGCACCACCCCAAAAGACTAATAGGCGGTTCGTAAGTTTGCTGATTGGTTGTCAATGTAACTGGGTGGGGCTATGTTAAATTTTGTTTACCAATCGTAACACTGATATAACGGTACCACGCTTTTGACATCCTGATTGATCGACTAATGGTGTCTTTATCTTCTCTCCGTAGATTTAGTGTTCACATCTCAAGGTATATTGCCACTTGCAATCTTTACCACAATGGTTTCAAATATTTGCAATATTATTTGCGCCCACACTATTCTTGGCTTTCTCATTTTGGAACCCACCCCTTCATGCAATATCCCTCACCCCTTTGCAACATTGATCAACATTTGCCAATTGCAATCTCTATCACGACAACATTTTACATTATTATTATTTGCAGTCATACTATTCGATCCTCAACTTTGATTCATCTATTCGGCTTGACTTTCTACTTGCCAATTCTCGCGTAGGGGTGTGATTAAATTGTGTTAGTTGGGTTGGTAGATAAATAGGCACCCTAGGAGTGGTTAAGACGCTGGGTTGCTGATTGGAGGTTAAGAGATCGAGTCCGGACGATAAGATTGGGTGGGGCTATGTTAAATTTTGTTTACCAATCGTAACACTGATATAACGGTACCACGCTTTTGACGTCCTGATTGATCGACTAATGGTGTCTTTATCTTCTCTCCGTAGATTTAGTGTTCACATCTCAAGGTATATTGCCACTTGCAATCTTTACCACAATGGTTTCAAATATTTGCAATATTATTTGCGCCCACACTATTCTTGGCTTTCTCATTTTGGAACCCACCCCTTCATGCAATATCCCTCACCCCTTTGCAACATTGATCAACATTTGCCAATTGCAATCTCTATCACGACAACATTTTACATTATTATTATTTGCAGTCATACTATTCGATCCTCAACTTTGATTCATCTATTCGGCTTGACTTTCTACTTGCCAATTCTCGCGTAGGGGTGTGATTAAATTGTGTTAGTTGGGTTGGTAGATAAATAGGCACCCTAGGTATCCTAGTGGTTAAGACGCTGGGTTGCTGATTGGAGGTTAAGAGATCGAGTCCGGACGATAATATTGGGTGGGGCTATGTTAAATTTTGTTTACCAATCGTAACACTGATATAACGGTACCACGCTTTTGACGTCCTGATTGATCGACTAATGGTGTCTTTATCTTCTCTCCGTAGATTTAGTGTTCACATCTCAAGGTATATTGCCACTTGCAATCTTTACCACAATGGTTTCAAATATTTGCAATATTATTTGCGCCCACACTATTCTTGGCTTTCTCATTTTGGAACCCACCCCTTCATGCAATATCCCTCACCCCTTTGCAACATTGATCAACATTTGCCAATTGCAATCTCTATCACGACAACATTTTACATTATTATTATTTGCAGTCATACTATTCGATCCTCAACTTTGATTCATCTATTCGGCTTGACTTTCTACTTGCCAATTCTCGCGTAGGGGTGTGATTAAATTGTGTTAGATGGGTTGGTAGATAAATAGGCACCCTAGGTATCCTAGTGGTTAAGACGCTGGGTTGCTGATTGGAGGTTAAGAGATCGAGTCCGGACGATAATATTGTAATTTCTGCTGCCTGTGCTGGAGCGTAGTTCGGATTCAACGTTAAACTGTAGGTCTAAGGCGGGTGACTAGCTTGATTTTAGTCACAATGAATAATTCGGAGAGAAGGAAAACCGATTTAGTTTATTATTACTACTGTTTCTTTCGAGTTATTGGTAAAATGAATATTATTCTTATAGAATATTTAAAATGCCTTCCTTGTCTTTCGAATTATAGGTAAAAATAAATATTATTCTCATAGAATATTTAAAATGCTTATTGTCAACTTTAGTATACCGTAAATTATAAATGAATATTAAGATGAACGAAAAAAAAATTATGAAATTGAGAAGACACATCTTGTATATGTATATATATATATATATATATATATATATATATATACAGAGGAATGACAAAAGTAAATACTCTCTCTCTCTCTCTCTCTCTCTCTCTCTCTCTCTGTATAAATTTAAGTAGCCTCGGGGAAGTCAGGTGTGAGTTTTTATGCGTGTCGAGTTTACCTCTTTATACATTTTTTTTCCCAGAAATGCTTTCAAAAAAGGATCGCTGACAAGTTTAGAGATTTAAACTGTATGAATTAAAATTTTTAGTTTTTAAATAATTATTCAGTATGTTTGTAAGATTTTTCTTTTAAATGTACAAGGTCATTACATCATGAATATATATATATATATATATATATATATATATATATATATATATATATATATATATATATATGCAGCGTTTTGTGTAATTATTATTTTGTGTACATTTTTCTTTTATTGTTAATTAAATGTACTAGCGTGAAGGTATGAAATAATTTTAATTGAAAATAAATGAATAATCTTCTTGATTTCGTTGAAATTTCTTTATAAAAATAATAGACTTCTCAGTAGACGTGTATATCTTAGGCATTTAGTGCACACATACCCACCACAAACATCCCCATATTCTTCGTTCGTATTTCTTATAGGTTTTTAGTACACACATACCCACCATAAACAACCCCATATTCTTCGTTCAAGTTGTGCATAGAATTAACTATTTTCATTGTATATTTATTTTCTATATATTTCATGAAATTATATATACACAGGATGTCCCATAAGTCCGGCGGCACCATAGGAGAAATTCATATTTTTCTATTTCTACAAACCATAATTCATATTTTTCTCTTTCTACAGGCCATAATGTCTGTGAGCAAGGAAGAACGAATCCAGATAATTCTACTCATAGGAAATCGGAGTCAGAGAGAGGCCGCTGCTGAATTTAACAGACTGCATCCAGACCGCGAGCCAATAACACAGAGTTGTGTTAGCAGACTTGTTGCAAAGTTTAAGGAAACAGGATCCATAGAAGATAAACCATGCAGTGGACCTTCAAGGAGGTCCACTGACGATGATACAGCGACTGCTATATTGGCTCATTTTAACAGAAGTCCCAATAAGTCTCTTCGGCGATTGTCCGCCGAGACAGGAGACAGGAGTGTCGAAAAGTAGCATCCATCTCATTCTTCAGGCTCACAAATGGCATCCATATAAACTTCAGATCCTACAGAAATTAAGCGAAGATGATCCCGACCGGCGGATGGAATTTTGTAAATGGGCTACGGTACAATATGCTCGGGATGCCAATATCCCGTCCACCATTCTGTTCAGTGACGAGGCTGTTTTTTTTATGGAAATGGTGAGGTAAATCGACAGAACACTCGCTACTGGTCTCAAAACAACCCTCACTGGTATACCTCTTCAAAGGAACAAGGTGCATCTCAGGTGATGGTATGTTGTGGCATTTGGAAGGATCGCATCATAGGCCCCCTCTTTTTCGATGAACATGTCACTGGAGGCACCTACCTACGTATGCTCAAGGAAGAAGCATTTCCCAGTGTCTTGAACGAAGAAGGAAATTTCCCAACACGGTTCCAGCAAGACGGCGCTCCTGCACATTAGAGCACCCAAGTAAGAGAATACCTGTACCAACAATTCCCTGGTCATTGGATAGGACGTCGAGGGCCTGTGGAATGGCCAGCTAGAAGCCCGGATCTCACGCCACGCCACTAGATTTTTATCTCTGGGGCCACTTGAAAGCGCTGGTATACGCAGAGAAAATTAGGAGTGTTGAACATTTGCGGCAGCGCATTATTGGGGCATGTAACACCATTACTCCTGACATCATTCACCGTGTGCTTGCTGACTGGGTATCACGTCTAAATTTGTGTATTGAAAACAATGGTGGACATATTGAGCACGTTCTGTAAAAAAAAAGCTTTTGTTTTGCCTTTTTAAATTTTTTTCCTATGATGCCGGACTTATGGGACACCCTGTATATAAGACTATGTGATCTTAATTAAATCGTAGGGCTAATATAATAGTCTTATATAAAAATAATACAAAACATCCAGGATCAGCAAGTAGAATAAGGTGTGTGTGTGTGTGTGTGTGTGTGTGTGTGTGTGTGTGTGTGTGTTTAGCTATGTACACACATTTTTTTATTCAAAAGGAGCCGAGAATTCCACTTTACGTATGTACACATCTAAGAGAAAGTACGCCTCACTCTCTCTCTCTCTCTCTCTCTCTCTCTCTCTCTCTCTCTCTCTCTCTCTCTCTCTCTCTCTCTAACTCTCTCGTGCACAGAGGAATGGCAAAAGTAAATAGACACATTCGGAGAAGTTAATTAAAATAATTATTGTTTTTCTTTTATACTTAATAAATAAGTAATTAAAATAAATGGTGCAGCCTGGTAACCCCGCATATATAAATGGTGCTGCCTGGAAACTCATCTATAAATAAATAATTAAAATGGTGGTATCTGGTAACTCTTTTTATATAAATAAATAAATAAATAAGCGGTAACTGATAACTCCAGACCCTCTATACTGTATAACAGCTGCTTGGTCCCTGGACGCTCATTATGCGATGGACTCCGGTGGAATAAAGAACTCTCTCCCCTCTCCTTCTTAGGTTAGGTTTTCCTTCGGGGGGTGAGGACATCCCAACTTCTTCCCCAAAGACTCACTCTCCTCCTTCTCCTTTCTCTCCCTCTCTTAGATTAAGGTTACTCCTTCGGGGGGAGGTCGTCCTCCCTTCTCCCCCCGAAGCTCCCTCCCTCCCCCTTTGCAGCATTGCTTTGTTGCCTAACCCCTTCGCCCGTCTGCAACAATGATTTGTTGCATAACCCCTTCCCCTTGTTGCATAACTCTTGCAGCATCTCCCTTCCTTTTGTTGCATAACCTCTTGTACCATTGATCAACATTGCATTGCAACATTGCACCATTTTGCACTCTCCCATTCCGCGCCTATACTACTGCCCCACCCGTAAATGATAAATTCAAAATTAATAAAACTTTTTCAGTAAAAGCGAGTGTCTTTATTCTTTCCTCGGTCACGCAGTGTTCTTTCAGATTAGGAATAACGTCTGACCAGCCATGTATAGCTGGCTACGAGGGCAGGAGGAAAACGGGAACTAATTCCCTACTCCACCAAATCCTAAAAATGCCGCAAAAGGCCGCAGAAGGGTTCGACAGCAAGTCAGTCGTGAACTGTAGTTCGAAACCAGCATAAGGTAAGTTATATATATATATTATATTATATATATATATGATGAATAAAACCACGAAGGAAAGGAAACACAGAATGGTGCTCAAGCGCTTTCGTCTAATGACATCCTCAGGAACACTGAAGTACATAAAAAGTTACAGCCTATATATAGATTACAGAAAAAAAATATATATATATACAATAAACGGAAAAATAAAAATAAAAATTAAACATTAAGGGATTGTGGGAGGAGCATTCAAATTTGTAAGGAAAAATCTACCGATGTTTTAGCACTTTGCTCGAATCCAGCACTAGATCAAATGAATTGTTTCCAACCAATGTTATAGTTAATTAAAAAAAATAATAAATTGAAAAATAAAAATAAAAATAAAACTTATAAGAGGAGCATACAAATTTATACTGGAAATCTGCCCACTGTGCCCAGGTTTTAGCACTCTGCCCTGCTTGTCTAAGTTCGATGTATATAAAAATAAATTAAAAAATAAAAGTTATTAGAGTAGCATACAAGTTTACCAAAGGTTTAGCGTTCTACCCTTCTTATCTAAATCCGTTCTGAAGGAATTCAAAACAACAGGATCGAGTTGAAAAAGACCTTTGCTTATGTTGAAGCTATTTGTAAATTGGATAATGGCAGACTCAAGAATATTTCTATTAACAATGTTGCTAGAGTGAAACAAAACTAGCATTATTCCAATCAATACAGTGGGATAACTGACAAATGGACAAAAAGGGCACTGGACGACTGTCCTGTTCTAACGGAATATTGATGCTGTTTTATACGTGTGTGCAAATCCTTTCCCGTCTGACCTATGTAAAAGGAATCACATTGTTTACAACCAATTTTATAGACAATGCCTGAATTATTGGTAGGGCTATTTTTTACTATGATATTTTTCACGATATTGTTATATGAAAATACTACATTAATATCCAAACGTTTAAGTACATTAGCAATGCCTAAAAAGCCCGGGAAAAAAGGAAGGACTAAAATATTCTTTGACAAAGTACGAGTGTTATTATTCACATGATAGAAAGTTCGTTTTGCCTTGTTGAGACAAGATTCCATAAACGCAGATGGATAACACATCACTTCCAATAACGTTGATTTTTTCCAATTCGGCATCGATGTATTCCGGCCTGGCGATCCTAAGGGCTCGGAGAAACGGTGAAGAAAAAATGGCCTTCTTAGTGGGGGTGTCATGTCCCGAGTAAAAGTGTACGTAGGACAAATTGTTTGTTTTTTCCGATAGATACTAAATTAAAACCTGGGCTTTCCCTATGTACACGCACATCCAAAAACGGGATTGAGTTGTCTTGTTCCACTTCTAAAGTAAACTTAATGGAGGGGACTTAATCATTTAACTGAAGGAGGAAGTCATCCAGGTCACGATTCATGGGCCAGATACACAAAATATCGTCGACGTACCGCAACCATGGGATGCCACCCCCCAGGATTCTCGGAATGTAAGTAATTTCGAAAAACTCCATATAAATATTGAAGAGGAGGGGCGACAAGGGGTTGCCCATGGCCGTCCCAAAAACTTGTTGATAATACTCGTTATTGAAAGTGAATTTACAGTCTTTGATGCAAAGTTTAATAAGTTCCAAAACAATGTGTGCAGGTAGTGGCAGGTCATACTTATGTAATTCTCGGGAGAGAAAGTCAATCACATCGTCAATCGGCACTTTTGTAAACAATGAACAAACGTCAAAACTGATCAATTTATCGTTGGTTTCAGTACGTTCATTATTCAATTTTTCAGCAAGATCCATGGAATTTTTTACATGTGAATCAGAGATAGTTCCAAGGATGGGGGACAAGACTTTGACAAGCCATTTGGAGAGTTTATAAGTAATAGAGCCCACCGAGCTAATAATAGGGCGCATAGGGTTGCCAGGTTTGTGAGTTTTAATAAGACCGTAAAGGTAGGGCAGAGAAGGTGAAGTGGACATGAAAGCGGAATTAAGTCCTTATGATCTTTGAGAATGCGTTTGAAGCCACTATTAAATGATTTGATGACGTCATCCTGCTGGTTCTTCCTAAGTTTGCTGTATGTGGCGGGGTCCTGGAGAAGCTCGTTCATCTTTCTGATGTAGTCCACTTTGTCCATAATAACTATGATGTTAGCGTTGTCTGCTTTAGTAATATGGAGCTCCCCATCTTTTTTTAATTGTGAGAGGCTATTGCGAAAACGTTTAGGAAAGTTATCTTCGTAACTACTATTCGCCGCACTATAAACAAGGGCTTTAACTTTGTTAAACAAATACTGAGGAAGATTACACTGTTTTTCAAAACAAGCGAGACTAACAAATTTGTAAAGCCGAATGTTTTTTAACAATGAAAAAGGACATACCATATCCAAGGGCACTTTTTGTATCGTCACTAATGTTTTTCGAAGAAAAGTTCAAAACACACTTTGAGCTTGCTTTTTTACTCCACTGACTATTTCGAATGAGACTTTTAATTTTACGATCCAAAATGTTAGGAAGTGAAGTTCTCCGACGCAACTCGTTGTAAATTTCATCAAACAAAGGTTGGATCCACGGTTGGGGAATAACGGTCACTAAATTACGTTTGGCAATGCTTAAATTTTTGAAGGCGGACCACTCATTTTGTCTGGTGACTTCAATATGTTTCTTTAAAATTAATCTGCTGAAGTTGTTGAACGGATTGTCGTCAATTTGTCTGAGGCGAATCGGAAGGAGGGATTTGGGAAGAACTTGCTCCTCTAGACAATTAGTAAGAAACTTTCGTCGGATAGGAATTGCATGCCCCTTCATTAATGTAGAAGAAAACACGGACACAAACGGAGACAAGAGAGGGAACAGCAAGCCGAAGGAAGGCGTGATGTTCATTATATGAAAATTATTTCATAAAAGTAACACGTGAAAAATATATATGATGAATAAAACCACGAAGGAAAGGAAACAGAATGGTGCTCAAGCGCTTTCGTCTAATGACATCCTCAGGAACACTGAAGTACATAAAGAGTTACAGCCTATATATAGATTACAGAAAAAAAAATATATATATATACAATAAACGGAAAAATAAAAATTAAAATTAAACATTAAGGGATTGTGGGAGGAGCATTCAAATTTGTAAGGAAAAATCTACCGATGTTTTAGCACTTTGCTCGAATCCAACACTAGATCAAATGAATTGTTTCCAACCAATGTTATAGTTAATTAAAAAAAATAATAAATTGAAAAATAAAAATAAAAATAAAACTTATAAGAGGAGCATACAAATTTATGCTGGAAATCTGCCCACTGTGCCCAGGTTTTAGCACTCTGCCCTTCTTGTCTAAGTTCAATGTATATAAAAATAAATTGAAAAATAAAAGTTATTAGAGTAGCATACAAGTTTACGAAAGGTTTATCGTTCTACCCTTCTTATCTAAATCCGTTCTGAAGGAACATGACATGACACCCCCACTAATAAAGCCGTTTTTGCTTCACTGTTTCTTCGCGCCCATAGGATCGCCAGTCCGGAATACATCGATGCCGAATTGGAAAAAATCAACGGTATTGGAAGTGATCTGTGTTATCCATCTGCGTTTATGGAATCTTGTCTCAACAAGGCAAAACGAACTTTCTATCATGTGAATAATAACACTCGTACTTTGTCAAAGAATATTTTAGTCCTTCCATTTTTCCCGGGCTTTTTAGGCATTGCTAATGTACTTAAACTTTTGGATATTAATGTAGTATTTTCATATAACAATATCGTGAAAAATATAATGGTAAAAAATAGCCCTACCAGTAATTCAGGCATTATCTATAAAATTGGTTGTAAACAGTGATTCCTTTTACATAGGTCAGACGGGAAAGGATTTGCACACACGTATAAAACAGCATCAATATTCCGTTAGAACAGGACAGTCGTCCAGTGCCCTTTTTGTCCATTTGTCAGAGTTATCCCACTGTATTGATTGGAATAATGCTACAGTTTTGTTTCACTCTAGCAACATTGTTAATAGATATATTCTTGAGTCTGCCATTATCCAACTTACAAATAACTTCAACATAAGCAAAGGTCTTTTTCAACTCGATCCTGTTGTTTTGAATTCCTTCAGAATGAATTTAGATAAGAAGGGTAGAACGCTAAACCTTTGGTAAACTTGTATGCCACTCTAATAACTTTTATTTTTTAATTTATTTTTATATACATCGAACTTAGACAAGAAGGGCAGAGTGCTAAAACCTGGGCAGATTTCCAGTATAAATTTGTATGCTCCTCTTATAAGTTTTATTTTTATTTTTATTTTTCAATTTATTATTTTTTTTAATTAACTATAACATTGGCTGGAAACAATTCATTTGATCTTGTGTTGGATTCGAGCAAAGTGCTAAAACATCGGTAGTTTTTTCCTTAAAAATTTGTATGCTCCTCCCACAATCCCTTAATGTTTAATTTTTATTTTTATTTCTCCGTTTGTTGTATATATATATATATATATATATATATATATTATATATATATATATATATATTTATATTATTTTTTTTTTCTGTAATCTATATATAGGCTGTAACTCTTTATGTACTTCAGTGTTCCTGAGGATGTCATTAGACGAAAGCGCTTGAGCACCACTCTGTGTTTCCTTTTCTTCGTAGTTTTATTCATCATAATATTTTTCACGTGTTACTTTCGTGAAATAATTTATATATATTATATATATATATATATATATATATATATATATATATTATATATATATATATTATATATATAGTTGCTTTAATCCTGTGGTGATGGATGTGCTGTTTTGCTCTCTCTATTTAACACCCAAATTAGAAGGGAATAATCTACTCGGCGGTTTATTCTGTTTGCACCCGAAAATGTATAAAGTATCAGTGAATCCGTGCATATAAATTATAAAGTGAAATTCATTAAAATTAAGAAAGTGCAATACAGTTTACATAATTTATCACCAGTTTTAACGTATCTACTTAAAACGAAATACGGTTGGCATTCGAGAAAGTTTGAAACAAGGCAGGAAAAAGGTCATAAAACGCAAAGGTCAGAAAACCCTCGAAATACCCTCGACCATCGAAAGGAAAGAAATAAAAATAAAAATAAATAAATAAAGAATTTGTGTGGGTATTTCTTTTTACGCTAATTAAGGAATAGCATGGCTATGGGTCCAAATTCTCACTAAATCTGTAATTTGTGCAATCTGGTAACAACGGAAAACTTGGCGATTAGATGTGATTTCTGCCAACGACTGAATGACTTTATCTGCATGAATTGGAATGATAGGGAAATAACTCTTGTCTCGAACGCGAAACACGTCGTGGGGATCAAATTTCTATGTGGCGCATGAACACAGATCGTAAATTCTTTCGCGGTCTTTAAAGAAATGGAGATAGCAGACTCGTACGTTATAAAAATGAATGAAATAATGGGGACACATGGGTCCGGAATGCTCCCAACGAAAAACCGGTTGGATGAGATAGAAGACAAAATAACAGATGAAAGAAAAGAAATAAGTAAAAGTTGCAAAGCAGTCAAATTGTCCAACGAGCGAAATGATAAAAAGATAATAACTAAAAACGTAGAAAATAAACAGCCAAAGAAAAATAATGATAATGCCAAAATTAAGAACTTTGAAAATAATAAGAAAAGAAGCAGAAGCGTAGAAAATATCGTATGTAAATACTACGCGAAAGGGAACTGCAGATATCGGGATGGGCAATGTATATATGCACATCCCACATTATGCAAAACGCATTACACAAGTGGATAATGCAAATTTGATAAGAAATGCATGTTCCACCATCTTACGGTCTGCAACACTTATGCAAGATATGGGAGTTGCAAATACGGAAAAAATGCCGATACCACCACCCTCAAAGGAACGCAACGAGTGAACAAAAAAAACGAACATTAAAGAAGAGTGCCAATTTTTTAGAAGCAGCCAACACATTTCAGCTGCTAAATACTATCCAGCAATTACAAAACCAGCTGACAAATATAAATATAGGAATCCGAGAGCCGGACAGAAGGTACAAACAAAGGCACTTCATGCGTTATCGGGACAACAGGTACCGACAAAGATAAAAAGAGGTAAATTCTCGGAGGACCACAAGGCAACGAAACCGGCACCCCCATTGGAAAACAAATCGGAACCACCTGTATGCGAAAAAGAAAGCGAAAAAATAAAAATAATCCTAGTCAACATTCAGGGCCTTCAAACCATTTCACGAACAAAGTTGTATACCTGAAAGGACTCATGCAAGAAGCCGGAGCAGACTTTGCATGCCTCACGGAAACTCATCTAAAGGACTGCCAGGCGAACTGTGAAAATTGTGAGTCCTGTATTGACTAAAAAGAAATACAAATTGACAACTATAACATCCTCCGAGCCGACAGAATCCATGGAATATTATACCCCAAATGGACAGGAAATTCAGAGAAATTCCAGAGCAAAAGATTTAGGGGTTGTAATGACAGATGATGCGAAATTTGAAACACAAAATAAGATAGCAGTAAACAGAGCAAAGAGAATAACGGGACAGATATTGAGAACCTTTAAACGAAGGGATAGGAATGTAATGATTCTTCTACTGAAAACCCTGATCATACCCAAATTCGAGTACTGCTCGGTCCTAACATCCCCATATAAAAAAGAAGACATTAGACAGCTGGTAGGGATTCAGAGAAGCTTCACAGCCAAGATCAATGCGTGCAAAGAACTAAATTACTGGGAAAGGTTACGCGAACTAGACCTATATTCACTGGAAAGGAGAAGAGAGAGATGCACCATTATTTACACTTTGAATATAATGGAGAAACTAGTCCCTAATCTTACTCTGAACCCTATAACTCCCCCAAACAATGGTGGAAAGTAGAAATGGTAGACTGTGTCGTATTCCCAAATTAAAGGCGAGACAGGGAACATCCTTAACCCTGAAAGAAAATAGTTTTGTAGTGAGAGGACCAAAACTGTTTAATCAGTTGCCCAAAGACCTAAGAAACACGAAGGGAGTTGCAGTGGACATCTTCAAAAGAAGACTAGACGTCTGGCTCAGAACAATCCCCGATGAGCCGGGCGTACCTGGCTATGTGAGGTGGAGAGCGCAAGAATCCAACTCACTACTTCACCAAGCCAACTCGAGAGGAGGGGCGACAAGCTTGACCTTCGCGAAATGAGAAATCATCGCGCGAAACCTTTGTAAGGTTGTAAGGTAAGGTAAGGTGTGTGTGTGTGTGTATATATATGGGGTGAATTTCACAATTAAACACGTGAAATGAATGAATGATGCAAACCGACAGGGAAAAAAGAAAAATGATTCCAAGTCCTTTCGTGTATTCAGAAGTACACCTCGTCAGGTGTACCTCGACAAGGTGTACTTCTGAATACACGAAAGGCCTTGGAATCATTTTTCTTTTTTCTCTGTCGGTTTGCATCATATACTGTATATATCAATCAATTTAATGGTTTCAAATTAATTTAGTTATAGGTTACAGTGTATAATGTTTACATTATGATTCATATATATTGTGTGTGTGTGTTATTTGTTCTTCCCGTGAACCAAAAACGGAAAATCATGCCACGTAACTATGTTCGAAAAAGAGAAAGGAAAGTTGATGAGGCTTCCATGCGTCTGGCCGTAGAAGAGGTAATGAGTGGAGGGCATAGTATTTAGTCTATTGCTATTAAGCATAATATACTCAGAACTACAGTGCAAGATTATGTAAAACGAGCCAGAGCGGTTAATTCTTTTTAAAATTCGTTCGTGTGTTACACGTCAGGTATTCAGCAAAGAAATGGTTGTTGGTATTGTGTCTGCGAATGGGAATGCTCTTCCTTCTACATCTGTGTTTCCAAGGGTACGATTCGACAGAACAAGGATGATGGGAGGTATTCAAGATGATTGTTTGGGACTATGCTATCCAACGTGTTGGATGAGCATTGAAAATTTCATTGAAGTGCTGAAATACTTTTCCTCACGAGTGAGATGTTCTTTCGAGCGGAAGGTATTACTGATAATAGACAATCATGAGTCGCATTTGTCTGTTGTCTGATCTGACGGAGGTACCCCGACATTGGGGGCAGGTTCGTCAGTTTTACTACCCTACATTTAATACGCCAAAAGTACAACTAGAACAAGAGCTTGACATCTCTCATTTTACCAGAATATTTATGAGTAACAAAGTAATGTACCATGATTCTAAACATTATTATATGCTGAAAAATTTGTGAATTATCAGCGGTTTTCTGAAAAAGTGACGAACCATCCCCGCTCTCCCCTATATATATAGTATATATAGTAATGTGTGTGTATATATCCCATAGAGATAATGTATTATAGGGGGTAAGCGTGTTCAGTTCGTGAACACGATCGTTTTGTCAATTGTATACAAGCGAATTCGCGTAAATTGAGTTCACGTATAAAGATGAATTACTGTATATTTAAAGGAGGTAACAGAGCAATGCATAAGAATTATCGAACAGTAGCTCTCACCTCCCACCTTATAAAGTGCTTTGAACGTATAACACTGGTATGCATCAATTTTGCTGTCAAGGGTTTTGTAAGTGATTCTTATAGAGTTTTTCCTGCTGATTTCGAATCTGCAATCCGTTTTTCTCAATCAGCTCAGGTTATCCGGCTATGGCCTCATAAGTAAAATAGAATTTTTCGTGATTTTGTCAAAGCGGAATTGGAACAGTAACATCTATCATCACTTGTTTCACTTGTATAATATCTTTTTTTACTTTTCAGGCATATAGATAAAATATTTCATAATGAATAGAGCGTGTAAAAATGATCCCAATAGATTCTGCTACATATGTGGGACGGTTACCATGCCAAATAACCAGTCCCAAATCACTAAATTTGTGAAGACAATGTATAGAGCATACTTTGGAATTAAGCTAGGGGACCAGGACAAAAATTTCGCCCCTCATATGTGCTGCAAGACGTGCATTGAAAATTTGAGAAGATGGAGCAAAGGCAGAGCGAAATCTTTGCCTTTTGGAATTCCCATGATTTGGAGAGAAGGAAAGGATCACGTGGCAGATTTCTATTTCTGCATGACAAACCTCCAAGGTGGGCTTATAAATTTATTTTTCTTAAATATTTTGAAATCCTCGTATGAAACTTGACATAATATTCACCATAATGTAATATTCACCATATATAGCATAATATTCACCATAATGGTAATCATACATTTACATATACATATTGTTATAGAAAATACATTTCCACATACATATTGTTATACAAGTTACATTTACATATACAATGATTGTATATTTTCTTTCTTTTTCATTCATATTGTCCCCGAAGGGACAATATGAATGAAAAAGAAAGAAAATATACAGACTCCATCGACCTATTTCATATCTTACAGACCGCAGCCTTCCCTCACGAGCCGCCACTGTCTGAATGCTTCTTCTATTTCATATGCAAGTTTTGGTGCTCTTCCAATATGTGCTCTACCGCGAAACTGTGATCTACCATATTCCAATACGTGCTCTACCGTGAAACTAGCCTTATAAGGCTAACTAACGAAAATCATGACTTAACCTAACCAATCGTTAGGTCAACTATACGCCCTTGACGATTGGTTAGGTTAAGTCGTGATATTTTCGTTAGTTAGCCTTATAAGGCTAACTAACGTACCTGCTGCTAATCCGAATAATTCACTAGGCAACAAATTTCAACTTTTTTTTTGTTACAGACACGTGAACTACTGATTCCTACTAAAACGCTGATGCTGATTTCAGATCTGATATCAAAATTTCTCTATCACGTCCAGATTTTGTGTAACCGAAAACCCCTATTTTTCATTTTTTTTTCTCACCCGCTTCTATTACGAAAGCCGTCTAAGCTACTTTTCCGTGCCACGTTTTATGTTAAGCATACTTAAATAATTAGTGAACAGGGATGTCTTTCCTCCTTTATTCTATCTTAAGACAGACAGCGGAATTCCGCTGGTGGAGTTACCACCCCTGCGCCCAACCATCCACCCAAAGCGCGTTAGTATTTTGTTGTTACTACTGAAAGGCAAATTCCTGTTCTTAAGTGAAACTTTGGTGTGTCCTCTTCCTTTGTCGCTTGTAGGATGACGAGCTCTCCTTCTGCAGGAACCAACAATAATCTCCCATCATATTTGGTTGAAATTACCTTGGTATCTGTTTTCCATAACTGAGATCTGTTGGTGGAAGCGCTCACCATGCTCGTCACTTACAGCCCCAAGGTTGGCCGGGAAGAAGTCAAGATGAGAATGTAAAAAATGAATTTTCAAAGACATTCTGCATCCCATGAGTCGTGGATGACACTGCGGATCTGTGGTCCAGTGAAACTCCAGCTTCTAGCTTAGCATCTGTCAATATTCCTTTGAATTTATCCTTTAAATATTGGAAACCACTACCTTGATGATCCATACCCTTCACGAAATTTTTCATAAGGCCAAGTTTAATGTGAAGTGGTGGAAGATGTACTTTCTGAGGGTCAATAAGTGCTGGGTGTTTCACATTGTATTTACCAACAACATGTTCAGTTCTAGATGGCCAATCATGTTTTTTGTAGTGGTTCTTGTCATCTCTGCTGTTCCATAGGCACAAAAAGCACATATGCTTTGTGTAGCCCAACTGTAACCCAAGAATTAATGATACAACTTTAAGGTCGCCACAAATATTCCATGTGTGGTCCTTATATTTGATGAGTCTTAGCAGGAGTTTCATCGATTCATAAGTCTCATTAAGGCCAGTGGCATGTGCTACAGGTATTGAAGGTTTTTCATTGCCGTTGTGCAGTAATACAGCTTTAAGGCTAGCTTTACTAGAGTCAATGAACAGTCTCCATTCTTTTGGATCATAGCGACAGCCAATCCCTTGCATCAGACCACTGATATCGTGGCAGAAACAAACGTTTTCTTCCTGTAAGTAAAATGATGAAAACTGCAAATGGCGATGGCGGAAATGGGAAACTTTGGTGTTTGGTTGGAGAAGATTAAATTCTTGAAGTCTTGAACCAAGCAACTCTGCCTTTTCTTTTGGTAATTCCAAATCGCGCACTAAGTCATTTAACTCCGCTTGACTTAACAAATGTGGGGAAATATTTGCATCTGGAACATATATGCCATCTTTCCCTGTTTCTATATCACTAGCAGAATCTTCAGATGAACTGCTGTCTGTTATCGTTGCGGTGGAACTGGTGGTGGATTTGTTTCATCATGTGGTACTGGTTTCATTGCTGATTCGCAGTTTGGGTACGTGATCTTTGATTTGTTTTTCTTTGTGAAACCAGCAATCTTTGTCAAACAAAAATAACAATCATTGAAGTGATTTTTCGGCTCACGCCAAACCATGGGGACTGAGAACGGCATAGCTTTTCTTTTACCATTCATCCAAGCTATTAACATTGCATTGCACTGTGCACAGCAAATATGTGGTGCCCAGTCCCTCTGTTGGTCTCCTAACTTACAGTCAAAATAACACTTGTAGGCAAGTTTAATCTTTGTTGTTATGTTTCTACGTTGTGGCTTAGGTGTATATTGTCCACAGACAAAGCAGAAGTTGTCTGGGTGATTTACACAAGCACGTCTATTTGATGCCATTTTGAATTACCATACAATATCTGAAAAAACGTAGAAAGTAATTATTACGATGTGCAAAATAAAAAGAAATACACACCGTAGTACAAAACAAATGCTATAAAAACACACAAGTCACCACAACCTGTCACTTGCTCATCAGCAGAGAGCTTCAACAACCGTTCTGCTTGACTGTCACGTAGCGACTCGGGATAAATTTTATTTATCAAAATTGTTCGAATTTGTATATAGTTGGCCAAAAAAATTGCTTTAACCTTGAAAAGCAAGTTTCATATTATTGGCATTAAGCCGATTAAAACCAAAATCTGGACGTAGTAGAAAATTTTACTAAAAGTGATTTGCATTTTACACAAAATCTAGACGTGATAGAAAAAATCTAATTATAGATTTGAAATCAGCATACCGAAATTAGCTAGGAGCACCTATTTGGTCTTCTGTAACAAAATCTTTGTTGCCTAGTGTAATCTAAGGTAGATCACATATTGGAATGTAAATTTCGCGGTAGAGCACATATTGGAAGAGCACCCAAGTTTTATATCCATGTTTCTGTGTTTCTATTTTCAGGAGTTAACAAGAAGAATAAACACATTGTTGTATACCCTGACATTCCTTCTGCTATGAGACCTGTACCCCATGGTCCTGGAATTCCAATACCCGACCCACCTCAAACCCTGGACTTCGATGATTCTGATGATGAATCAATGACCAATGCCAATGACCAGTCCCAGTCGTATATACCTCAAAATACCGCTTCAAATGAGCCGAGGCCTCTCAACCAGGCCAAACTTAATGATCTTACCAGGGATTTAGGACTTCCAAATTAGCTGCCGAGATCTTGGGCTCACGACTTCGAGAGGACAACTTGCTGGCTCCGGGAACAACATTCTCCTGGCATAGGAAACGAGAGGAAGAATTCCGCAAGTTTTTTGCAGTGCACGAAAATACCTCTTCCTTAGTGTACTGCTGCAAACAATGTTGAGGGGCTAATCGAATCCTTGGGCCTGCCATATAACGCATCAGAATGGAGGCTATTTATAGACTCGTCTAAACGAAGTTTGAAAGCAGTACTTCTCAACATTGGGAATAGGGTTGCATCAGTCCCTGTAGCACATTCCGTACAACTTACTGAGAGCTACGATAACATGAAAATTTTACTGGATGCTCTCGTAGACGACCAACATAACTGGAGGATCTGTGGAGATTTGAAAGTAATACTAATATCATAAGTAAACTATTGCTATTGACTATGTTGTTTTTCCAAAGGTTATTTGAGAGCGTATAAGAACACTTAACTTCCCCACAGAAGTGATACAGTCCAATGCATAGATTTTTTTATCTGATAGAACAAATTCTCTAAATTCTTTAAATATTTTCATTTTTTTTCAGATTGTGGCATTTGTATTGGGAATGCAAGGGGGATACACGAAATACCCATGTTTCCTCTGCAAATGGGATAGCCGAGCGGATGAGAAGCACTATGCACAGCGTGAATGGGCATCCAGAGAGAATTTTGAACCTGGGTCGCATAATGTCGTTTCAGTGCCCCTTGTACCACCAACAAAAATTTTGCTACCACCACTTCATATTAAGCTGGGCTTGATGAAAATTTCATCAAATCAATGAATAAGGAGGGTTTAGCATTCCCATATCTCGAGAGTAAATTTCCTCATATATCTGATGCTAAACTAAATGCTGGGGTTTTTGATGGTCCTCAAATTCGAACTTTGATCAAGGATACTCAGTTCGAAAACGCAATGACTCCAACTGAGAAGAATGTCTGGCAGGCATTCAAATCAGTTGTCACTGATTTTCTTGGCAAGCGTAGAAGTCCAGAATACGAGTCCGTTGTCGAAAACTTGATGGAAGCTTTCAAAGCTCATGGGTCGCGCATGTCCATAAAAATGCACTTGTTGTGGTCCCACTTGGACTATTTTCCTGAAAATTGCGGGGATTATAGTGAGGAACAGGGTGAACGATTTCACCAAGATATCAAAATAATGGAAGAGAGGTACCAGGGAAACTGGGATATCAATATGCTGGCGGACTATTGCTGGTGTTTGAAGCGAGACGTGCCCGAAGAAAAACACAGACGGAAAGCCAAAAAAACTTCATTCCTTCCTCAATAAACTTTTTTCCATATTCATTGTATGAATAAAAGTATTTATTCACACAATGTTTTCATTTTTCACGAGTGTTCTTATAATATTACTCGTATCTACAGTGTTTAAGCTAAAAAAATCAATAAATTTGGGGATAAAATTGGACTTATAATAAATGGCCAATAGAGAAAAAACCTGACCTGATTGAGGAAAACCAATGTCATTTTCGAATTCAGCATGGTCGAATTATATAACATGAGTTGAAAAAACCCTCACAGCAGACAAAAACATTTCATATGCATACCAGTGTAATTAGAGGCAAAACTATTTACTACCTACAAAAAAGGAATTTATACAGTCTAACCTAACATGACTTCGGAGCTGGAGAATCACCATCTAGGACGTTTTGGCGCTGGACATTTTGGCGCTGGACGTTTTGGCGCCCCCGTTTGGGCGCCACCGTTTGGGCGCGGAGCCGGTTTGGCGTCGCCGTTAATTAGTATTAAGTATTAAGTAGTAATACTTGGTTATTAACCTGAAGTGCTGTCTGTCTTTTCAGATAGGTTGTGCTGTTGCCCTTAATAGCATAAATGTCTGAAAATATATCAAGTAAGAAAGGGAAACAGAAGTTTTCACATAATGAATATTTGTATGTGTTTGATAAATGTAGCAAGCGCGACCCTTCGTTACTTTTTTGGCGGTGCGAGCGAAAGAGTCAGTGTATTATAAGGTGTATAATTATATAATATGGGTACTTTTCCGTTATCTGCCCCCTTGACGATTGGTTAGGTTAAGTCGTGATATTTTTGTTAAAACTAACAAAAATATCACAACTTAACCTAACCAATCGTCACTGCCCGGTTAGGTCAACTGTACGCCCTTGACGATTGGTTAGGTTAAGTCGTGATATTTTCGTTAGTTTTAACAAAAATATCACGACTTAACCTAACCAATCGTCAAGGGGGAAGATAACGGAAAAGTACCCATATTATATATGGGTACGGCGGCGCCAAACCGGCTCCGCTCCCAAACGGTGGCGCCCAAACGTCGGCGCCAAAACGTCGGCGCCAGAACGTCGGCGCCAAAACGTCCCATTCCGGGAGAATCATGCCTGTCACTGCTGTTAGACCATTAGGAGAAAATATTGGAAACATTGTGTCGAGGACAAAACATTGATGTAATATATACTGACTTTACTGCAGCGTTCGATAAATGTGACCATAGAATTATAGCACACAAATTTAAGAATACAGAAATTACTGGGAAGATGGGTATTCAATTTTCTGAATCAAAGAACACAAACAGTTGTAGTAAATGGAGTTAAATCTAAAGTCTCACAAGTCATTAACTCTGTTCCACAAGGTACATTATTAGCTCCCTTGCTGTTCATAATAATAATAATAATTGCAGACAATGATGCAGATATTAATGACAGTTAGTGATGTACTGATTCTCAAATTTAGCCGATGCGGATGCCGATTCTTTGCCTATATTTAAAAAATCAATTCGCTTCATAAATTTTACTAATCTAATGTGGAAACTTTCAATTTTCATATTTTTACATTTCAAATTTGTTTAAATGCTTTTCCTTAGCTCACTCCACAATATACAGCCTCAGAATTTGTTACTCATATACCGTAGCTAAAATGATGTGAAAAAGTTTTATTACTCAGTAAATAATTTTATTTTAGTTTCATAAATGGAATATCAATATTCAACGTAATTGATTTTCCTTATGTTGAAGGTATTTAATTCTTCAACAATGTCAACCTCAACAAAATTTTTCATTAAAATTTCAAGTCCCTGGTGGCCAATTTGAATAAAAAAAATGGATATACAGGGTGTCCGAGAATTATCTGTACAATTTTTGCTGTTATTAAAAGTCAACCATGAAGTGTAGAAATTCCAGTGTTGTCCCATTTTACAGAGAATCTCATTAAGTTTTTCTAATACCAAGTTTTGACAAGTTTTTTAGAAATTCCAGTGTGTCCGAACATTATCTGTACAATTTCATCTTTTAATAAAATTCTTGATAACACACGTAAAATTCTTAAACAAGATTATTTAGAATCTGTATTTTCAAAAGTTTCTTTTATTAAAGTAACGTTGTTACAAACATTCGATATGTGCACCATTAGTGATTCGCAAAACATCCAATCGATACTCCAAATGTTGCCATGTACGCTGCAGCATATCCACATCAATTCGCTCAATAGCAGCTGTGATTCTTGCTTTTAAATCATCAATGTCTTTCACCCGCGTATTGTAAGAATAAACTTGTCAAAACTTGTTATCAGAAAAAACTTAATGAGTTTCTCTGTAAAATGGGACAAAACTGGAATTTCTACATTTCATGGTTGACTTTTAATAACAGCCAAAAATTGTACAGATAATTCTCGGACACCCTGTATATAATTTATGTTTCTAAAATTATTAAAATACTTAAAATAAATTCAACATAAGATGGTTTAATATATAAATTATAAAGTACAACTTAATATAGAAATATTATTAATATAGAGTAAGAGATTACAATAGTTTATAATACTCGTATTTAGAGATTAGCTAGTAAGAAAAAATGTAAATTTATGGGCAACTTAACTTATTAAACATTGCATTTTTCATGAATGCAAAATATTTTTATGTAATTAGACTTTGAAATGAGTATAAATTATCATAAATAGTGGTTCTTGTCTGTTCAGTTTTTTACAAATATACATTTTGTTTTGCAATGAAAATTTTAAATTTTCAAAGAATTGGTGAGAGAATCCGATAAATTTGGCCGCTGTCGATGCAAAGAAAATGGCTGATTCTGCCGGTGCCGATGCCACTTAATCGGTACACCGCTAATGACAGATTGTATCATGTTCCGCAGATGACACAAAGATATGTAAGGAAATATCAAACGAAAGTGACAGAAAAATTACAAAATGATATTGAAACATTATTCAAGTTGGTGGAAGTCAACACTATGAAATTCAACGAAGAAAGATTCCAACTTCTAAGATATGGTAATAACAGTGTTGAAAAATAAAGGGTACAAAACTCTGCACGCCAAACAGATAACACCAAACCCACAAGTCAGGGACCTTATAATAATAATAATGTGGTCGGATGCAGAATTCAGAGAGCACGATAACATTAAAATTGCAACAGCTAGAAAAATAATGGGAGTCATCTGAGGGAGCTTCCACAGCAGAAAAGCAAACATCATACTAAAATTCTGGAAGAGTTTAGTCTTAGTATTGCTCAGTATCACAAGCCCATACAGAAAACGAGACATTGAGAACATAGAAGCCACACAAACCACTTTTACGCCTAAGATAGAGGAAATGAAAGGTAAAGACTACTGGTCTCGAACACAATTCCTGAAACTCAACTCTCTGGAAAGAAGACGCGAATGGTACACAATAATATGCATAAGAAAAATTCTCGAGGGTATTCTCTTTAAACTTAGAAAGAAGGGAAGAGGCAGATTTTGTACTGTCCCAGCTGCGGTGGGACAGGGAGTTATGAAAACGAGAATGGAAAATACACTCGCAATACGAGTCCCAAAGACTTTTAATGTCCTGTTCAAAGAAATGAGGAACCTCCAACACAACAACCTGAATAATTTCAAGTTTAGAACCAGCTGAGATAGAATGTATTCCCTTTGGAAGTGAGGTAGTCAAAGAATTTTGGATAATCAGTAGAATTAGAAGAAAGGTAAACAGCTCAGATGTATTGAGTTTGAGATTGGCATGTAAGCCTTAGCCAGATGGTATAGAATTCGGAAGATTGGAGCTCGGGAATACGAGAACAAGTTAGGTCATTGCTTACATAGGCGCCGTTCAAAAATTACGTAACGCTATTTTTGCTAAAACCTGACACCCCACCCCCCTTGTAACGTTCCGTAACTTGTAGGTGGGGGGGTGGAGGAAGTGTTACATAACATCTTAGGGGGTGTCTGGTCTAGCGTTACAGAACGACGTTCTTAGGGGATCTGGGGTGTCAAGTTTTAACAAAAATAGCGGTACGTAATTTTTGAACGGCCCCCATATACGCAACATCCACTTTTGGAAGGAAATTAAGCATAGAGAAAGTAAGAGGGTACAGAAAAGGTGTTGCTGTCAGTCGTCCCAGACACCTGAATTTCAGTGAGGAAAAGAAGATGAGGTTTAGAGGAGGAGAGGTGTTCAACAGATTGAAAATTTGAAAAAACGCCACGAATGTTGCAGAAATTAATTAAAAGTGAATCAGGCAGAGGCCCAGAACATCTCGAATGAGCAGTAGCAGATCCAGCCACGCTACCCGGGTCTGCGTTCCCAGTATCGGCAGTGGCTCTCGTAGTTGATGCCATTTTTTTTATTTTGAAAAGATTATGTAGTGTGTAAGATACATGTGTAGGCCCTATGTAGTGAGGAACAGGGAGAGAAGCGTGTGTTTGTCAGCATGCTGGACTGCTCACAGGGTAGATGAGACACGGAAAAGAGAGAGAAATTGTCAGATTGGAAGAGAGAGCGAAAGCGTTAGATGGGATGGGAGAAATTATATTTTCGTGTGATGATTCACGAAAATGTATAATAAAAATAAGTAAAACACTGCTTATTACATACTGAAATAAATAAATAGACAATATGCGCCTCGGTGGTGCAGCGGTTAGTGTCGTTGACTACGAATCCATCGGCCCCGGGATCGAGGCCCAGTGACGGCAGTCGGCGCGCAGCAAAACCCAGCTGTTTATCCTTCCACATAATAAAAAAATTGGTTGGTAGATAAATAGGTACCCTGGTTAACCTAGTGGTTAAGACGCTGAGCTGCTGGTGGGGCGTGTTTCGGATTTCACGTTAAACTGTAGGTCTAAGGTGGTGGCAAGCTTGACATTCGTCAGAATGAACAATTCGGGTGGAAGCAAAACCAAGGTTAACCAAGGTTATATTATTGTTTAAATTTTCCATCTGAGAATTTTTAGTACATTAAAAATTTTGAATCACAAAGTTGTTAATGTTCAAAAGAGAATTTTCTTTAAATACTCTGATAACAGAATTTGTAATCTGTGACAATATATTGACAATATACAAAGACAAAGGTGAAAAAGTGTGTTGAATCACTTCTTGCTTTCGCTGGAAATAGAGATCATATCTCTCAAATTCTTTCAAAAGGTGTTGGTAGTTCAGTCATTGGCATCCGTTATCAATTTTTGGGAGGCGTGTTGGTTTCTTATGTGGTGAGTAGGCCTTGAGTTTGGATCACTGTACATAATTATAGGAGAGAAATGTTGAATCTTGATGTTTTTTGCTCTTCTTACTATGTATTCCTTCTTGGGATATATATACGAGTGTGTGTATATATATATATATATATATATATATATATATATATATAATATATATATATATCACACTAGGGGCACTCAATATATTTTGCCCAACTCTTATTTCTTAGCTAAATAATAGGCCATGAGGCTGAAATGTCTTTTGGACCGTAAGTTTGAACTTTCGGCGCTTCACATAACCGGATTTTTCCACTTTGAACTTCCCCTCCTTATATAAAACCGCTTTTAAACGCCCTTGTATGAAACCGATGGTTAACGCAGTTTCGAAAATGGCGTCTGACAGTGATGTGCGTCGTAAACAGAGAGCTGTTATCGAGTTCTTAACCGCAGAGAAGGAAACAGTTGGAAGTATTCACAAACGTCTACAAAACGTTTATAGAGATGCTGTTGTTGATCGAAGCACAGTTGGACGCTGGTCTAAACGTGTGAGATCATCGGAGAGAGGGAGAGCCAGCCTCAATGATGAGCCACGTAGCGATCGCCCGGCATCGGCTGTGACATCTCACATTGTGCAACGTGCTAACAGCATCATTCGATCAAATCGGCGCGTCACATACAAGAGTTAGGAATTAGTGAAGGAAGTGTGACTACGATAACTCAATACTCAAAAGTGTGTTCACGGTTTGTTCCTCGCGAACTGACTGAAGATCACAAAGCCCAGGGAACAAAAATTGCTTCTGAGTCGTTGGTTCGATGCGAGACAGAAGGGGATGACTTCCTTTCACGAACTGTTACTGGGGATGAGACTTGGGCACACCAATTTGAATCTGAAACAAAACGCCAATCCATGGAGTAGCATCACGCAGATTCCCAACGCAAGAAAAGTTCAAAATGGCTCCCTCTGCAGGAAAGGTTATGGCCACCATCTTCTGGGACATGAAAGGGATGATTCTGGTGGACATTATGAAGAAAGGACAAACAATCAACTCAGAGGCATATATTGCTACCCTTCAGAGACTCCAGAGACGTATAAATCGAGTTCGACCGGAGAGAAAACTGGAAGACGTCCTTCTTTTGCACGATAACGCAAGACCACACAACAGTTTGCAAACAAGAGAGGCCATCACAAAAATGCGCTTGACTGTGTTACCCCACTCTCCATACGTTCCGGATCTGGCACCTTCAGACTTCCATTTATTTGGGTCAATGAAGGATGCTATTCGTGGAAGAAAGTTTCAGAGTGACGATTAGGTTGTTGAGGAGTTAAGAGGTGGCTCCAGCGGAACCCAGCGGACTTTTACGAGCAAGGAATAAAGGCCCTTGTTTCGAGGTGGAGGAAAGCCGTAGAAAAGGATGGAGACTATGTGGAAAAATAAAACTTGTAAAAAAGGTGTGTAACTACTTGTGTACAAAATTTCTGGAACTTGCAAGGAAACTTGGAAAGAAAAAAAGGTGGGGCAAAATATATTGAGAGGACCTCGTGTGTGTTTGTGTGTGTATATATATATATATATATATATATATATATATAACTGACCTGCTGTCGAACCCTTGGGCAGCATTTTGCCTCATTTTGGATTTGGTGGAGGAGGAACTTGGTTTCTGTTCTTCTCTGTTCGTAGCTAGGTACTCATGGCTGATCAGGGACTATGCACAGGAACTCGTCCAAATGGTTCTTGAAATTATTGAGGATGGTGTGGTGGAGATTAAAAAGTCTCGGGCGTCGTATAATCTATGAAATCTATTGTCTTAATCTATGATGTCGCCCTTAACCTAACCTAGGCTTAGGTTAGCTGAGGTTAGGTTAACCTAACCTTCACTGAAATACATATATATACATATCAGCATAAAACTTATGCATGAGAGCGTTGTTTCCTTGCAGAAACAAACCACCGCTTCATCTTTAAAGAGGTGATCCGTAAACGCGCTGAAAATGATATCGTGCGACCAGCAGGGGTGTGGGCATGGATAATACGCGCTGGTGTTGCGCTTAGATTCAACGTGGGCATGGACAGACGGCGGCGGGTGCGCGTGGTTCCGGTTCCAGGTGTTGCTTTAAGGATCCTTGGGGAGGTACGGCAACCTAACCTAGACTTAGGTTAGCCTTGGTTAGGTTATAGTCAGGTTCACTATGTATTTTTGTTCAAATTTTAGGGAGATTAGCAAACCAGTACATTTTTGAGAAGCTTATGGCATCAGGAATATGAAAAGTAATGTTTACATTTGCGTAGGTGCCTGCTTGGCGGCCATTTTGGTGGCAGTTGCAACAGTGTTTATAAATCCTGATGCTTCAATAATTTTGCAGTATTTTTGCAGTAGTGTTGCAATATTAAATTTTATACTGTAAAAATTTATGTTAACACAACTAGTACACAATTATCTTGGTGTTGGTTAATATAGTGGTAGCTCTCTTTTTTTTCAGTGCCTGAGTCATCATGAGTGAAGACCCGGGAACCAGCAAGTTGAGCGGTCAAGTCGTCCATGGACACAGTAGACTGGAAGCAGTGCATTCTTTATCAGGAGTCTACTGCCAGCAAAGGAACACTTGTTCAATATCCCAGAACAGAATCATACCAGAAACTATTCGATGTAGTGGAAGAAAGAGCCAGCTTACAGGATGGAAAATATGTTGACATCCAAAGACGCCTCAAAGACTTTACCAAAGAAATATTGATTGAAAGGAAACCCATGTGGCATCGCAGTTGTTATTCTGATGCCACAAATCAAATATCCATACAGCGAGCGAGAGACCGCTTGCAGCATGCCATGTCTACAGGAACCTATGCTGTGAAAAAACGTGGGCATAAAAGAACAAGCTCTGAAATGGAGCAATCAGCAACTCCAGACACCTCAGCACCTCTCACTAGATCTGCGACAGAACCGTTGACAAAGGATCACTGCTTCTTATGTCAAGAAGATGATGACCAGCGTCTCTTCACCGTACGAACTGAAAACGCGGGGAAGGCACTTAGACGAGCTGTGGATATTTCCCAAGATCCAGTATTGATAACAAGACTAAGCAATTTACTCTCACCAAGTGATGCCCATGCGATAGATGTAAGATACCACAAACCATGGTGGACACGATATGTGTTCCATGTCTTGAGGGATGATGCCAGCAACCGGGCCAAGTCTACAAAGACAGACCTACCATTGCAAGTACCATGCTTGATTGAGCTGGTCAATCTCATTGAATATCAAACCCAAAATAAGGCTCATCTACCCATGGATGCCATCGAAAAAAACCTACATATCTATGCTTGGTGGTAGTGATGAGGCACAGAAGCACACTCCGACAGTGACATGACAGTGGCTAAAGAACAAAATTCTTGCAGAGTTACCAAGTGTGAAGTCAGTGAGGCAGAAAGACAGAAGAAAACCATCTGTTCTTTACTGTCCTGAAGCCTGCGAAGAAGATATGGTCTACACTTCCTTGATGCAAGATGCCACAAGTGAAATGGACAAGACAATGATGATATACAAGACAGCTAAGCTAATACGCAACAGCATTGCCAATTTCGCTGAGGAGAAGGAGACACACACAATTACAGTATCCAGCACAAGAGAGGATGTCCCGACCGAGCTGTACAGCCTTATACGGTGGATTTTGGTGGGATCTTAGGAGGAGCTGCAAACGGAGATGAGGAGCAGGACAGTTGACAGGTCAGCATTGACCATAAGTCAGAATATCATGTATGCTTTCAAGACCAGGAGACAAGTGCACCACGTGCCCAAGAAAGCCACTGACACATTTCGGACACCACACACACGAGAAAACCCACAGGTTGTTGGGTTGGCACTCACTGTACATCATGACACCATGAACAAGATGCTGATGGACCTCCTCCATGTACAGAACTACTGCGTATCACACAGCCGTGCCTTGCTCCTAGAATACAGATTTTGCAGAGGACACTGTAGATGGCAAAGGCACCACACATGGCACAATCATCGCAGTGTATCAGAAGGCAGATGCGCCTGGAGAATCAATCGCACCCAATTTGGAAGTTAGTGAGGCAAAAAACCTGTCGGTTGTCCATTATCATGTACCCATCGAGCCTTGCAGTAAACCAAAACCTGGGCCAGTCAAGAGAGCAAAGGAATTCAAGGCGTGTTCCACAGGTGTTGCTGAATCCTATGAACTAACCAATCTTGGTTGGATGATTGCATCTGCTTTGTCTAGATCAACCGACAGTGAATCACAAAGCAGTATCCCAGGCTGGGCAGGCTACAAATCACTTGTGTCATCTAGTCAGTCACTGACTCAAGTCGGTGCCTTGCCTCTACTTCCAGAGGTCGCACATGAGTGGTCTACCATGCTGACTGTGATGTTGCAAGCGTCTCAGTTGAAGAGCTTGGCAGTTGGTGAAAACCACCCAACTGTCATAACCTTTGACATGGCCCTGTACGAGAAGGCAGTACAGTTGCTAGATGCAAGACCTAACTTGAAAAGAGAAGTTGTTCCGAGACTTGGGGAGCTGCATGCTGTGATGGCTGCACTGAGGGCACTCGGAGCCTCAATAGAAAATTCTGGCATAGATGATGCATGGATTGAGGAAGATGTATATGGGCCTGCTACAACGAGACAGATCCTCAAGTGCGGCCACTACAAGAGAGCACTCCGTGCACACATCCACACTTACATGGCTCTGTATGAACTTGCTCTAGAACAGTTCTTCACAGAGATGCCACAACTAAAAGAAATCTGCTCGAAACCAGCAAATGAATTGCAGGAAGCCTGCACAAACACAACTTCTGGGACAAGTGATGGAGCAGAATGCATCAGAATTGCTAACACACCTGCTTCAAGTCTTGACCAACGAAGATGTCATTCAACAGCTGAAGAAGTGGGAAGCTCAGAAATCATCTAACGCTATGTTCAAGTCATTGATGAATTACCTCCACCGGGTTGAAACCATCTTGTTCTTTGTTGAAGCATCCAGAAATGCTGATCTCGTTCTCCATTTGGAGGCTGGAGAAACACTCAGCAAGCTGCTTTTCGCAATGGATCGAATAAAATACAAACGCCTCTGGCCAAGGTACATCGCCGACATGCACGAAATGAAGACAAGCCATCCAGCAACATGGCGAGAACTTCAAGATGGAAACATATCTGTCACCAAGAGTGAGATTCCGTTCGTCTCAATAGGTGCAGACCATGCCTGCGAACATCCCAACAAGATGATGAAGGTTCATTCTGGCCTAATTGGCATTTCCAATAATGCGAATGCTAGGCAGCGGTTCTTCTTGGATTCTCCAGAGATGTCGTGCCTCTCAACAGACTTTAAAGGACAGTTCGGGCTTCAAGTAAACAAGCCAGAGGAACACCATGATGTACGACCCAGTGCTGTCAGGAAAGAACATGAAGCTGTTGACAAAATCAAGGCTGCAATACTGAGCCACGGGAATCCCTTTGCTGTTGAAGGTGATCAGCTATCCAATTTCATCACACATGCATATGTACGACAAGAGTATGTTCCACAAATCTTGAACATTGATGACATCGGACAGAAGCTTTATGAAGATTATGTCACTGAACGTATCAATGGAGATGTTAGTCTCTGGGCACCAGTCAAAAAACAGAACAACAAGATGTACATGTCTGGCAGCGAGAAACAAACTTTCAAGTTCCGTGACCAGACAGTTGACCTAAAAGAGACCAAAGATCTCTATGGTCGGCTGATGGTTCTCACCAGGTCGAGCAGGAACATCGATCAGAAGAATGCAGTTGGCAACTATGAGTTCACATTGACTCCGAGAGCACTATTTGCACCAGACGGCTCAATGCTGCCATGCACTGACAAGTCCAAGCTGATACACAGCCTTGAGAAGCTGGCAAAAACAGATGAAACCCAGGAACAGACAGAAGCTCTAGCGGCCAAAGAGCAGGATGATGACAGCGGTCCTGTATCATCATCTCCATCGTCGTCATCAAATCAAAAGATCACCATTGTTGAGGGAATGGTGCTTGTCCAGAAGATGACAAAGAAATCAGGGACAATCAGCAGTCAAAGATCTAGCCCAGTGTTTCAATGACAGGCTCGTGAGCTTGACAGCAGGGTTCAGTGAGGTCATCCTGGTCTTCGATACATACAAACCTGACTCACTAAAGGAGGAAACTAGAGAGAGACGACGACAAGGAAACGCTCCTATACAGTATCAGGTTGCAGATGATACGAACATCAAACACAGCCTACTGGCACGGTTTCTATCGCACGAAAAAAAGAAAGCAGATTTGACAGACTATCTCGCCAAAGCAACCCTTGATTACAGCAAAAACTCACCTCAGTTAGTCATCACATCAGCATCAGGTCACACCAGAAGCAACAGAAACATGCACTTTGAAGACAACAATCACGAGGAGGCTGACACATTGATGATCTGCCTGGCAGCGGAGGCATCACAGCGGTGTCCTGATGCACAGCTAGTATTCTTCACTCCTGATACTGACGTCTTGGTTCTGGCTGTGACACACTATGACAAGCTCTGCAAAAAGACATCTATTTTGATGGTATCAGGTACAGTCGAAATAAAGCCAATCTGGAGAGCTTTGGGCAAAGAAAAGGCACAAGCTTTACCTGTATTCCACGCATTCACTGGAGCAGACAATGTTGGAAAATTCTCAGGAATAGGCAAAACAAAATGGTTTCAGCAGTATATGAAAGCTGACATGCACTTAGTCAGAGCACTGATGAAACTACCGGAGAAAGGTGACCTAACACAGGAGGTGAAAGACGTATTGGCCAAATTTGTGTGCTGAAATTACTGTCCCAAGGGTATTCACATTGCAGGTATCCCTGATCTAAGATGGTATCTGTTTTGTAAACACCTAGCTGAAAGCAACAACTTACCTCCTACACTCGGTGCACTTGAGGAACACATCCAGCGTGTGCGGTTACAAAGCCGAGTATGGTGCCAAGCCAATGTTATGCAGCAACAGCCTTTTGACCCCCTGAAATTTAGTTACTATCAGGACAAAAGCGGCCAAATACTGCCAGTCACCACAAAGGTTCCTCCTGCCCCGCAAGCCATCATCGAGTTGGTCAGATGCCACTGCAAAACCAACTGTTCTACACAGAGATGTTCATGCAGAAGGAATAACTTGCCTTGCACAGAACTATGCTTGTGCGGCACAGAATGCGAAAACGATGCAGACTGTAATGTTGAATACGACACTGAGAGTGATGATGTGTAATGATGTGTCAAACTGAGATAGGAATACGTCTATGTATGCTGTTGTCACTACCAACAATTTGAGTGTACATTTTTTCATGAAAATACAAACATAATTTCACAAACTTCTTCTTTTCTTGGTTTTTGGTGTTCATAATCACTAATTTGACATAAGCTTTGGATTCCTTGGGCCTGAAAACAAAGGATTAGCATTTAGAATGAAGTTTCTATGTCAATTACAAGCTGAGATATTCGGAAATTCTTATTTTATGGCGGCCATTTTGAAAATCCAAAATGGCGGCTATGCAGGCATCTGCGCAAATGTGAACATTGATTTTCAGATTCCTGATGCCATAAGCTTTCCAAAAATGCACTGGTTTGCTAATCTTCATAAATTTTGAACGAAAGTGTTTTCATTGACATAGTGAACCGGACTCAACATAACCTTCCCCCAAATACATCTCATCAATGGGCGTGAGGAACGCATCGCGTCATCATGCCAAACTTTTCCTAAATATACCTCCTAACTGTGAGAACCTCGTGACGTCATCCTGCCAAAATTTTTCGTGTACCTTTTTGCACCTATATTACTTGTGTGTGTGTGTGTGTTTGTGTGTGTGTGTGTGTGTGTGTGTGTGTGTGTGTGTGGTGAAATATATTTCTAAATTAACGATATTGAAGTTTTTTATTTATATTATCAGGTATGAATGCTTACCATTGTGAAAAATTTCGCAAATGGGTCGAATAAGTGCGATGAGGGCATCGCGAAAAATCAGTTTTAGAAATCAGCTGAAAATTCGGAGTTGTAGTTGTTGGCTAGCCGATCAGCCCACCCTGCTCGAACAAGCCGGCAGCACGCAGGTAACCGATCGCCCTCTCCGGAGTGGACCAAAGGTTCAGCGCACTAGTGATGTTGTGTTGTGTTCTATGTTGTGCTAGAGCGGTACAGTCTCATAATGTGTTCAATTGTTTGTGGTGTGTCCTGGCACAGGTGGCAGGTGTCGTCTTTGGAGTTGTCTAGTCTGTGTTTATATGTCTGTAAGTTGGGGTGATGTCCACATCGGAATCGTGCTAAGTTAACTCGATCCGATCTGCTCAGGCTGGTCTCTGACCTGTCAATGGGTGGCAGCTTCGCACCTAGGACCGCATTCGGACCGAGTCATGTCAGTGCTTTGTGGGTTAGGTGTGTGTGTGTGTGTGTGTTTTCTGTACTGTGTGATGTCTGTGGGGCGTGGTATGGAATGGAGTATTTGGTTATAATTTCTCTCTGGTGTTACCTTAATGGTGCGAGGTGTTGGTGCATGATTGTACATGTAGTGGCAAGGGTGTTGTGGGTTAGTTGTCGCTGCTGCCATGAACTGTGTTCCCCTCATGTCTAAATGTTCCCTAACTTTCTGTATTTTTGTTTCTGTGTGCAGGTGTTCCATTGCTGTTGTTTGAGTACATCCTGTAATGATACGAAGTGCGTTGTTTTGTACTGTCTGTAAGGTGTTTATGTGTGTGTTTGAGATAATGGGTGCCCAGCATGGGCTACCATAGTCCATAACTGAGCGAATATATTGTTTGTATATGAGTGATGTTGTTTCCTGCTGGTGTCCAAAGTTTGTGCCTGTTAGTACCATAAGCGTGTTAAGTCTTGACGTACATTTGTTTTTAATGTCCTGAATGTGGTTTGCAAAAGATAATGATGTGTTGTATGTGACCACCAAGTATTTTGGTACTGAGTGTGTGGAATGTTGGTGTTGTTTAGTGTAATCTGTGGAGTTATCTGGTGTTCTTTTGTGTTGCTTGTTGGCAAGGTGATAGTTGATTGTGTAGGCGCTATTTTGAGTGTATTGTGTGTGAGCCAGTCTTGTATACTGTTTATGTATGTTTGTAGGTTATTTGTAGCGGTATCGATGTTGTTGTGGGTGGATGTTAGAGTGATGTCATCTGCATATGATGATAAGGTAAGCTTTTATCTATGGGTGTTGGAATGTCATGCATGTATAAGTTGAACAGTGTTGAACAGAGCCTTGAGGGACCCTGTTCTGAAAAAGTTTGTTTTTGGATGACTTGCCATTAAATGTGACATGTGAGTATCTTCCTGAAAGATAGTTGCTCAGCCACCTTTTGGTGTTATTCTGCATGTTCGTGTTGAGTATTTTGTTTATGAGAGGGAAACGTGGGATAGCATCAAATGCTTTATTAATGTCTATTGTTGCTAATAGCGTACGTTGAGCTGGTCGTTTAGAGTTGATGCCATCCATGATGTCCTACGTGAGGTTAGTGAGTAATGTCTTGGTTGAGTGGTGAGGTCTGAATCCATGCTGAGTAGACGATAGTGGTATGTGTGGGTTGGTGATTTGTAAGAGTAGTCTTTCTGTTACTTTGGAAGGTGTGCATAGTAAAGTAATGGGTCTATTGGAAGCTGGTTCTGTTGGATTTTTGTTTGGTTTGAGGAGTGTAATAATTTTACCTTGTTTCCATATGTCAGGAGTAATACAGTGTTGGTATGAATATGTGCTGATGTTTGTGAGAGCTAGTATTCCATGTGGGCCCAAGTGTTTAAGGTGTGCGTTAGATATGTTGTCTGGTCCAGTTGCCTTCGAATTCTTAATGTTTTTGATGATGTTAGTGGTCTGGTCTGTATTGAAGGGTGTAATGGTTGTGTCGAGTCTGTAGGTTTTCTTGTGTCTTGCTGTTTGTTTGTCTGCGTTTTTCTGGTTGTTGTCTCTGTTTAAGTGACTTATCTTTGCGTATGATCAACTAGAATGTTAGTTTGTTGTGCATATGTTGGGATATTATTTTGGCTGCGACAGATAGCCGCGTGTCAGGTGTGAATGCCACTGTTAGAGTGGGTAATGCACTAATGCTGTTTATTGTCTTTTATAGCCTGGATGTATCCGTGGAGTGGTTTAGTGTTGTTATGAATTCCCTAAATGTTTCCTTTTGTTTTTTTTAAGTAGGTTGTTTATTGCTGTGTTGAGCTGTTGTATCTGCTGTTTTATGGCTTCTGTGTGTGGTATTTGTGTTTTATGTTTGAGGTTGTTACGTTGCCTTAAGAGGTAGGCTATTTCTCTAGTGTAATTTGGATTGTATTTCCTAATGTTGCCCTTGGGTATGTATTTGTTTGCATTATTGATGATCTGATTAAATGTCTTGAGTGTTGTATTGATGTTTATGATGGGTGTGCTGTTTAATGTGGTGAATTGTTCCTCAGCCTGTATTTTGAACTGTTCCCAATCAGCTTTCTTGTAATTTCAGTAAGTGTGCCTAAGGCTGTTGGGCAGAGTGTAGACTGTGTTGTAATGATGATGGATAGGTGGTCTGATGACAGTAATTTTTCTGTTCTCCAATGTGTATGTGTAGCTAGGTGAGGGGGAACAGAACGTTATGTCTGGGGAGGAGTTTGAGTATCCTGCTTGATGTGCTATGTGTGTATGTTCTTCTGTGTTGTTAAGAATGAAGAGGCTGTTTAGTTGTGTAGCTATGTTGGCGCCTCTGGTGTTGTTTTGGTTGTGCAGGTACCGACTAGTGTCTTTAGCGTTGAAGTCTCCTCCTAAGATGACATTACTGAGAGAGAGGCCAGATTGTGTAACTGTGGATTGTAGTTGGCTGGCACCTGAGGTGAACTATCTGGTGGGATGTAAATGTTAATGAGTGTGGTGTTGTGTTTTGAGTGTGTTTTAATGTTAACTGCCTGAATTTCTATCGTGTTATCTGCTTGGATTGTGTATTTAATGTTTTGGGTGGCATCAATGTAGCTGATTAGGTAATAAAAACCCACTCTAATAGAGAGAGTTTATTTCCACAACAGTTTCGATGCCCACTGGCATCCTCTTCGGGTGGATTCGTATTTTTGTATCCACCCGAAGAGGATGCCAGTGGGCATTGAAACTGTTGTGGAAATAAACTCTGTCTATTAGAGTTGGTTTTTATTATAATATTTTGACCTTCACGTAGAAAAAAGTGAAGTTTTTTGCATTTATTGTAGCTGATTAGAATTGGGTTAGAATTCGGAGTAAAAAGGTGAACTGTGTATCGATGGCTTGAAAGATGGAGGGCGGAAGGAAACCTGCGATCGCCATAGGACGTGTGCTAAAAAGAAAATGAATTTGTTAATTAGCTCAAGAACGATTCAGCAACGATTACACAAATCTGGAATTCATCTTCGAGTTCCGTTATGCAAAGAATATTTAACGGAAATACACAGACAAACTCGTCTAAATTTTTCCGAACAGTATCTTGATGATGACATACATTTTTGGGAACAGAATTATTTTCACTGATGAAAAGACCGTCTGTTCGACAAATCACGACAGAGTTCATTTCTGGTGTATTAATAAAACTTGGCAGTCGCGAGAAAGCATTCTTTCTTCCTGTTGTTCCTGTTGATGCTTTATTGCCGTTAATATTCCGTACGTATCTTTATGTGTGTAATTAATGTGAATGTTTTCGGTCCTCACTTTAAGCATCATGCCAGTCCTATGGAGAATAGGAAATAGGTCCTTAGATAATGCATGTATGTATGTACGTTTAAAAATTCATATACTGTACTTCACTTTTGACCACAAGACAACTAAATAAAGTCACAAAATACGAGCGAAAAATGCTTACATTAAAAAAATTAAAAATAAGTAATTTCCCATTTTTAAAATAATTTGCACAGTACTTACGCAATTGACTACTCTTTCCGAAAATGCAAAATTTCGAATCATGTACAAAAAGTACATTTCTAGGGATTCAATAAGACCTTCCCACTTCACGCTCAATGTACGTTTGCGCTCATTATTCTTAGGACACTCTTAAAAACAGATAGCGACACCTGACATATATTTGTTGTGTACACTACAAACGATTGTAACATTTTATTGGTTAGTTGACTCATTGCTAAATGTCTTTAGAACAATAATTGGTACTTAACATTTTTTTTTAAATGTTAAGTAACTAACCTAACCTAACCTAACCTAACCCCTGGTTAGGTTAGGTTAGGTTTGGTTAGTTACTTAACATTTAAAAAAAATTTGGCAATCTGCAAGTGGCGTACGAATCTGTCAAAAAGTCTGGGGTCCGGTATAACAGGAAAGTACAGAACAATTAAATATAAATTCAAGAAGGGGATATACTAGGGACACTGAATATATTTTTCCCCATCCTTTTTTCTGAGCTAAATAATAGGCCATGGGGCTGAAATGTCTTTTGGACCGTAAGGTGGAACTTTCTGCACTTCACATGACCGGATTTTTCCACTTTGAACCTCCCCTCCTTGCATAAAACCACTTTTAAACGCCCGTGTATAAAACCGATGGTTAACGCAGTTTCGAAAATGGCGCCTGACAGTGATGTGCGTCGTAAACAGAGAGCCGTTATCGAGTTCTTAACCGCAGAGAAGGAAACAGGTGGATATATTCACGAACGTCTACAAAACGTTTACGGAGATGCTGTTGTTGATTGAAGCACAGTTGGACGCTGGTCTAAACGTGTGAGATCATCGGAGAGAGGGAGAGCCAACCTCGATGATGAGCCACGTGGCGGTCGCTCGGCACGTGCTAACAGCATCATTCGATCAAATCGGCGCGTCACATACAAGGAGCTATCACTGGAGGTAGGAATTAGTGAAAGAGGTGTGAATACGTTAATTCAGCAAATGGGATACTCCCTCAAAAGTGTGTTCATGTGTCCATGAACTATCTCGATCTTGTTATTAATTTCAGTGTTCCTGAGGGTGTCATTAGACGAAAGCGCTTAAGCACTATCTCGTGTTTTAATTTTCCTTGTGGTTATTTTCATCATATAGTATATATGATATATATGGTACTTACGTATTAACGGGGGCCACCACATATTGATGATTGGTTAGGTTAAGTTGTAATATTTTCGTTAGTTGAAAATTTCTAATACATCATATTTTTTAAATAGCAATATTTTTTAAAATATTTTTTTATACAATTTTCTGAAAAAAAATTTTTTTTAGGCTTATTCATGATGAAAATTTGGGATCTACCAAAAAGTGAAGAAGAAACAAATGTTTCTAATGTGTAACATGTATTAATCATTGTAAATATTTGAAATTTAAATCATTGTAAATATTTTAAAAAATATTGCTATTTAAAAATATGATTTATTAGAAATTTTCAACTAACGAAAATATTACAACTTAACCCAACCCATCATCAATATGTTGTGGTCCCCCGTTAATACGTAAGTACCATATATGATATATATGATATATATATGGTACTTACGTATTAACGGGGGCCACCACATATTGATGATTGGTTAGGTTAAGTTGTAATATTTTCGTTAGTTGAAAATTTCTAATACATCATATTTTATAAATAGCAATATTTTTTTAAATATTTTTTTATACAATTTTCTGAAAAAAAATAATTTTTTTAGGTTTATTCATGATGAAAATTTGGGATCTACCAAAAAGTGAAGAAGAAACAAATGTTTCTAATGTGTAACATGTATTAATCATTGTAAATATTTGAAATATAAATCATTGTAAATATTTTAAAAAATATTGCTATTTAAAAATATGATTTATTAGAAATTTTCAACTAACGAAAATATTACAACTTAACCCAACCAATCATCAATATGTTGTGGCCCCCCGTTAATACGTAAGTACCATATGTCGGAACATCTAGCAGAGTCAGCATTTCAACACTTTAAAGTTAACCGCAAGTACAATTTCGTCAACCCGGAAACTGGTACTCACACACAAGAGATCGAAAGGCTCTCGGGATCAGCTAAGTGGAGAAATAAAAAGCATCGAGGCACTGCACGCCATCACCTAGAGCAGAGCTTTCCAAACTTTTCACGTTGGCGACACACTAATTAATTTTTGTTATCAAATATCAAATATCAGATAATTTTTCAGTAGGTGGTTTATCTTGTAGCCGATTTTGTTGATAAAAAAATCAAAATTTTCAAAATACAGTACAAAAAAATTGAAAATAATTAACTAAATTTGGCGACACACCTGGGAGGTATTGGCGACACAGTTTGGAAAGCTCTGGCCTAGAGCCATATCTTGCTGAATTTATGTGGCGACAGTTGGTACATGATCACGATCCATTCAATTCCATTCTTAATGCTATTAAAAATTTTTGACCTCCAGAAACAAATGTTGTCTAATGTGTAACATGTATTAATCATTGTAAATATTTGAAATATAAATCATTGTAAATATTTAAAAAAATATTGCTATTTAAAAAATATGATGTATTAGAAATTTTAAACTAACGAAAATATTACAACTTAACCTAACCAATCATCAATATATATATTGATGATTAATACGTTAATACGTAAGTACCTTAAAATATTATTAAATATTGCAAATTTTAATAAATAAAGGATATTATCTGCTTTTTATTCTGTAAAACCCACTACATAACACTACTTAATTTAGATAGCGGTCATGCACCATGCAAACTAGTGCGCATATAAATGCAATTTTTTTCGTATGTTGCACATATTTCTCCAGGAAAATAATGTCATTTTCGTTACTAAAATATAAAAATTTATTAGTATACAAATTTTCAGCTAAATCCCATGGGGTCGTCCATTTGGAAAAGATCTGGGGCCGTTCACAATTATCAACACTTTCACAAGTGTACAAAGAGTACACTTTTTCAAACTTTTTTTACACAACTCGCTCAAATAACGCAGGAAGACACGCTTTAGGTTTAGTGTACAGTATAAAGTATTTACAGTATAAGGCAAAACAGATTACTTCTATAACAATATTACTTTCAAAATATTATAATTGTTTCACAACAAATCAATATCTGAAACCGCTCAAAATCAAGCTCGGAGAAATGGTTGCGGGAAACCGAGCTAATTTATACGACCATAATCAGAGCGAGTGCTCTTGACACATTAGAGAGAAATGGCTCAATAAGCCTCTATGGAACGCTAGACCCCCAATTGCATTAAGTCATATCAACGCTTTCACAGGACACAATGGATACTAATATATATATATATATATATATATGTGTGTGTGTGTGTGTGTGTGTGTGTGGTAAAATATCTTGTATAATTTTTTCCTCACTTGAAGCTTAACATTTTCTTTCAAGTAAAAAGGAGAAAAATATTCAAAATAAATTTTCTTTTTCAAAATACTAAAAACGTTTTAGAGAGAATAAAGAAGACTTCAAGTGAAAATCTTTCTCTAAAAAGCACCAAAAGATATATGCGAACTAAAATGAACGCTAAATTAAAGAAAGAGAGAGAGAGAGAGAGAGAGAGAGGAACGGTATATATATATATATATATATATATATATATATATATATATATATATATATATATATGTGTGTGTGTGTGATTTAGATGACATGAGAATTATGATGAAAACATAAATACTTAATGGAATGATGATAAATAGAAAATTTAAGAGAAAGGAGAAAAAGTGAGCGAAAAGAGAGTAAGAGAGAAATAAAAAAGAAACATTACGAAGAAAAGTCGAGGCAATAAAAATAAAATGAAACAGCGATACTGCATATATGCGTCGGAAAATGGGGAGCGTTATGACGAGAGAGAGAGAGAGCGAGAGAGACTGGAGTTCGGGATTGTCTGTTCTGGGAGTGCTGCCAGTTGGACCTTTGCCATTTATCAGGTTAAAAATGATAAGAAATAAATTGGTAACTGAAATGAAGCGAAAAATAAACGGCTTCACTTCCTTCCTTTCTTTCTCAAAGAGGTTTTATCCGCATCTTCACCTCGGAGTCAACTTTCTTTCATTTCATACCTGGACACCAACGAACGGTTTCTAAAAAATAAATTTTATCCTTTACATTCATTTATATATAGAAAGATTAAGCAATTTTGTTCGTACCGTTCTTCTTCTAAGCTTACAACATTTTTATAACTTTCTTTTAGGATAAAAGGACTTATACTTTGAGTTGCAACCCGTATCATCTATTCGCTTTTAAGAGTCACTGGCAAACAAAGTTTCGTCAGCCCTACTGCTGGGTCGACTAAGACAATTTCGTTTAAGAATTTTGGCCAAAAGTTCTACTGTACCCGAAGTACATAGTATAGGTTTAATCATGGAACTGCTATCGGTTACTGCAGTGATCTTCAGCATTTTTTGTAAAAAAAAGTTCTTGCGGATTACTTGCGGATTGCACCGACTGCTGAGTACTGCGACCGTACTTAATGTACACTCAGGGCCGGATTAACCATTAAGCAAAATAAGCCCGTGCTTAGGGCATCAAGGGAAGGGGGGCACCACAGAAATTTTCCATTGTCGGATTTACCATGGATTTATTATACTATTATAATCGCGGCTTATAGCCTATAAGCTGTTGAAAACTGAATTATATATATTCATATATAGTATTTTTTTTTTTTCATTGTTTGAATTTGTAGTGAACAACAACCCTTTTGAGAGAATAAATATATTTCGTTGTAATCACACACTTTACGCTTTGCGTTATTATTTGTTTATATCAAATCTTTGAGCGCCATATTAAAAATACATATAGATTAAATATTTTCGTGTGCTATATGAAGTTATTCTGAACGTGTGATTTGTGCATATAATATTAAATATATATTTTACATAATCATTTGGTATTGTTTTACAGAAAGATTTAGGTTTATAGAATTGTAATATAAATTAATATTAAAATAAAAGAAACTATAAACTCTCTATATTGCTGTTGTATCAAGTGATGTTTATCACGGCCATTATAATAATAAGATATACTGACCTAAGTTAATTAGCGTTGAAGAAGTTTATCTGTTGCTCTCTCTTCTTCTCTAGGGTAAGTCTATGAAGTGTACTTTATTTGTATATATAACAATATTTTATCATACACGTATCTTTATTTTATAATTTATTTATCTATTGTCATAACAGTATAAAAGAATTTAGATTGTAATAACCAGAGTGAATAATTTGTAATGTATTATACATTACAAATTATTCAATATTCAATATTGTAGAAGACAATATTGAGTGTGTCTTCCCAAATGTAGAAATTGCCTTTCGTATATTTTTAACATTAATGGTCACAAATTGCTCAGCTGAGCGTTCATTTTCTCAGTTGAAGTATATTAAAAATACCAACAGAACAACTATGCAACAAGGCAGGCTGGATGCCTTATCTCTACTAAGTATAGAAGCAGATGTGTTACGTAAGATTAGTTTTGAGGATCTGATCAAAGACTTTGCAATTAAAAAAATAGGAGAAAACTTTTCAAATATAAATGAAGTGGAAGTATACAAAAATAAACATTATTTTCCATCTTACTGTAAGTTTTGTTTCATTTCAAAAAATAAAATTTTATTTTATGGTTTATTTTTGTTTATATTTTGAATTACATATATATGGGGCACCAAAATCTTTTAAGTGCTTAGGGCCTCTAAAGGTCTTAATCCGGCCCTGTGTACAGTGTGTCCGTAAAGTCATGGTGGGATTTTAAATAGCTATATTATTGCAACGAAACATGATAATGAGATGAAAAAAAGGCAAATTGAAGAACAACTCTAAAAGAATAACTTTATTTAACGTAGTTCGATATGGGCTCCTCTGGTAGCCTGCAGACATCTAGGCGGTGATTCAATTCCAGCCACACACGCCCAAGAACATCAGGAGTGACGGATGCGATAGCTTCCGTGATTCGCTCGTGCAAGTGATGAATATCCCTAATGGGTACACTGTACACGCTTTGCTTGACGTAACCCCACAAATAAAAGTCCAAAGGTGTCAGGTCCGGAGAGCGTGGAGGCCATGGCTTCCATCCTCCTCTTCCTATCCATCTCTGTGGAAATTTTTCATTAAGGAATTCTCGAACAACGTTGGCATAGTGCGGAGGAGCACCATCTTGCTGAAAGATGACATTATTGTCAATAAATTGGGGTACTGCAAAATGTTCCAACATAGCGAGGTAGTTGTGTGACGTCACAGTGGGTTCCGCGAAGAAAAATGGGCCAATCACTCGATCTCGTGCTAGAGCACACCACACATTAACTTTTGGGCTATTACGCTCATGTTCAACATAGGCATGTGGACAGCCTAGAGTGCCCTAGACTAACTATGAGATAAAGGTTAAGCTTAGCCTAGACTAACTACAAGATACAACTTTGAGAGTTGTTCTTCAATTTGGCATTGTTTCATCTCATTATCATGTTTCGTTGCAATAATATAGCTATTTAAAATCCCACCATGACTTTACGGACACACATCACCGCCTAGATGTCTGCAGGGCTACCAGAGGAGCCCATATCGAACTACGTTAAATAAAGTTATTCGTTTAGAGTTGTTCTTCAATTTGCCTTTTTTTCATCTCATTATCATGTTTCGTTGCAATAATATAGCTATTTAAAATCCCACCATGACTTTACGGACACACTGTATATACGGTAAAGTTACTCCTTCGTCGGGCTATGTTGTGCGTACACGTTTCCCGATAGATCATCGAAGTTACGCGACGTTGGGTCCAGGTTATAGTTGGATGGGTGACCTTTCTCCGTGTGCAGATGATGTACCGACCCGTGCTAAGGAATCCACGTAAAGCCGTAGGTCCTTTCGTCATATAATCTTAGAAGTTGCAAAAGAGGATACACAACTAAAAAAACAAAACTGTGCACTATAGTAGGTTAGTAATTATATCATGGTTAAATCAGTATATCAAAACGTTCAGCCTTTTATGTATTTTTCTTAATCTTGACCGTAGTCATTATTGGTTCAGTAGTATACCTGCAAAACGTACAGTGCAAATCAATTGCATGCAAGATGATCAATAAATGCTCAGACCTTTTCCGAAATTTGGAGTGTTTCCTATTTTTTTTTAAATAAGATATTTAATGTCGATTTTCACGCTGATTTAAAAAATGTAAGTCTTTTTATGGAGAAATTATTATTTTACAAGTTACACGATGTTCTAGTTTACGTATATATATATATTTTTGCTACCCGCACGAAGGGTAGAAAAAATAACTGAATGCCCGGTTAGGTCAACCGAATACGCCTTTGACGATTGGTTAGGTTTAGTCGTGATATTTTCATTAAAACTAACGAAAATATCACAATTAAACCTAACCAATCGTCATGGGCGTACAGTTGACCTAACCGGGCATTCAATGAACCTAACCGAGTATTCAGTTGACCTAACCTGGCATTCAATTAACGTAACCGGGCCTTCAGTTATTTTTTCTACCCTTCGTGCGGGTAGCAAATATATATATATATATATATAATATACGTAAACTAGAACACCGTGTAACTTTTAAAATAATTTCTCAAGAAAACTTACATTTTTGAAATCAGAGTAAAAATCTACATTAAATATCTTATTTTCAAAAAAATAGGAAACAGTCCAAATTTCGGAAAAGGCCCTAATGCTCCAAAGGGGGAGAGGTGGTGGGTTAGACCTCCAAGAAGAGAGAAGGGGGTTAGACCCTCCAAGGGGAAGAGGGAGGTATGCATGAAGGGGAGAAGGGGAGAGAGGGTAACCTAACCTAGCAAGGGAGGAGCAGGGTTAACCTGGCAGATCAGGACCACAAAAGTATATGTATATGAATTGTATATGTATATATGTAGGTGTGTATGCATGTTTGCATGTATATGTGTGTATGTTTGTATATACTAGGGGCACTCAATATATTTTGCCCCACCCTTTTTCTGAGCGAAATAATAGGCCACGGGGCTGAAATGTCTTTTGGACCGTAAGGTGCAACTTTTTGCCCTTCACATAACCGGATTTTTCCACTTTGAACCTCCCCTCCTTGCATAAAACCGCTTTTAAACGCCCTTGTATAAAATCGATGGTTAACGCAGTTTCGAAAATGGCGCCTGACAGTGATGTGCGTCATAAACAGAGAGCTGTTATCGAGTTCTTAACCGCAGAGAAGGAAACAGTTGGAAATATTCACAAACGTCTACAAAACGTTTACGGAGGTGCTGTTGTTGATCGAAGCACAGTTGGACGCTGGTCTAAATGTGTGAGATCATTGGAGAGAGGAAGAGCCAGCCTCGATGATGAGCCACGTAGCGGTCGCTCGACACGGCTGTGACATCTCACACTGTGCAACGTGCTAACAGCATCATTCGATCAAATCGGCGCGTCACATACAAGGAGTTATCACTGGAGGTAGGAATTAGTGAAGGAAGTGTGAATACGATAATTCAGCAATTGGGATACTCAAAAGTGTATTCACGGTTTGTTCCTCGCGAAGTGACTGAAGATCACAAAGCCCAAAGAAAAGAAATTGCTTCTGAGTCGTTGGTTCGATACGAGACAGAAGGGGATGACTTCCTTTTACGAATTGTGACTGGGGATGAGACTTGGGTACACCACTTTGAACCTGAAACAAAACGCCAATCCATGGAGTGGCATCACGCAGACTCCCCACGCAAGAAAAAATTCAAAATTGCTCCCTCTGCAGGAAAGGTTATGGCCACCATCTTCTGGGACATGAAAGGGGTGATTCTGCTGGACATTATGAAGAAAGGACAAACAACCAACTCAGAGGCATATATTGCTACCTTATAGAGACTCCAGAGACGTATAAATCGAGTTCGACCGGAGAGAAAACTGGAAGACGTCCTTCTTTTGCACGATAACGCAAGACCACACAACAGTTTGCAAACAAGAGAGGTCATCACAAAAATGCGCTTGACTGTACTACCCCACCCTCCATACAGCCCGGATCTGGCACCTTCAGACTTCCATTTGTTTGGACCAATGAAGGGTGCTATTTGTGGAAGAAAGTTTCAGAGTGACGATGAGGTTGTTGAGGAGGTTAAGAGGTGGCTCCAGCGGAACCCTGCGGACTTTTACGAGCAAGGAATAAAGGCCCTTGTTTCGAGGTGGAGGAAAGCCGTAGAAAAGATGGAGACTATGTGGAAAAATAAAAACTTGTAAAAAAGGTATGTAACTACTTGTGTACAAAATTTCTGGAACTTACAAGGAAACTTGGAAAGAAAAAAAAGGTGTGGCAAAATATATTGAGTGGCCGTCGTATGTATAGGAAAAGGTAAAAAAAACTTCTTTATTAAGACGTGTATGCAGGAAGAGGGCCGAGACTAGACCCTTCAAAGGCGGAGTGGGAACCTAGCCTAACAAGGGTAATAATACACAAGAAGGAAAGAGAGAGAGAGAGAGAGAGAGAGAGAGAGTGAGAGAGAGAGAGTTACAAAGAAAAGAAGTACCTCAAAAGGCTTTGCGGCCCATACCGAGGGCCACAGAGGAACTGTTCACAACTTCTGAAGGTAACCTGTTCCACGTGTCACAGATCTTTTAGGTGAAGTAATTCCCGCACACACTAGTCCTAAACCGCTTCAAATCCAACTTCCAACCATTGTTGCGAGTTGGGTTATCATTTAAACTAAACATGCTTCTAAAATCGACATCGTTGAACCCGCGTAAGAGCTTGAAAACTTCGATCAGTTGACCGCGCAGCCTCCGAGTTTCCAGCGAAAACAAGTTCAGGGCGCGTAACCGTCGATTGTAGCCCAAATGCCTAACGGAAGGGATTAACTTTGTGGCCCTCGCCTGCACTCGCTCCAGCCTCTCAATATCTTTCCTGAGGGTGGGACGACCAAAACTGCACAGCATATTCCAGGTGCGACCGAACCAGGGAATTGTACAGAGAGAGCACAATCTCCTTGTTCCGAAACTGAAATTGCCTCCTGATATAACCTAACAGTTTCTGGGCTTTCTTTTCAACCTCTACCCACTGTTTGGTAAATTTAAGGTCGCTGCTAATTAGCACACCCAAGTCCTTTTCCAAATCAGTCGCCTCGATATTACTCCCCAACATTGAGTAGTCCGACTTGAGAGAGAGAGAGAGAGAGTTACAAGGAGTTACAAGGAAAAGAAGTACCTCAAAAGGTCTTGCGGCCCATACCGAGGAGGTACCAATGGCAACGGGTGCCAGGGAAAATTTTCTACACACTCAAATAGTGTGCAAGATTTGGTCTAACCTTTTCTTGAACTGATCCACAGAGGAACTGTGCACAACTTCTGAAGGTAACCTGTTCCACGTGTCACAGATCTTATACGTAAAGTAATTCCCACACACACTAGTCCTAAACCGTTTCAAATCCAACTTCCAACCATTGTTGCGAGTTGGGTTATCATTTAAACTAAACATGCTTCTAAAATCGACATCGTTGAACCCGCGTAAGAGCTTGAAAACCTCGATCAGTTGACCGCGCAGCCTCCGAGTTTCCAGCGAAAACAAGTTCAGGGCGCGTAACCGTCGATTGTAGCCCATATGCCTAACGGAAGGGATTAACTTTGTGGCCCTCGCCTGCACTCGCTCCAGCCTCTCAATATCTTTCCTGAGGGTGGGCGACCAGAACTGCACAGCATACTCCAGGTGCGGCCGAACCATAGAATTGTACAGAGAGAGCACAATCTCCTTGTTTCGAAACTGAAATTGCCTCCAGATATAACCTAACAGTTTCTGGGCTTTCTTTTCCACCTCTACGCACTGTTTCGTAAACTTAAGGTCGCTGCTAATTAGCACACCCAAGTCCTTTTCTAAATCAGTCACCTCGATATTAGTCCCCAACATCGAGTAGTCCGACTTGGGATTGGCGTAGCCAATGTGCATCACTTTGCATTTACCCAAGTTAAACGGCATTTGCCATTTTTCGGACCACTCTCCTATCCTACCTAGGTCCCCACGCAGTTCCTCGATCGCTTCGGGCGTCCCAACATTGGCCCCAAGCTTGGTGTCATCAGCGAATTTGGCGATCCGACTGACGATGCCACCGTCGATATCATTTATGTAAATGATAAACAACAGTGGCCCCAAAACGGAACCCTGAGGAACCCCACTAGTGACCGAGGCCCAACCCGAACTAGCCTCTTTAATTACAACCCTCTGCCGCCTATTTCTCAGCCAGTTTTCAATCCACCTACCTATTTCCCCACCGATACCCAGCGCGCGCACTTTCACCATTAGAGAGAGAGAGAGAGAGAGAGAGAGAGAGAGAAGATCCTTTCGTGGGCATATCGCAACGCATAATGGAGTCTTCATAAGCCTTCCTGGGCGGCTTTAGCATCACAGCCAGTTGGCTTAGAAAGCAGACATGGCACAGACAATCGTAAGGCTTAAACGGCTCACAGCCAGTTTTTTAGAGGGACATAGACAGAGAATACAGGCAGGAGCTGGCACAGCCAGTTGTATCTGGCTTAATCATGGCATGTACACATATATACAGAGGAGGCCCGGCCTCCCATGCCTCCTCTGTTTTTATCACTAAAAACTATGAAAGAGGATTTTTTTTTATAGTATTAATTCTATACGATCGTGACATGCAAAAAGTAGGGCATCTAACACTTTGTTTTCTATTTTATTTATAAAGTATATATTATAGACAATTTTGGGCCTCCCTACTATACCTGACCACGAGCCGCCACTGGTACACAGTTATTTCCTTGTACATACGTATAAAGGAGAATTAAAACGCACAATTACATCGCTCTGTCTCAAAAAATAGCAAAACACACACACACATTGTATATGACTTAATCAAGGCATGTACACAGTCCTTCTATGCACGTAATGGAGAATTAACAACGTTTGGCCTCAAAAAATAGCAAAATACACACACACACACATATATATATACATACTTACATGCCTTCCTTGGGCTACCTCACAATCCCCTTCATACATAACCCCCCATACATTACCCCGCAACCATCGGTAGTATTTCAGCACCAACTAACCACCACCACGACCTAATGGACCACTAAAGTCTCAAAAAACGGCACAGATAATAAACAAGCTATCAATCTTCTCGTAGCGATAATGAAATGCCGCTACGAGGCCTAGGGTTGTAATGCATTGGAATGCTATTCGGTCTTTCAAACAAAAACTGAAACATGATAAACAAAATTTAAAACAAAAACAAATTTTTTGCCTTAATATAGAAATATATCTTTAAATCATATTATAAAAAATATTCATTTAATTTTATAATAAAACAATTTTATTTTTTAGGGTAACTTATTTTTATAAAAATTCCTTTTACCACGCATTAACGAATCTTTCATCCTACGAATTATTTAAAACAAATCTTTTGCCTTAACACAAAAATTTATCTTTTAAGCATATTACAAAAAGATATTCATTTAATTTTAAACCACTTTATAGTTTTAGGGCTGACTTATTTATTTTTTATAAAAAAATCCTATTTTCTGGAAGTGGGCGGAGCCTGTATTTTACCATACAAAAAGTCGGCAAATACTTTATTTCAGACCATAAAACAGAAATAAATACAGGTAAAATATATAAATACCTGAATAATTTCGTTAATTTCTTTAGTAGTTTGCAACAAACAGCCATTTACGAATGTAAGAACAGAATATTAACTGTCCAATCAAATATTTTTACCAGAGAAAGCAGATTACTCCAGGACAAGCAAACATTATTGCTATTCCACAACTAGATCGTAACAAGATACCTCCACTCCACATAAACCGTGCAATAAATCTTTACAGTACAATTTTCTCATATGCTCTGGTTAGCTAATATGATCAAAGGTACAAAAACTATTTATTCTCAACCAATTCGTATTGGCATATCTGGCAACTTTCCCACTAGCTGGTGAGAAAGTTGCCAGATGTACCAATACACAGGTCCTATCTAATAATTTTATTTCAGAGTCAATTACAAGAAGAAATGAATATAAATTGAAAGTCAAAAACTTTTAGGAGAGATGCTACGAAGCAAATCTTTTCATATAAACTTAAATAAACTTATATTTAAACTTAAACTCTTTAAACTTCCCTGCATTAGACATTTCATTGTTAGTCATTTCATTAAACATTTCAGAAATATATACATTTTTATTTTCAAGATCTATAAATATCCATATAATTGCATTACAACAAGTGAGGGTCGATTACAAGCCTATTAGATAATGAATTTCCCCTAATCACTCGACAGTACAATTTTCTCATATGCTCTGGTTAGCTAATACTGTCGAAGGTACAAAAAAAACTTATTTATTCTCAACCAATTCGTATTGGCACATCTGGCAACTTTCCCACCAGCTGGTGAGAAAGTTGCCAGATGTGCCAATACACAGATCCTATCTAATAATTTTATTTATTCGTAAAAATGGACAATTATTTACACAAAGCGCAAATCTCTCTCTCTCTCTCTCTCTCTCTCTCTCTCTCTCTCTCTCTCTCTCTCTCTCTCTCAAATTATCTATATATTAATGAACTTCCTGGTAACTAATTTATTAATGCAGTTGCCTACAGAAAGCTGTCAGCATTTTACTCATCAAGACTATGACGTGAAGGTTCAATGAATAAGTACACACACACACACACACACACACATATATATATATACAGGGTGGGAAAAGAAAAACTAATGACGCTCGTAAACATGTATTTATTGTTGGAAAAAAATTAAGATAGGATTGTTAAACTTAACATAAATGGTCCTTTATCAATCCTTAATTTATATAAAAAAAATTGTTCTATGTGACCTTCTTTTTGAATACATTTAGTTAAACGCGGGATCCATTCATCGATGCATCTGTCAATATATCACTGAGACACCTGATTCCAGCCATCCAACACGTTAAGGCGTAACTCGTCAACATTGCGAATATTTTCACCTGGTGTATAAACTTTTGATTTTAAAGCTTCCCAAATGCCATAATCGAGCGGCGTAAGATCTGGACTATTGGGAGGCCACATGTTCGGCTTAATGAAATTGGGTGTTTCTCGTTCCAGATACACGAATGTACGCTTCCCCCTGTGTGCAGGTGCTCCATCTTGTTGGAAAGTGAAATTATTTCCCCTATTTTTCCTACCATAATGCCAGGCGTAAAGTTAGATGTTTCCTTTATTAACCGCTAGGGTGCAACATCACGTTTTCTTGCAACATTTGCGTATACCCGATCGTTTTGATGGTTAATCGGAGTTACAATGTGAAATAATTTCTCATCAGAGAACCACAATCTTCTAACTGAGTTACCCTGGAATCTGTTTATCAGGCTTTGTGCAACTGTTATCCGCCTAACCTTATTGGCATCGGTTAGACTTTGCCCTGATATACGTTTATAATCTTTTAAACCCAAATCGTGTTTCACAATATTTCTACACTACTACAACTTATACCCGTTTCTTTTTCGATTTCCCTAGGTGAAATGTGCGTTCCTGGTTTACTTTCCTGACTTAAGATATAACCTTCCACTAAGTCAGCATTTGCCTGAGTTCCTGCACTTTTGGGACGACCACTTTCATCACGTCTCTTACCATCTCCAGTTTCAGCAACCTTTCTAATGATATACTGAACTCCTGATTCAGTCCACGGTTTATTTGGGAACATTTGTATCATTCTCTTGGCGCCCAGACCTAGCCAATTCTTAGATTTCGTCTTCTTCACTGTATTTAGGCACTTTCGCACTTATTTTAGGGGGTTTTAGTTATATTTTACTTTCTGAAATCTGAAATAATAAAGAGAAATAGAAGTAAATATTACTGCAATCGTACAAAAGGGTGTATTAATAGTGTGAAAATTTTAAGTTTATTGGATCATTATCATGTGCAAAAACAGCTTGCAAATCTTTGTCATCAGTTTTTATGCCCACCCTGTATATATATATATATACATATTCCTTAACTTTCTCATAATCTAGGCTAGCGTACAATAAACTGATCAATTATTTGTACAGGGTGGGCGGAAAGTAGCTCCCTATTTTGGATTGGTAAAAAAATACGTATATTATTCATTTATTTCAGAAAAAATAATATGAAAAGGTAGGCATACATGGTAGGTTTTCTCTAAAATTCAATGTGGGCTCCAACTCTTTCCACCAGCTTCTGGAGCCGCCCAGGAATGGCGTCCACTGACTTTAGCAGGAACTCCGGCGGGATGGAGGACATGACTTCCCGAATTCGGTCCTCCAGTTCTTCCAATGTCCTCGGTTTGGTGCGGTAGACTTCTTCCTTTACCCACCCCCAAAGAAAGAAGTCGCACGGTTACCGCTGAAAAACGGCAAAATCGGTTCAGTGTAACGGTGTGGTGTGGTATGACCTCAGATCAGGTTGTGGGCCCGTTCCTTCTGCGCAACACCATGAATGCTGAGCGGTACCTTGCTATGTTGCGAAACGAGGTCTGGCCGGTTGTCAGCACATGGGAGAACATCGACGATCTGATATTTATGCAAGATGGCGCCCCTCCGCACTTCGCTCTTGTTGTCCGTGAGTGGCTGGATGCCCACTTCCCTGGGCGTTGGATGGGTCGTCGTGGTCCACATCAATGGCCAGCCAGGAGCCCCGACTTGACACCGTGCGACTTCTTTCTTTGGGGGTGGGTAAAGGAAGAAGTCTACCGCACCAAACCGAGGACATTGGAAGAACTGGAGGACCGAATTCGGGAAGTCATGTCCTCCATCCCGCCGGAGTTCCTGCTAAAGTCAGTGGACGCCATTCCTGGGCGGCTCCAGAAGCTGGTGGAAAGAGTTGGAGCCCACATTGAATTTTAGAGAAAACCTACCATGTATGCCTACCTTTTCATATTATTTCTTCTGAAATAAATGGATAATATACGTATTTTTTTACCAATCCAAAATAGGGAGCTACTTTCCGCCCACCCTGTATATTTACAGTTCCAGCTATTACATTCTTTTACATTGGTAGGCCTGGTGTTTGAAATACAATAAAATGTACTGTTATTGGTCTAGTAAATAAAGTAAGTGTTTCTGGATAAATTTCCACTTTAGGCCGCGTACGTTAGGTGATAGGAATCTCCCCTCTATCGAGGTTTCGAACCCTTTCGCCCATTTGGAAAGGGACGCGAATGAGGGGGAAACTATTTTAAGTGGGGACTCTTCAGTGCGCCATATGGACACAGAGTTCATTGAACGGCATCCAACCAAGAGGAGGAGGGTCTGTCTGCCAGGGGCCAGGGTTCACAGAGTTAGTGAAGAAGTGGATAGGATTGACGTTGCCTCCCGTCACTCGATGTTGGTGACGATGGTAGGGGGCAACGACTCGTATAGGCCCGATACGAGAGTGCCTGACCTTTTGGAGAGATATAGGGGGTTAATTAGGTCCCTAAAGGCGAGGTCAGATAGGTCTTTAGTTCTAGGTATTACCCCTAGGTACGGTTTGGGTCTTAGGATTACGTCTGAAACGATATTTTTTAATACTAAATTAGAAGAGATTTGTGCTGAGGAAAATGTACCCTTCGCAAAGCTGTGGTCAGAATTCAGTGATCCTAGCCTTTTTATAAAAGATGGGGGTGCATTTTAATGAAATAGCTAATGCTAGGCTAGGTAGGTTAATTGACGAAAACGTACGAAAGATGTATAGGTCGAAGCCTTCTTTAAACATTGTGGGTCCGGGGAACGCGGGCCCGACGTGAAAAATAGTTTAAAACGCCGGCCCGTGGTAAAAAATAACTTAAACGTCTTTTATTGTAACGCGCGTAGCATTAGAAATAAATTTAACGAAACTTAAGGCGATAATTTATTCCGGCAACTACGATATAGTTGCTATCACTGAAACGTGGTTAAATACCGTGACTCGGCACTTGGTGGTGGAATTTCATATACCGGGTTTTAAACTCTCTACTAATGATAGGTTACATAGGTTTGGTGGCGGCATTTTGCTGTACATTCGTAATTCCCTTAGGGCTATCGAGGTTAAGATAGATTTTCCGGCAGCAATTAATGCGATATGCGTTGAAGTTAGGGCGCGTAGTATTAGTTTTAATTTTGTTGTTGTTGTTGTTTATAGACCTCCCGTTCAACCCCTCGAAACCGATACTAGATTTTATTCACTTCTTGGTAACTTTATTGACAATCAGAATAGTATAATTGTCGGAGACTTTGACTGCCCTAATGTTAATTACGAGACTTTACTGGTAATGAGGAGGGTTTGAGATTGATTGAGTTCATGGAAGATAATTTTTTACGACAGATGGTTACCGAACCAACGCGCGGTGACAATATTTTAGATTTGGTGATGACGAACGGCGAAAATATAGTCGAAGGTTTAGAAGTAGGCGAAAGTTTAGGATGTAGTGATCATCAAATTCTTAGGTTTAAGTTATTGGTAGAAAACACTAAGGAGAGTAACGTAATAGAAGTCCCTGATATTCGTAGGGCCAATTTTGATAGTTTTGCGGATAGTATGAGAGTAGTGGACTGGGATAACTTATTTATGGGTAATGACCAGAGCTGGGCACTTCCGCAAACGCTTCCGCAAACCGCAAATTCCGCAATTGCGGAAGTATGTTTTTCGTTTGCAGATTTGCGTTTGCGGCAAAGTCATCGCAAATTAGTGAATTTGCGTTGCGGAACTAAGACCGCAAACGCAAATCTTTCCGCAAATTTCCCACGTGGCCACTGGCCAAGCCCGCTAGTGCTGTGACGCTGCTGTCACTGGCCGCCAATTGGCTGGCAGGCAGCGCGTCATCTTTCCCGCCACTCCGCCGCCCCGTGCATCTTCCCGCCAGATATAATGAAGCCCAAAAGGGCCAGCCTGACCTCTTACAACTTCCAACGTCTCGTGTTCATGAAGGGGAACATGGACTTATTAAAACTGGATTTGGCTCAGTTACTGGAGGAGGACGACTGAACTTGTTGACAAAGCCAGAGGCGTACACTTGTAGAGGCTAGAGGGGTTGAGTTGTACAGTGAGTTCAAGTTGTGTACAGTCACAGTGTTAACTTAATTTAACTTGTGTAATGTAATGTGTGTACAGTTACTACAGTTACAGTACAGTCTTCTCTAACGTGTCTAAGTCTCAAAATTTATGAAATTCAAATGATTAAATTTATTATTTAATTTATTTACTATTTACTTGCAGGAGGTGTTTTTGTTCAATATAATATATCAATATATGTAGTATTTTTATTTCTTCTACAATAGTGATTTATTGTAATAAATTATTTAGCTTTGTTTTTAATAAAAACAAGGCTAAAACATTAAACATTAAAAAGATATAAAAACTTTTTATACCTCTTTAATGTTTTGGATACTTTTTATAGTTAAACTTGCGATTGCGAAATTTGCGATTTGCGGAAGTGTTTGCGGAAGTGCCCAGCACTGTAAAAATTGGAAATATGGTTTGCGTTTGCGGATTTGCGTTTGCGGCACCAAAAATGGCAAGCAGTTTGCGGATTTGCGGTTGCGAAAGGTAAGGTTTGAGTTTGCGGATTTGCGATTGCGGAAGTGATTTTGAGTTTGCGGTGCCCAGCTCTGGTAATGACACAAATTTGCATTGGGAGGTGTTTAAAGAAAGTTTTATGAATATTGAAAGGGAGTTTATTCCTCGTAGGCCCAAGCATGCTTGAAATCATGGTAGGCCCAAGTGGTGGACTAGGGAAATAGGAGAGTTCATAAACGAGCGTAACAGAGGGTATATACTTAATAAGCGCAATGGCACGGCAGCTAACTTTAATAGATATATCGAGCTTAGACGTCAGGTTAAAAGATCAGTTAGGAATGCCAAGCGTAATTTAGAGATACTTATAGCTGCGGATAGTAAACATAATCCAAAAAAGTTTTTTGAATACGTCAATAATCGTAAGCCGATAAAGGATAACATAGGCCCTCTAGTGGATGTCAACGGCGCTTTGGCTTCTGACGCTCAGGCGATGGCGGGTATTTTCAATAACTTTTTTGCGAAAGTTTTTACCGTAGAAGACGTAAATAATGTCCCCGACGTGGACGATATCGTTCCATTTAGTAGCGAGACTATTTTGGATGAAATACCTGTTTACGAGGGTGAGATTGCGCATTATACAGATAGGCTAAAAGTTAGCAAGGCTCCAGGCCTTGACGCTTTTTATCCCAGACATTTGAAATATTTGAAAGACGTTATTGTAGGCCCCTTAATGAAGATTTTTAATCAGTCACTCGAAACGGTGATTATTCCTGAAGACTTCAAATTAGCTAACGTCACGCCCATTTTTAAAAAAGGCGACCGCACAGTAGCTAGCAATTATAGGCCCATTAGCTTAACGTCAATTATTGGTAAACTATTGGAATCTGTAGTTAGGGATCGTATCATCGATCAGTTAGAAAGTCGGGATTTGATTAATAGTAGTCAGCAAGGGTTTCGACGCCATTGATCTTGTTTAACTAATTTGTTAGAATTTTATAACGAAATAGTGCCCGAATACGATAGGCATAGAGCAGCTGACGTTATTTATTTAGATTTTAAAAAGGTGTTCGATACAGTTCCGCATAGAAGATTAATTGCGAAGGTTAAAGCGCACGGTATACGCAGTCAGGTAGCAAACTGGTTAGAGGAATGGCTTCGTGCTAGGAGACAGAGGGTCGTTGTTAATGGTAGTGAATCGGGGTGGTTGGATGTAGGTAGCGGTGTCCTACAGGGTTCAGTGTTAGGCCCAGTGTTATTCGTAATTTACATAACGACATAGATGTTGGATTGACTAGTAACATGTCAAAATTCGCGGACGATACTAAAATAGGCGGTAAGGTTGTTAACGAGGACGATAGAAATAGGCTCCAAGACGATGTAAATAGGATTATGTAGTGGACGGATAAGTGGCAGATGCAATTTAACGTAGACAAATGTAAAGTTTTGCCTATAGGTTTTCGTAACAATAATTACACGCACACGATGGATGATAGAGAGTTAGCGAGCGTTGACGAGGAAGTAGATTTAGGCGTACGCGTATCTAAGGATTTAAAAGTTAGGAACCAGTGCCTGGAGTCTTACACAAAAGCTAATAGGATGTTAGGCTTCATAGCGCCTAATTTCGAATTTAAATCGAAGAATATTATATTGCCCCTTTACAAGTCCCTAGTCAGGCCTCATTTAGAATATGCCGTTCAGTTTTAGTGCCCGTATTTACGTGAGGATATTGATAGGTTAGAAAGGGTTCAACGTCGCGCCACGGAACTAATTCCGTCATTGCGCAACAAGCCTTATGAAGATAGGATTAAAGAGTTAGACTTGCATTCACTCGAAACTAGGAGATTATGGGGAGAGCTTATTGAAGTTTTCAAAATCGTTAATAAAATCGATAACGTAAATTTTGACAAACTGTTCGCTTTCGATAATAGCAATACTCGTAATAACGGATTTAAGTTGCGTGGCAGACGTTTCACTACTAATATCGTTAAAAACTTCCTTACGTTTAAAGTAATTGATAAATGGAATAATCTTCCCGCGACAGCCGTTAACTCTACCAGTGTTAATATGTTTAAGAACCGTTTAGATAGGCATTTTAAAAATATTGACGTTGTTTAAAATTAAAAAAAATTAGTAACAGGAGCTCTGGGGGTGGTGGCTCGCGGATGAGTCTGTTGACGACTAATGCCAGCTTGTGACATGCCAGCGTGTGATGCCAGCAATAAAATTTAAAAAAAAATTAGACTAACACGAAGTCACGAACGTAGATGTAGCTCGTAGCGTAAACTAACTCACTTTTTGTTATACTTTACCTACTTTTTTTTTAATCCTCTCCTTACTTGCATGTTTGTAACTCTCTTTACTTGCATGTCTGTAGTTTGCATTGTATGACAGTGAGTTTAGACTGTGTTTGCATGGTTTGTAAGCATTCTTATTTTGCTTCTTTTCATCTTTCACCCCTCTCCTATTCTCTTCGACTATTTTTCCGACTTGTCGGCAGTGGCCGGCGGATGATGATGGAGAGTCTTTCTTTCTCTTTTTCTGAATGAATGTTAACCCACAAACGATAGGTTTTGCTACTTACTTAACCCCTTATTCTTCTCTTTTAACCCCTTCCTCTTTCCTTTCTCTCGGGCTAACCTTAGAGTGGATCTCAGGGCTCTTTGTTAGCCTTAGCTTCTGTAGATCTGTAGATCTCTTTTAAATTATTGGTAGGCCTGGTGTTTGAAGTAAAATAAAATGTACTGCTATTGGGAGAATAAATAAAGTAAGTGTTTCTGGATAAATGGTGATTTGATGGGTTTGCAAATTCAGCCAAATGATCAATTCTGTAGTCTAGACACTCACCAAAGTTATTTGCTTTAATCCAATGATTCTAAATTTCCATACCTGAATCAAATATGATAATCTTCATGCTATTATTTTACTGCGAGATTACACAATCTTCTGACATATCTTTTTAAAGCCTTTAACTTCAAAGCTAAGTGTATATATGATAATCACTTAATTACTGGAATTAAGACGACATTACTGTGCCATAAATACTACCCAGAGGAGCTTTTATACATCACTTGGTTTACTAACATTTCATTATATGTAGCTTTGCCTAACTCTTTTATGCAATCAAACAATAACTTAAGCAGTTCTGATAAAATCCAAATATTATGCCTGGTAGGGCTAGTAGGCCCTGTCTCTTTATACAAAAAATTAATTATAGCATATTTAGCGGGAGGGGTTTTAATGCTGGAAGGAGAGGCCAAAGGCGAATGCCTGCAAAAATGCCCCTCCCATACAGGAAGAAAACCAAAATCAAGGTCCAAGGTTTTTGAGAGGCCTAGACACTCTGCATTTGAAAGATTGGAGGTCATAGACAGGGAAAAGATGGATTGAGGAAGATTGTTCCAGAGTTGACCAGTAGAGTAGATGAAAGATTGAAAATACTGATTAACCCTTGCATTAGAGAGTTGGACAGAAAAGGAATGAGAATGTGTCAAAAGTCTGGTACTGCATGCTCTCCTTAAAAGAGGAGGCATGCAGCTAATTAGAGAATTCAAAAGAGCAGTCCACTATAATAGTGATAGTAAAGAGTGAGGCAACATTGCAGCAAAGAGAGAGAGGGATTGTAGACAGTCAGTAAGAGGCGGGGAATTGATGAGATGAAAAGCCTTTTATTCCACCCAGTCAAGTAGAGCTGTGTGGGTTGAGCCACCCTCATACATGAGAAGTGTACTGTACAAGACCCTTGTACAGAGATAGCAACTGAGTGTGTGAAGAAACTGTGGAGCTGGTACAGCATACCTAATCTCTTAGCTCTTTCACAAAGAGAGTATATGTGAGAAAAGAAAATGCTAAGAATGTTAAGAGAAGAGGAAGGAATGAGTTGCGTATTGTTGAAGGTAAGAGGATAGTTGTGTGGAAGATTGTGATGAGTAGACAGACGAAGGAACTGCATTTTTTGAGGCACTGAAAGCCACACGGTTTTCTCTGCCCCAGTCAGAGATAGTAGGAAGATCATTGGTCAGGTGCACCATAGCCATCCCCTCTGAAGCATAGAGGGAAACTTTCGGAGATGAACAGTGGCCATCTACAACCTCAGCTATAGATAACTGGTTTAAACCAATTTTACACTACAGACATGGTAGGAAGGGCATGTTTATATATACAGGGTGAGCCAAAAAGGTCTTCCCTAAGAACATTTATGTTACAAGTTATTTCTGAGAACAGCATTTTGAATCACCATGTATATTTATAAAAAGACTACTTACTTTTATATGTCAACGTTTTCATAGGTCTGTGGTACATTTAGAATTCAAGCTCTATTTCTTCTATATATTTTATTCATTTTAGTGTGAAATGAAAAGGCAAAGTCAAGCCTTGTTAAGAGTTTTATAGGGTCTATTTCTCAAAATAAAGGAAGCTTGAAAGTGTTTTATTTATTAAACTAAAGGATTCTTTAATTTTTTAGTGTCAGTATTTTCACTTATTTCATTCACTGGTAATTAAACTGTGATATCTAATTTTAGGTCAAATTTTAAGGTAGTTGAGCTACATTACTATTAAAAAAAAAAGACGAGACCTTTTCAAAAACTTTAAGTCCTTTCACTACTTCTATTTAGTTATTCAGCGGAATTTCTTCGAGAAGAAAACAAATTTCCACTTTTTTTTTGTAAATAACTTCTGAAATCAAATTTCAGTGCTATAAATACTTTTTAAAAATTCATGGTACTTTTGCATTAGCCTCCCAACACTAATATTTTTTTATAATGGCGGCGGGCTGTTTTTACCGTAACCTAATCTAACCTAACCTAACCAAACCTAATACCAACACTAATTTTTTTTATAATGGAAGGAAAATAAAGTACCATAACCAAAACCAAACCAACATTATATAAAAAAATTAGTGTTGGGAGGATAATGCAAAAGAACCAAATTCATTTCACTTATAGCCAAAAGCAATAGCTATGTAGTTATATATTCATCAATATATAGTTCTAATCTAACCTTACAACTGAATGTTTGACATCAAAACTCCAAAATTTGAATAGGCTTATCTCATATCAACTTACTGCATTGTTATTTATGAAAACTGTAAATTAAATCTAAGCATTATATGTTGGAATGGAACTTGGCTATGAGATAAAATGTACCACATGTGCTTTTAAGACTTTTATCTTTAAAACTAAAACACTGGAGCTATTGAAGAATAGGGACCCCAGCCTTCTTTAGTTAGCTTTATAAGGCTAACTAACGAAAATATCATGACCTAACCTAACCAATCGTCAAGGGCGTACAGTTAACCTAACGATTGGTTAAGTTAGGTCGTGATATTTTCGTTAGTTAGCCTTATAAGCCAAACTAAAGAAGGCTGGGGTCCCTATTCTTCAATAGCTCCAAAACACTTAGGCCCTATACTCTAAAATAGCTCTATACGTACGATTATTATTTAAAATAAAAAATTACAAACTTTGAAACCCCAAAATTTTTTTAATGTCTTTTCGGAGCAACTGGAGAAAACGCACCTGATGTGACTGACAAGTGCGTTTTCTCTAGAGGTGCGTTTTCTCCAGTTGGCTCATTTAGAGGTGCGTTTTCTCCAGTTGGCTCATTTAGAGGTGCGTTTTCTCCAGTTAGCTCATTTAGAGGTGCGTTTTCTCCAGTTGGCTCATTTAGAGGTGCGTTTTCTCCAGTTGGCTCATTTAGAGGTGCGTTTTCTCCATTTGGCTCATTTAGAGGTGCGTTTTCTCCAGTTGGCTCATTTAGAGGTGCGTTTTCTCCAGTTGGCTCATTTAGAGGTGCGTTTTCTCCAGTTGGCTCATTTAGAGGTGCGTTTTCTCCAGTTGGCTCATTTAGAGGTGCATCTTCTACAGTTGGCAAAACTGAGGTGCGTTTTCTCCAGTTGCTCCGTCTTTTCTAACCATACTATTTGGCATCATCTGTAAGGCCTCCTTCCCTCCTTAATTGTTTTGTCACTTTTAATTCGTTCCAAGGTTTTCTTTTCAAGTTTTAATTTTATTAAATTTATTATGAGCCATAATAACTAGCAAAGTAGGCCCATTTCAGTTCTAATGTAGTTTATATGCATATAATTTTTAGCTTACTAGGCTATAGCAGGCCTGACTCATTCCCATTTTAACCCTAGAAAGCCAGTGTGACTTATTATCATAAAAGCATAAAAGTAAAGGGTGTCAGGAAATGATTGCCCCCCCCCCTGTACAGAAGAAACTGAAAGGAATAGAAAAAAACAGACAAAATCACGCGAAAGAGCGTTTAATTTTGAATAAAAAACACTTGTTTTAATATCGGGTGTTGCCCCCATTTGCAGCACTGGCGGCCATTAATCGACGGGGGTATGATCCCAGAAGTGTCTCAAAGAGATCGGTATCATGACTCATTTCTTCAAGGAGTTCGTTGATCTTTGCAGTCATAATTTCTGTTGAATACCGATTCTGAATGGGTTGTTCCAGCATTAAGGACTCCACCCGATCCTTCATGATGGATCCGACATGTTCACAGACATTAAGATCAGGAGAATTGCCAGGCCATTCATTATTTCCGAAAAAATCAATGTTATTGTCCTTAAGCAGTTGTTGAGTCGCAAGTGCTTTCATACAGGGGGCTTTGTCGTGAAGAAAGGTTGCCTGTTCAACATCCAAAACACACTCGGGGTCTTTCAAAAACGAAATTACATGTTGGGCTAAAATTACATTTCGAAAATAAGGCCCATCCCAACTGGTTCCTCTTGGTTTGATAACCCAGATGAGCTTCCGAATAGAGAACATAATGAAAACACCCACACATGCTGGATTTTTTACTATTTCTCGATACTTCTGGTCGTCTGGGACTTCATCAGGAGTTGTTGCCCAAACTCGATCATTCTGAAAATTTGGTTTTCTGGAGACATAAACGAAGAATTCATCGCTGACAACCAAGTGAAGGAAATCGTCTTCCGTCCATTCCTCAAGATAATCACAAAACCATAGCCGATCTTCAATATTAAGATCACTCTTCCGTGGCTTAGCTATTTCATGCCAAGCACTCAAGCCTTGGCGAACTCGAAATTGATGCACAAGTTGCCGATTGACTATCTTACCACGACGGATAAGTATCTCTTTCGCTACCTCAGAGCAGCTCTTCTTTCGGCGCCGTGATGCAGCAAGCACAATGTCTTTCGATTCTTGAGATAATTTCTCCGGTCTTCCTCCTCGAAATTCTGTTTCACAATCTTCAGGATTCTTATTCCAATTCCGTTTGACAAAGTCTTCTGATCTTTTTAATCTCTCAGCCACCCAGTGTCGAGTTATGAAAGTTGCACCAGCTTCCTTTGCTTCACGAAATGTGACAGCTCGAATGCGGTCAAGAACTCGCTTTTTCTCTGAATCGTTCAAAATAGATGATGCCATGGTTTCTGTGGGGAAAACAATGGTAAGAATTAAAATCACAGGAATAGAATATAATGGTTTTTATTCAGATTTTAACGCTCTTTCAAGTGGTCTCGCCGGTTTTTATCTATCTCTTCTAGTTTTTGCTCTACAGGGGGGTCAATCATTTCCTGACACCCCGTATATTTGTTTTACTCGAAATGATGTCTTTTATTGTATGCATGTTAATTTATATTTTTATTTAGTAACAAAAGATTGTTTGATTCAACCTAGAAATGTAATTTTCATTATGGGGTTACATAAACCCGACACTAGTCACTATGTGTGTAGTCCCGGGTCCGGACAAAAGCTCCCTAGGACAAAAGCCCCTGGACAAATTGTTGGGTAGGGCAAGTCAGGTGTCACATCTAATCTGAAAAGATCAGAAGATATTTAGGTGAAATAACCAATATTAACCTGTTATGTTAATTGAATGCCCAGTTAGGTCAACTGAATGCCCAGTTAGGTCAACTGAATGCCCGGTTAGGTCAACTGAACGCCCTTGATGATTGGTTAGGTTAAGTTGTGATATTTTCGTTAGTTTAAACGAAAATGACGAGATCCAAAATACATAAACTATAAACTATAAAAATAAACTAAACTATAAACTACACTGGTATGCATATGAAATTTGTTTGTCTGCTGTGAGGGTTTTTTCAACTCATATTATATAATTCGACCATGCTGAATTCGAAAATGACATTGGTTTTCCTCAATCAGGTCAGGTTTTTTCTCTATTGGCCATTTATTATAAGTCCAATTTTATCCCCAAATTTATTGATTTTTTTTAGCTTAAACACTGTAGATACGAGTAATATTATAAGAACACTCGTGAAAAATGAAAACATTGTGTGAATAAATACTTTTATTCATACAATGAATATGGAAAAAAGTTTATTGAGGAAGGAATGAAGTTTTTTTGGCTTTCCGTCTGTGTTTTTCTTCGGGCACGTCTCGATTCAAACACCAGCAATAGTCCGCCAGCATATTGATATCCCAGTTTCCCTGGTACCTCTCTTCCATTATTTTGATATCTTGGTGAAATCGTTCACCCTGTTCCTCACTATAATCCCCGCAATTTTCAGGAAAATAGTCCAAGTGGGACCACAACAAGTGCATTTTTATGGACATGCGCGACCCATGAGCTTTGAAAGCTCCCATCAAGTTTTCGACAACGGACTCGTATTCTGGACTTCTACGCTTGCCAAGAAAATCAGTGACAACTGATTTGAATGCCTGCCAGACATTCTTCTCAGTTGGAGTCATTGCGTTTTCGAACTGAGTATCCTTGATCAAAGTTCGAATTTGAGGACCATCAAAAACCCCAGCATTTAGTTTAGCATCAGATATATGAGGAAATTTACTCTCGAGATATGGGAATGCTAAACCCTCCTTATTCATTGATTTGATGAAATTTTTCATCAAGCCCAGCTTAATATGAAGTGGTGGTAGCAAAATTTTTGTTGGTGGTACAAGGGGCACTGAAACGACATTATGCGACCCAGGTTCAAAATTCTCTCTGGATGCCCATTCACGCTGTGCATAGTGCTTCTCATCCGCTCGGCTATCCCATTTGCAGAGGAAACATGGGTATTTCGTGTATCCCCCTTGCATTCCCAAAACAAATGCCACAATCTGAAAAAAAATGAAAATATTTAAAGAATTTAGAGAATTTGTTCTATCAGATAAAAAAATCTATGCATTGGACTGTATCACTTCTGTGGGGAAGTTAAGTGTTCTTATACGCTCTCAAATAACCTTTGGAAAAACAACATAGTCAATAGCAATAGTTTACTTATGATATTAGTATTACCTTCAAATCTCCACAGATCCTCCAGTTATGTTGGTCGTATACGAGAGCATCCAGTAAAATTTTCATGTTATCGTAGCTCTCAGTAAGTTGTACGGAATGTGCTACAGGGACTGATGCAACCCTATTCCCAATGTTGAGAAGTACTGCTTTCAAACTTCGTTTAGACGAGTCTATAAATAGCCTCCATTCTGATGCGTTATATGGCAGGCCCAAGGATTCGATAAGCCCCTCAACATTGTTTGCAGCAGTACACTAAGGAAGAGGTATTTTCGTGCACTGCAAAAAACTTGCGGAATTCTTCCTCTCGTTTCCTATGCCAGGAGAATGTTGTTCCCGGAGCCAGCAAGTTGTCCTCTCGAAGTCGTGAGCCCAAGATCTCGGCAGCTAATTTGGAAAGTCCTAAATCCCTGGTAAGATCATTAAGTTTGGCCTGGTTGAGAGGCCTCGGCTCATTTGAAGCGGTATTTTGAGGTATATACGACTGGGACTGGTCATTGGCATTGGTCATTGATTCATCATCAGAATCATCGAAGTCCAGGGTTTGAGGTGGGTCGGGTATTGGAATTCCAGGACCATGGGGTACAGGTCTCATAGCAGAAGGAATGTCAGGGTATACAACAATGTGTTTATTCTTCTTGTTAACTCCTGAAAATAGAAACACAGAAACATGGATATAAAACTTGCATATGAAATAGAAGAAGCATTCAGACAGTGGCGGCTCGTGAGGGAAGGCTGCGGTCTGTAAGATATGAAATAGGTCGATGGAGTCTGTATATTTTCTTTCTTTTTCATTCATATTGTCCCTTCGGGGACAATATGAATGGAAAAGAAAGAAAATATACAATCATTGTATATGTAAATGTAACTTGTATAACAATATGTATGTGGAAATGTATTTTCTATAACAATATGTATATGTAAATGTATGATTACCATTATGGTGAATATTATGCTATATATGGTGAATATTACATTATGGTGAATATTATGTCAAGTTTCATACGAGGATTTCAAAATATTTAAGAAAAATAAATTTATAAGCCCACCTTGGAGGTTTGTCATGCAGAAATAGCAATCTGTCACGTGATCCTTTCCTTCTCTCCAAATCATGGGAATTCCAAAAGGCAAAGATTTCGCTCTGCCTTTGCTCCATCTTCTCAAATTTTCAATGCACGTCTTGCAGCACATATGAGGGGCGAAATTTTTGTCCTGGTCCCCTAGCTTAATTCCAAAGTATGCTCTATACATTGTCTTCACAAATTTAGTGATTTGGGACTGGTTATTTGGCATGGTAACCGTCCCACATATGTAGCAGAATCTATTGGGATCATTTTTACACGCTCTATTCATTATGAAATATTTTATCTATATGCTTGAAAAGTAAAAAAATAAAAAAAGATATTATACAAGTGAAACAAGTGATGATAGATGTTACTGTTCCAATTCCGCTTTGACAAAATCACGAAAAATTCTATTTTACTTATGAGGCCATAGCCGGATAACCTGAGCTGATTGAGAAAAACGGATTGCAGATTCGAAATCAGCAGGAAAAACTCTATAAGAATCACTTACAAAACCCTTGACAGCAAAATTGATGCATACCAGTGCTATAAACTATAAACATAAACTGTAAATAATAAAGAATAAAAATAATGATTAAAAAAATTCTCATTATTATTTTTACTATGGGGCTTTTGTCCTAGAGGGATTTTGTCCTACACACGTGTAGTCCTACAATGGCCTTCTAAGGTTAATTCCTATCCATGTAGTCCAACATGTAACTCGGTTTTTACTAGCTTACTAGTCTATTTATCCTAAGAAAATAATGATAGGACAACATAGTACCATAGGTTATATAAGCCCCAGCCCCAGTGGCGGTTCCTCATATGGGCAATATGGGCAGCCGCACAGGGCGGCATTTGTGGAGGGGCGGCATGAGCGCCTGCAAAAATAAAAAAAAATAAAAATAAGAATAAATAAATAAAGAAATAAATAAAAATAAAAAATAAAATAAAATAAATAATAAAAGATCAATAAATATATTTTTATTAATAAAAAACCATCTATTGCATTTTCCATAAACCTTCCCATAAAAGACCTAAACAATGCAAAATGCTTCCAGATTAATATTATTGGGAATAAAGGCCCATACTTTAACATGTAATGTTATTTTTCTGGGTTTGGTTAAATAGTGAAATGTATATTATTTATTACAGAACGAATCTTCACACTAAGCCACTAAGGTCTGTTAAATAACCGCAAATGGATAAGAAGAGGTCAAAGCTATCAGGTGCTCAGTTTAGAAAAAAGAGGAAAGAAGAAGAGGAGAAACGAGCAAAAGATAAAGGTATAGAGCTATGTCATCTACTCTTCACTGCTATATTGCACTGCTATTTTGTGATATAGCTTTCTGAGTCATTTGAAGTGTACTATTATGTATATAATTACCATTAACCAAGGAGGTTGTATTATTCATTTGTTTCCTATTCTAAAAGTTTAATAAATTGTGCTTAATAACATGTTAAATTAATTGTACTAGCCTATTCATGCATTGGTCTGTTATGTTCTATTTTACTATTTGCAGGGGCACTTTTGAAATATTTTGGAACACCCTCTGCCACTAGCCAGGATGAGAAGCCGTCTACTTCTGCCATTATTGAGGCTGAGGAGCCATCTACCTCCTCAGCCTCACATATGTCTCCACAAATGCAGTCTGATCCTGAGGATGAAGACCCATTTGCTTCTACTTCTCCCCGGCAGGACTCTTCAGGTGAGTTTGTGTGCACATATGTCTGTGAGTGTGTGCGTGTGTGTGTATGTGTATGTGTGTGCATCCCTGCAAAGCATTTTGCAAACAGTTATAAATTATAATGTTATTATCACTGGGTCTGGGTTACTGGGTATGTGTGGTGTTTCACCACCATAATTCCATAACACCACCACCATAACAAAGTGCTGTGAATAATGTGTTATCTAACTTAGGTGTGTATACTAATGAGTAATGCTCTTGTTCTTTCTATTAGAAATGCCTGGAGCAGAATCGCCTCCTGAGGATGAGTCTCTGTCCACCGACCCTGCTAACTGGCCTTCAGTTCTGACTGAGAGAATTCGGACACAACTGGTTTCCAGGGGACCAAGTCAAGTACCATCTGACTTTGTATTCCCTAGAAACGACAGTGACGGAAGAAGTTTCCACCATCAATACTTCAGGAAGTCATTGGTTAGTGGGGAAAATATAACCAGAAGTTGGTTGGTCTATTCCTTAAAAAACAACAGCCTTTTCTGTTTCTGTTGTACATTATTTTCCAAGAGGAAAATAAATTTAACAAGTTTGGGACTCTCGGACTGGAAGCATGCAAGCTCATTGCTCACATCACATGACAACAGTTCAGAACACCTAAATTCTATGAAAATCTGGAAAGAACTGGCAGTGAGGATGAGAAAGGGGGAGACCATTGACAAGCAGGAGATGGCACTTCTGGAGGCTGAGAAGTTGAGATGGAGAGCGGTGCTGACACGTCTCACTGCTATTGTGCATTCTCTGGCAGTTAGGAATTTGGCACTAAGGGGACATACAGAAAAATTGTTCTCACCATCAAATGGCAATTTTCTGAAAGAAGTTGAACTGATGGCACAATTTGATCCTATAATGCAAGAGCACATTAACCGTGTCCAAAAAGGGACCTCCAGTCACACCAGCTACCTCGGCCACCACATACAAAACGAACTCATTGATTTGTCGAGCAGCAAGACCATTTCAGCAATGGTGAGCGACATCAAACAATCAAAGTTTTTTTCAATAATTCTAGATTGCACTCCAGATATCAGCCACACTGAACAGTTGTCAGTTGTGATTCGGGTTGTGTCACTGGAGGGGAAGCCCCATATAAAGGAACATTTCATGGGGTTTTTGGAGGCAGAGGAGTCCACTGGTCAACATTTGGCATCTCTGATTCTGAAGAGACTGGAGGAGCTAAAAGTTCCTTTCATGGACTGTAGAGGACAATCATACGACAACGGGGCCAACATGAGGGGAAAAAACAAGGGTGTTCAATCCAGGCTCCTAGAAATTAATCCCAGAGCTCTGTTTGTTCCATGTGGGGCTCATTCTCTGAATTTGCTTGTGGCCGATGCTGCTAAGGGATCTATTGATGCCACAAGTTACTTTGGCATCTTGCAGAAGCTTTACAACTTGTTTTCAGCCTCCACACAACGATGGGCCATTTTGAAAAAACGTGAACATCACATTGAAGATGTGGTCTGATACAAGGTGGGAAAGCAAGATCAAGAGTGTGGAGCCCCTGAGATATCAGGCAGCTGCAGTGAGAGATGCACTGATCGAGGTGAGGGACCACACCAAAGACTGTAATAAAGGTCGAGGCTCAATCTCTGCCAGAGGAGGTTGGGTCATACCGCTTCGCCATTTGTTCAGTGGTGTGGCATGACCTGTTGTGCCAAATTCAGCATGTGAGCAAGCAGATGTAGTCTCCTAGCATGCACGTTGATGTTGCAGTAAATCTCCTAAAAAAAACAGAGAGAGGTCTCCGCAATTACAGGGCAACAGGTTTTGTGGCTGCACAAATGGCAGCCACAGATATCTGTGAACAAATGAATGTGGAGGCTGTGTTAAAACAAAAACGGCTGAGGTCCACAAAGCGGCACTTCTCCTATGAAGCATCTGATGAGCCCTTGATTGATGCTTTGAAGAAGCTGGAGGTGACATTTTTCAATGCAGTGGTTGATGCTGCAACATCAGCCATTCAGGAAAGATTTTCCACGTTGGAAATTGTGGGAGAGAAGTTTGGAGTGCTGACACATTTCCAAAATCTCACATTTGAGGAGCTGACAGAACAATGTGTGAACCTTAGTACTACACTACACTTTAAGGGACAATCTGACTTGGATGGCAGAGAGCTTGCACAGGAGCTGAAGAACTTGCTTGACTTGCCATCAAAGACCATATCCTTGCTTGAACTGCTGACATTTATCCATGAAAGGGAGCTCTCTGAAATATATCCAAATTTGTGGACTGCTCTCAGAATTGGTCTTACTCTTCCAGTCACTGTTGCTGAAGCAGAGAGGAGCTTTTCAAAGCTGAAGCTCATCAAATCCTACCTGAGGTCAACTATGTCACAGGAACGCCTTACCGGTCTGGCCATCATCAGTATAAATCATACAATTGCTAAGCAGATTTCATATGATGATTTAATTCATGACTTTGCATCAAGGAAGGTAAGAAGAGTCAGGCTTTAGATAGCAGTTGTGCTGTGGTGCAATTTATTTTGTTTCTTGTTCAAAGTGTAGCATAATAATTACCCTCTCTTAAGTGTCTTATTCTATTTATGTGATAGAGCATTTGTACAATTTAGAAATTTGATTCTCTAGTTTATTTATGGCAGTTGTGCAATTTAATTTGTATTTTTCCTGTTCATAGTATCATAATTACATTCTCTTAAGTGAGTTATTCTATTTACGTGATGAAGGATTTGTAAAATTCAGAAATTTGAGTCTTTGTTTTGGTTCTGAAGTTCCAACAATTAGTCCAATAAAAAGTTATTTTGTGAAAGAGTTATGTCTGTCCTTTATTTTGGGGGGATTCGAATGTGTGTGTGTTGGCGAACAGGGGGGGGGGGCGCTGAAGGTGAGGTTCGCCCAGGGCGTCATGTAAGCTAGGACCGCCACTGCCCAGCCCATACCATTTGACTAGCCTACACAGCCACAAACTGGAAAGTATATCTTCATTAATTTATTATCTTTATTATTCTAAACTTATTAACTTTTTAAATCTGTTAATTTTAAGCTTTGAGCCCAAGATCTACTTTCCAATTAAATTATCTTCTGAAAATGGGATCAAAGGTAGGTCAGTGGAAATACTAAAATTCCCCATTTCAATTCTAACCACACTGGAGTTGATAGAATGTGTTGATAATCTAGACATCGATGTACCATTAAGAAAATAGCATTTTAATCCTTCATTAGCTGGGTGGGGTAATTATGGCCAGATGCAATGTAAGAAACAATGTTATATCCTTCCACATGACTAATGGAGGGTTAATGAATGGGTATAAGAAAATGATAACTAAACCACACTCATCTCAGCCATATGACATGCTAACAACAGTAGTACATCAAGAAATGAGACACCACATTATTGTACATTTTTGAAGTAGCTACCCAAATTTAAGATACATTATTTCTGAAAATAATAATAAACTGCAGTATTTCCTATTCACATTAAAAATTAAATAAGAAAACTGCAATAATAACTATATAGAAAATTATTCACTCCAAAAATTAATCAAAAACTGAATTTCTTCATATAACAATAGTACCATCAGGTGATAAACCAAATGAAATTGGGAGAATCTGGTGCTTTGACCATGAAATGACATTCTAATTATAGTTTACTACAGTGAGAACACTTACTGAAATTATGAACTATTAAACTTTAGTTAATTTATTGACAAACATTTTATTGGCCTAATTAAATTCCTGGCATCGAGATTCGATTTGATTTGAATTGTTTGGGATGATTTGATTCGAGATTTAATTCGAAGAAAATTGTGATTCGCATGGCCCTTATATATATATATATATATATATATATATATATATATATATATATATATATATATATATCAGGTCATCCCATAAGTAATGTCGTTTTTTAGATCGGAATTTGAAGGACAAAAAAAAACTCAACTGAAACTTATTAATCTAGTATATATTTTCCATCGAAATCAATGACACTCTGCCAACGTCCTAAGAGCTTTTCAATGCCATGTTTATAAAATTCAGGCGGTTTTGAGGCAAAAAACGTACAAAGACTGGTGTGCAGGTCATCTAAAGAAGTATACTGTTTCTCGTCAAGATAGTTTTGCAGACTCCTGAAGAGATGATAATCTGAAAGCGCAAGGTCTGGAGAGGAGGAATTCAGTGGCGGCTCGTGACTAAAAATTCTAGGGGTGCTCTCTCTAAGAATGGGTTGAAATAATTACTGAAATAAAAGGATGAGCATTGAGCAATGAATAAAAGTTTCAAAAGTTATTGAAAAAGTTATTCAGTGAGCTCATCCTTATATTGTTCTTGATTATTTCAATTGTAAATAAAAAATTTAGGGGTGCTGCAGTTCCGCAGTGCCTACCGACGAGCCGCCACTGGAGGATGTGGAAGTTTTTCCCACCCAAGCTCCTCAATTTTTGCAGAAGTGATCCGAGCGGTATGAGGACGTGCGTTGTCGTGGTGAAACACGATTCCTTTCCGATTAACCAAAGAAGGTCTCTTTTCTTTTAGTGCAGTGTTCAATCGATCCAGTTGTTGACAGTAGACTTGAGCGGTGATTGTTTGGTTGTGTGGTAAGGTTTCAAAGTATTACACCACCTTTATCCTACCAAACACTAAGCAACACCTTCCGAGGGTGAAGATTTGGTTTTGGCTGTGGTGTCGCTGGTTCTCTGGCAGAAACCCACTGTCGACGGCACTTAACATTCTGGTACAGTATCCACTTTTCATCACCAGTCACTAAACGGTGCAAAAACGGATCTTGGAGTTCACGGGAATGAAGAGCTGTGCTAATGTTTACCCGCACCCTCAGATTGTCGACCGAAAATTCATGTGGCACCCATTTTCCTAACTTAGGCACTTTCCCGAGTTGTTGCAAATGTCGATGGATGGTGGACGGGGATGAATTGAGTTTCTGGGCCAATTCTTCGACAGTTGTTGAACAGTCTTCTTCAAGTGCGGCTAACAGCAGGTCATCATCAAACTCAGCAGGGCGTCCAGAGCGTGTTGCATCTGTCAAACAGCAGTCACCATTCCTAAACTTTTGAAACCATCTTTGACATTTCCTCACATGCAGAATATCGTTGCCATAAACTTCCTGAATGTTTCGCGTTGCTTCAGTAGCACTATTCCCTTTTTTGAACTCGTAAAGCATTATATGCCTGATATGCTCTTCTGATACCGCCATGTTTATGAGGGGTTCACATAACGCAAAACACACGTTTTCACTGGTCAAGGTCTGTAAAGTATGTAGCGAAACACGAAAGATCTCCTCTTAGATATAACCTTCGGAAAATTTATGCTTAAACCGAGTAGGACTAGTTTAAACTTAATCTATCGTAAAAAACGACATTACTTATGGGATAACCTGATATATATATATATATATATATATATATATATATATATATATATATATATATATAATACACACATACCGTGCATGGAACAAGGAACTCTTCTGGGAAAATTAAGTCCATTATAGTCCGAATAAGTAAAGCTAAATGACAAACACTATAGTTTTTTCTTTTTCATGATGTTAGCCCGACATGGGCAACAGGTCATTCGAAAAGAGGCCCCAAAAGTATAGCTTCCCTCACCACCTATCTGCAAAGCAGATAGGATCCAGCTTTGGGACAAGATCTAGAGTTTACAGCCTACTATATTCAGAACCTCAATATAAGCAAAAGACTCGTTGCATTCACGTCAATTGAATACATCAAAGAAAAAGGGGTAACTATTGTATTTTTAGCCAAAAACCAAAAATTAAACCTCAATTGGCAAAATTGAGCGCCCATTTTTCAAGGCACATAACATGTCCATTTCATGATGGGATTGAACTCAGAATGGTCCCCTGAAGTTTTTTCATGATACACACAGACCGTGCATGGAACACGGTTGCCCACGTCGTGCTATCATCATGAAAAAGAAAAAAACTATAGCGTTTCTCATTTACAATTACTTATTCGGACTATAGTGGATTTAATTTTTCCAGAAGAGTTCCTTGTTCCATGCACAGTCTGTGTATCATGAAAAAACCTCAGAGGACCATTCTGAGTTCAATCCCTTCATGAAACGGACATGTTATGTGCCTTGAAAAGTGGACGCTCAATTTTGCTAGTTGAGGTTGAAGTTTTGGTTTTTGGCTAAAAATACAACAGTTACCTCTTTTTCTTTGATGCATTCAATCCGACGTGAATGCAACGAGTCTTTTGCTTATATTGAGGTTCTGAATATAGTAGGGTAGGTATAACTGTAAAGTTTGTAAACCCTACATCCTGTCCCAAAGCTGGATCCTATCTGTGATGCAGATAGCTGGTGAGGTAAGCTAAATATATAAGAATGTAAGGATTATATAAATATAAGGATTATATAAATATACAAATTGTACGAATGAATTTAAGAATTATATGAATGAATATGAGAATATATGAATATAGGAATTGTTCATTTTTACAGGGCTCTCTACTCTAGAATGATATTAATACAATAATATAACATCCTAACTAATTCTAACTAGATGATAACTAATGGTTTTTATAATACAGATTTATATACACAACATAATTCGGGGTGGTTAAGTCTAGTTCAGGCGGTACGAGGACGCACTCTTGGCCGTGCATAAATAGTTTGACATAGTACAATGGTTTTTTTCTTTGCCACTGCGAGAATAGTATTTTCACTACAAATATACCGAGGATAATAGCACACACACAATGATAATACTGACGGCAGATGTTGGTAAATAATTGTTACTGGTTACAGTATTTGTAAAAGGTTATTCTCGTTATCATCCGAAATTTTTTTTTTTAAAAACGACTCAATTGATCATTCTATTTAGGGACATGAAGTTCGGGTAGGATGGTCACCGGTTTCATGGCGGAATTCAAGATTTTTATAGTAGGTTTGAATTTAGATTCAGACAGAAAGGGGTACGAGTTGTTAATTGTAATCACAACATTATAAGGGGACCAATTTTATTCATATCTACGTCATAAATTATTCGGAGCTGTTGGTGGTCGTGTAGATGTTTGTGGTCTTGTAGATGTTTGTGTTTGTGTGCGGAGTGGTCGGTCTCGCTTAGGTGGTAGTGGGAGTCGAACATTAAGCTCGGATTCTGACTGTGTTCGTTTTTTTTCGTGAAGATTCTAGTTCACATGGTTGATGCATTTGCGTCCGGTCTGTAGGGTCCGTGCGTCGATCATCAATCGTGAGGATGGTGACGGAGGAGATGGTGGCGTTGGAGGAGATGGTGGAGTTCCACTGAGTGATCCTCTAGAAGGGTCTGGTTCCGACGGGACTCTCGGTTCTGGGACCTCTTCTTGTTCAGAGATTGGCTCGAGTACTGGTGGTATTACGAGGTACCAATCTTCGTCATGGGTAGTGGTGACCACTTCGGTTTTGTGGTCCCTGCTGGATTTGTTAATACCTTGATCTTTTGAAGGATAGGCGACTCGAACGCCTGGCAGATGTTTGTTGGGAAGGTGTTGTTCGGCGGCTATCTTCAAATTATCAGCGTGAATGATCTTTAGGTTGGAATGGTCTCAGAGTTCGCGGATTTCGTAACGGTTCTTTCCGAGTTTTTTCATAATCCAATATGGGCCATCCCATTTTGGGTATAATTTGCGATGAGCACTTGACGGTTTCACGCTCTTTATGTAACATCGCATACCGACGATTATAGTCCGTTGACGGGGATGACGCCTATGTTGCTCTTGTTCCATCTGTTTGTTTCGTTGGTAGAGGGCATATCGGATCTTGTAAAAAATTTTGAAAGATCGTTCAACTAGTTGCTGATTTGCTTTTGCCATCTCAGAAGGTGTTCGAACTGCCGGGTCGATTTCGTCAGGCAAATCAATAGGTAGCCGTTTGTCGTAGTGATATAGGACGAAATGATGGGTGTCTCCGAAGGACACGTTATAGCGGTTGTTGATGGCTGTTTGCACCATGGGGAGGGAATCATCCCATGTACGGGAGGATACATCGACAACGTGGCGAACCGTGGTGAAACTAAGGGCATTATCTGAAATTAGGATGGACGGAGTAGTATGGTTTAGGATGACGCGTTCCACTAGGGCTCTTGCCACAGTTTCCGAGGTCTGGTTTAGGATGGCAACTACTTCGCTGTAACCCGAGAAGTGGTCCGTAAACACAATGATGTACCGGTTTCCCTTCGATGTTTTGGGGAATGGTCCCAGTATGTCCATTCCAGTTCTCTGCCAAGGCCGTTGGCATACTGCATATTTATGCATGGGATCTGTGGACGGTACGTTGACTTTATGTTTTAAACAAGACGGGCATCCAGCGATGTATTCATGTACTTTTTGTTCATTTCGGGAAAATGGTAACACTCCAAAAGACCCTTGATGGTGCGATCCGGCTCCATGTGGCCATACAAAGGTGAGTCGTGACAAAGTCCGATGGCTATATCCACGAGATCCTTTGGTATTTCCACAAGGTCGTTTCCATCTTCGTTCCTGAAATGTACGATCCCATCTTTTAGGTTGTACTGTTCTTTTACCTTCGATGGTTCCTTTTGTTCCAGGCGAGCCCGAAGGTTCTGGGTGTGTTGGTCCTGTTGGGAGTATTGCAGACATTCGTAGTCGAACACAGGAAGTTTCTATCTTATTCACTTGGTGTCGGGCTTGAGTCTCGACAATCGTCTGGAATAACTTGAAGTTTTCCTGGTTTGTATACGATTTTTGCCGCAAAGTCCTGAATCAACAGAGCCCATCTACTCAACCGTCCTTCAAGTAGCTTGTCCTTGAAGAGATACGTGAGTGGCTTATGGTCAGTTTTGATGGTTAGATTGTAGCCGTAGACGATATTTTGGAATTTTTTCAAAGCCCAATATACCGCTAGGGCCTCTCGGTCCGCAGTGGAATAATTCCGTTGAGGTCCAGAGAGAAGCTGACTGGTATAAGCAATGGGTAATTCCACACCATCTACTTCCTGTAATAGGACGGCTCCTAGTCCATAGGAGGAAGCATCTGTGGCTATGACAAAGGGTTTAGTGTAATCGGGATCTTGGAGGATGGGATGACAAGTTAGTTTACCAATTAAAGTCTCAAAAGCATGTTGGTGATCAGATTCCCAATTAAATTTAGCATTTTCCTGGAACAAATTGGTAATGGGTTTAGCAATGATTGAAAATTGGGGGATACAATTTCGATAGAATCCGACAAATCCAATAAATGCACGAGCGTCGTCGATGGTTTTGGGTACAGGGTACCTTTCCAGTGCTTCAAGTTTGGCTGGATCAGGTTTAATTCCAGTGGATGATAGTAGAAATACTAAGTATACCAGGGATTCCTGTAAAAAGTTGCACTTTGCAAGTTTCAGTGTAAGGTGTGCTTTTCTCAAACGTGATAGCACATTCTGAAGCCGTGGAAAATGTGTTTTTATATACGAACTATAAATGATAATATCTTCAAGGTAGACGAGAGCTTCGACACCTAATAGGTCGGAAAAGAGTATATTTATCAACCTAGAGAAATTAGCAGGCCCATTTCGGACTCCGAAAGGTAAAACCTGGAATTCGTAATGACCTCGGTTAGTGGAGAAAGCAGTATATGCCCGAGATTCGGGACTGACCTCCATTTGCCAATAACAGGATGCTAAATCGAGGGATGAAAAGAAGTTAGCGCTCCCTATATTAAGAATTGTTTCCTGCATGTTTGGAATAGGGAAACGGTCTGGGATGGTAATGTGGTTTGGGCGTCTAAAATCTATACAAGGGCGAGATTTTCCGTCCTTTTTGGAAAAAGAAACGTAGGAGCGGACCAAGGACTAGCTGAAGGCTGAATGATATCCTGCTCCAACATGTCCTTGATGTGTTCCTCAATAGTTACTAATTGGGAATGTGGAACCTATAGGGAAGAATGAAGATGGGTTTGGAATTGGGTTCCAGCTTGATTTCAAAAGGGACCACATTAGTTCGGCCCAGAGGATCTCCTTTTAGGGCAATCACATCTCTATTTCTTATCAGGAAATCGAGAAGTGATTCCAGTAGTTTGGGATCCTGTAAGGCTGGTGACTCATGAAGGGAGTGCTCCAGACATTTCTTATATTCTTCTTTTAATGCTGAAGGGTTTAACTCTAAGGAACTGGAAACATGATTTATAGTACTGGTGGGGAAATCTGAATTTATTTCTACTATGGAAATAGTTGCTATTCTCTGATTTGAAGTTAATTCAATTGGGCTTTTCCCTTTGTTTAAACAAACAACAGGGATAGCTGAATTCTGACTATGACTAAGAACTTGGGCAATAAGAACATCTCTCTTGAAATTACTTTTCTCTGTAATAAGAGTACGATCTGACTCTAATAGTTTTCCTTGACGTTTACTACTCTTGCTAGGAAACAAATCTTCTCATAAGGTGCTACTGTTATATGCTCTGTAGGGCATATGAAAAATTGTGAATCTCACTCTGGTTCGGCGATTAAAATTTGCCTTATTTGCCGAAAAATCGTTTAAGTTGGATTTCGAATCTCAACTGCTGAGTTAACTGAAACTTTCTGACTGGAAACTGACTGAGTTGATCCTACTGGATTCAACAACTGGAACTGATTACTCTGGGGGCTGATTTCTGGGTCGGTTGTCCCTCTGGATGCAACCAACTGACTTGAACTGCTATAAATTGGAGTGAGTTTCCTATTTCTTTCGGAAATCCGAAGTAAACTGATTCTGTTAGTATTAGGCTGAACGTGCGGCACCTGTCTATTATTCTCCTGGACAGGGTGTGTCCTATTTCTACACTTAACTAATTTTCCGGCTGGGTAAATTTCCAATTGATTCCGGTTGAAAAAATCCATACTTTGTAAAATATATGTCTGAAAGGTGGCGGCTGCGTCCACAATACAGCATTTTGCGGGATATATCGCGTTACCAACTTCTAAACATAATTCGATTTCTCCATATGTAGGTATGGGTGAGGCTGTAATTCCTCTAAGTTGGCAGGAAGGCGCCTTAATTTCATATTTAAAATCTGTACGCTCTAGTAACTCATCTGCACGTTGTTTCTTAATTAATGTCGCATGTGCTCCTGTATCTAGAAGAGCGGTTAAATCTCGGTTATCTGTGCTGCAATTTATTATTAAATCTAGTAGTTTCGCACCTATTATCCTGATCGGTAGTTTATGTGTATATTTGGGTTTATTACTGCTATTTACGAGGGATGAGGTTGAACTGCTGCCTCCGAAATGGGATCTAAAAAAGAACTGGAACTGACTTCTATGGAAGGACCTGAGTCATATGCTACGGGATCACCATACACTGGAGGGTATTCTTGGAAAGTGTACCCTGGGGAAACTGATTCTTCAAAGGGGTACTTCTACGTACCGAACCATCCGACCTTGCTGATTATATTCGGGTCTGGATATCGGGTAATAGTGTGGTTGACCTTGTGGTCGTGATCTATTTCGTGGATGGTTCTGTTGAGGCTGGGAACTAACTGGTTTTTGAGAATTGGAGGGCTTTTGGGAACGTTGGTGATTTGATCTCTGGAAGTGGGGCCTGTACCTTGAAGGGCCTTTGTCAGCACATTTTTGTCGGTGACAATGATCATGTTCATGGCAGTGGGAGCAATAAGGGGAATAATTGCATTGACTCATCATATGCCCAAAACTATCCCAATTAAAACACTGAGGGGAAGGGCGTGCATTCTGGGTTTGTGGGGCTTGTTTCTGAGGTGGTGTTCCCTGCATCGGCCTCGATTTATAGGGTTGTTGTTGTTGCTGCTGCTGCTGCTGGATATAGTGTATGGGGGTCTCTCTACCTTTCCGGTAGTTCTTGCTCGCTAAGTCTGGGTAATATTCCCTTGTTTTATTTATGGCCTCACTTACTGATTTGTCAATATTTAGACACTCTTGAAATTTTTTTTTAGGTGCTACGGGTAGGTTTTGGTAAATGGATGCTGCTATGATTAGGTTTCTTTGCTTTAAAGTGAATGTAATGTCGCATGCATTTTCTGCGGCTCGGAGGTCTTCTCCTACGAGTTTGTGTGTTCGTGTAATAAAATTATTTAAATCTTCATGTTCTTCTTTCTTCCATTTAGTTTGGAAGACAGCTTCTAATGTGGCCAAAGGTTGTGCGAGTGTTATTTCTTTGAAAAATTCTAATACGTGTTTTCTAAAATTGTTCCAATGGATGGGACGTATGTAACTGTATCATGGGCATTCCGATAAACTTTTAGCTTCCCTAATCTTTATATCATCATCTGTGATGTTTTCGCGTAAGAAATGCTGTTCTAGAGATTCAATCCAAGGTCTTACGCGCGGTTCAACGAAGTTATTATCTATGGTTCCCTTAAAAATTAGGACAGTGTTGGGAAGGTTTACAAGTCTATCTAAGTTAATGTATGCCGGGGAAGCGGTTTGAGACATGTTGGCTTGTGCTTCATCTGAAGTTTGCGTGTTTGGAAATATGTTTGGAGGTACTGTTAATGTATTCTAATTTGGTCTGCTTGACCGATCTTAATCTATGGAATGATCACTTGAGTGGCTTTCCTAACCACTCTATCTACGAAATAAATAAATGCACAACAATTTGCCTAACTACGGAAAATTTTGAAAAAAATTGTAAACAAAATAATAAAAAATGTTAGCCAAATTTCACTCGAATGTACGTGAATGTACGGTAATATTATGATTGGCATATTAAATAAAATTATTCTATGTTAACTATAATAGTAGAAATAACTCCGTTTCAATAAAAAGAAATGTATTACTGGTGTATGGAGTGTTCACTGTGTTTTGTGTTGATTCTGGCTTGATACTAATTATTAACTGTTGATTATGTTCAGTGATTAATTTAAAAAAAAAAGATCTGTACTTAACAAGATTCCTACGGCGAAATCCTTGAAGACGTATCCTAAAGACGTGTCTTGCTGGCTACTTGTTCCTGGAAGCAGAGTGAGCATAGAGAACATGGTGTCGTGACACACTGGTCGAATGATGGACGTGAAGAACTGGAAGTCGTGACACGCCGGTCAACTGAATGTTGGTTCTACTTCCAGTGTCTAAAAGACTGGAAGAATCCTGGTTGCAGAGGTCATCAGTTGTTAACCCCTCCGTCTATGGCCTTGGGCGGTTCGAAGTTAACGGGGGTTCTGGTTAGGAGGCAGCAACGGATTTGTTACTCTCGAGTAGCTGGTACCGTATAGGGAATCGCAGAAGTTTCTCTTATACTACTATCCGATTTCTTCTTGTAGTGGATCGGAGGATTCTGTGAGGCTTACTAAATTTTCTGAAGGTTCCCCGATTCTTCTCGTAACGTATTGGGAAATTATTTTTCTCTATTTAAGACTAAGTTCTCTGAAGAGAGCAAGGCTCGAAGGAGAAGACAAAGATATTCTCTTACTGTAGTTCACTGCTAAACTGTTACAGGTAATGCTCAGCCTCTAAGTTAGATCAGACAATCAGAATGAGCATTCGAGAAATTTTATGGGTTTATACAATGAAATTTTTAATGACATCATTATTATTTAATGCTGATATGTTTAGCTGTAGCAATGTCTAGACTGATAAGCAAGATATTTGAAGATGAAGTCATATTTTTGTTTTAAACCGCATATTGACACATCTGATGTTATCATGATCTGCCGAGTTAACTAAAAATGTTAATTGAAACATGCAATTTATTATGAATTACAATTAAACATGCTTTTGAGCAAAAATTAAATGCTTAAGATTTAAAATTAAACGTTAAGCAAGACGTGACTTCATCTTTTACAACGAAGAGAGAATGTATACAGAAAATGAACATTGCAGAATTTAAGATTACATTATTAAGCTAAATCTAAAAAAAGTGATTAGGTAATTTAGAAACAAATAATTCACCAGTTATTCAGCAAAAATAAAATAGAAAGCAAATAAATTTTTTATCCAAACTCGTGTTAGCGTTATGCAAACTCTATATGTCAAAATGAATATATGAGTACAAATACAGAAGAATATAAGGATTATATAAATATAAGGATTATATAAATATACGAATTATATAAATATACGAATTATATAAATATACGAATTATATAACTATACATATACGAATGAATATCAGAATTATATGAAAGAATATAAGAATATATGAATATATGAATTATTCATTGTTCATTTTTACACACACACACACACACACACACACACACTCTTCTACACAAGTGTCGTTCTTTACATTAATTATACTGTGTGTTGTTTGCAGTTAAAATGTATATGTGTGTGTGTGTGTGTGTGTGTTGTGTGTGTGTTTTGCTATTTTTTTTAGACAGAACGATGTTACTTGTCCTTTACGTGCACACAAGGACTGTGTACATGCCTTGATTAAGTCATATACGATGTGTGTGTGTGTTTTGCTATTTTTGAAGACAGAGCGATGTAATTGTGCGTTGTAATTCTCCTCTATACGTACGTACGTACATGCCATGATTAAGCCATATACATGCCATGATTAAGCCATATACGACTGGCTGTGCCAACTCCTGCCTGTATTTTCTGTTTGTGTCTCTCTGAGGAAACTGGCTGTGAGCTGTTTACGCCTTAAAACTGACTGTGCCATAGCTGCCGTTTACGCCTTACAATTGGCTGTGCCACGGCTACCGTTTACGCCTTATAATTGGCTGTGCCATGGCTGCCGTTTACGTCTTACAATTGGCTGTGCCATGGCTGCCTTCTAAACCAAATGGCTGTGATGCTAAAGCCGCCCAGGAAAGCTTGTGAAGACTCCATTATGCGTTGCGATATGCCCACGAAAGGATCTTCTCTCTCTCTCTCTCTCTCTCTCTCTCTCTCTCTCTCTCTCTCTCTCTCTCTCTCCTCCTCCTCTCTTCCCTTCTTGTGTATTAGTACCCTTGTTAGGCTAGGTTACCCACTCCACCTTTGAAGGGTCTAGTCCCGGCCCTCTTCATGCATACACGTCTTAATAAAGAAGTTTTGTTTTACTTTTTCCTATACATATATACACAAACATACACACATACATACTTATATATATACACACACACATATATATATATATATATATATATATATATATATATATATATATATATATATATATATATATATACTTTTGTGGGCCTATCTGCCAGGCTAGGTTACCCCCCTCTCCCTTGCTAGGTTAGGTTACCCTCTCCCCTTTTCATGCATACCTCCCTCTCCCCATTGGAGGGTCTAACCCCCTCTCCCCTCTTGGGAGGGAGAGGGTATACTGCAGGTATACTACTGGTCAAAATTCTATTTTGGATTTTATTTTTCATTCATGAGCACTTATTCTTTTGAATGCCACGCATTTACATTTTTTTGTTTCTTCATGATGCACGATTAATAATTCCTGAAGACATGGAAAACATGCTGATACCCCTAAATCAAAATTCATATAGATATATATATTTTTTTTTTTGGGGGGGGGGATGAATTTCACTATTAAACACGTGAAATGAATGAATGATGCAAACCCACAAAGCAAAAGAAAAATTATTCCAAGGCCTTTCGTTTATTCAGAAGTACACCTCGTTAGGGAATGAAGGGAGAAGGCGAGATGACGAGAATATGTACATTTGTACAACGCGACAGAAAAATAAAAAGATTAGCACATGATTAAGAAAAGTCTTGTTAAAATACCTTCTTGTTAAAATACCTTTTGTTAAAATACCTTTTGCCTTTAGGCAAGAGGTATTTTAACAAGATATTGTCAATTTTATATATTCCCGCACTGTTATTGAAATTATTTTTAAAATGGATAAATGCACATTCTAGAATAACCCTTTCAATTATATCTGTGTTTTTTTAACGAGCGCTTTAGAACTATCCCACTTAATACTATGATTATATCCATACATATGGTTGAACGATGCATTAGAATTATTTGCTCTTCTACACGCATATTTATGCTGTTTTACCCTAATATCTAGCGTTTTTCCCGTTTTGCCTTTATAAACTGAGTTACATTGTATATACATCCGATCGAATACACAGCCAACCGCATTATCTGGGCTATTCTTTATTACGCGTGATTCAACAGTATTATTATACTTAAAGACTACGTTCATACTAATTGCTTTAAGTAAAGTCGGAAGATATTGAAAATTAACATGATAAGGTAGGCTAAGGATATTTTTACGCTCAAATTCCTTTAGAGTTACCCTATTATAATACCTATTCTTAGCTTCTCAGGCAGTTATCTAGAAATGAAATAGAATAACATAATTTAATACCAATATTCATGATATTGCATAACTCGGAATCTAAAAATTCGGGACTGACAACTCTCAATGCTCAACGAAATATAGCAGAGAAAATAGAAGATTTTATCGAGGGATGATGGCCAGAATAAAAGTGCACATAAGAGTTTATTATTAGTAGGCTTAAGAAAAACTTAAAATATGAACTAATTCAAGCATCTCCGAATTTTTAGATCAAGAAAAGATAAGCTTCCATCATTTTCTTTTTCAACAGTGAACTTAATAGATGGGACTAAATTGTTGAGCCTCCCAAGAAATAAGTCAACATCCAAATTGTTAGGCCAAAAGCATAAAATATCATTTATATACCGGTACCAAACAAGGTTAAAATTTACAATAGTAGGCAAAATTCTGCTTTCAAAAAATTCCCAAAGCGTCCCTCTCAACAGTCACTCCATGATCCGCGTGAGACAGCTGTGGCGCACCTGACCTCTGACCTTTCTACTATCTCTAATTGGACAAAGTAAACTTTGTGGTTTTTGATGCCTCAAAAACCCAGTTCTTTCACCTGTCTACTCGTCACAACTTCCCACATGACTATCCCCTTATATTCAACAATACACAACTCAAGCCTTCCTCTTCTCTTAATATTCTTGGTGTTTCCTTTTCTTGTGATCTTTGATTGGGTAGAATTAAAGGCTTTTCGTCTCATCAATTCTCCGCCTCTTACTCACGGTCTTCAATCCCTCTCTCCTTACTATTGCTGTTATAAAGGACACTGCTCTTTTGAACTCTTTAACTGTATGCCTTCTACTTTAAGAAGAGCATGCAGTACCAGACTTTCTACACATTCTCATCCCTTTATTGCACAACTTTATAACCCAAGTAGTCTGAATGTTTCATCTACTCAACCGGTTACTCCGGAAAAACCCTCTTCAATCCATTTTTTCCCCCTGTCTATGACAGAAGGAGATTGTAGACACCAATCAACAAGAGAAGTACTCCGGAGGGGGGACGTTAGAGAGAAGATAGGGAGTGCTGGAACTCCAGCTTCTCCTGCCACTGTCCTCCTTAGTTGATTTTTTTCCGTGTCTCATCTACCCTGTGAGCGGTCAAGCATGCTCTCAAACACACACTTCTCTCCCTATTCCTCACTACATATAAATGCATCTTACACACTACACAATCTTTTCAAAATTTAAAAAAAAAAATGGCATCAACTTCAAAAGCCTGGATCTGTTACCGCCCATTCGGGATGTTCTGGGCCTCTGTCTGATTCACTTTTCTTCAACTTTTGCAACATTCGTGGCCTTTTCTTAGATTTTCAATCTGTTGAACACCACCTCTCCTCCTCTGAACCTCATCTTCTTTTCCTCACTGAAAATCAGGTGTCTGGGACGACTAACAGCAACGCATTTTCTGTACCATCTTACTTTCTCTATACTCAATTTCACTCCAAAGATGGATGTTGCGTATATGTGAGCAATAACCTAACTTGTTCTCGTATTCCCGAACGCTAATCTTCCGAATTCTATACCCTCTGGCTACGGCTTACATGTCAATCTCAAACTAAATACATCTGCGCTGTTTACCTTTCTCCTAATTCTGCTGAATATCCAAAATTCTTTGACTACCTCACTTCCAAAGTGGACTATATTCTTTCCCGCTCTCCCTTTGCTGAAATCTTCATTTTAGGAGATTTCATTATTCACCACCACCTTTGGCTTTCCTCCCATTTCACTGACATCCCTGGTGGCTTACAACTTTTCTATCCTAAATGATCTAGAGCAGATTATACAGCACCCTACTCGTATCTCCGATCGCCTTGGAGATAGGCCCAACATTCTCAATTTATTTCTTACCTCTCATCCTTCTTCTTACTCTGGGAAACTTTTTTTCTCTGTTGGGCTCCTCCGACAACAATCTTATATCTGTTTCTTGTCCTATCGTTCCAATCCGGCCTTTGGATCCTCCCAATAGGAGAGGCCCTTGGCACTTCGGCACCGCTGATTGGGAGGCCCTTAGGCAGTACTTCTGTGATTTCCCATGCAATGATTACTGCTTTCGTGGCCTGGGCCCTTCAAAGTGTGTTCAGCGCATCATGGAGGTGATTCTCTCGGGAATGGAGGAGTCCATTCCATATTCTATTCCTACTCCGAATGCCAAGAAAAACATCGGTTTAACCCTATATGCTCTACTGTTACAAATTTCTAACCTTTCATATACATGCATTTATAACGTAACCCTACAGAAAATTCTATCCATATAGGGTTAACTTTGCTTGTTCTGATGCTATCCACAGCAGAGAGGAGGCTTTCAGAAGGTACCGTCGCTATCGAACTCCTGACTCTCACTCAGCTTATATTTCTGCACGGAATCGTGCAGAATCTGTTCTTCGAATCGCCAAAAATTCCTTCATCAGACAAAAATGTGAAAACCTATCGAATTTTAATTCTTCTCGCTCTTTCTGGCATTTAGCTAAGAACCTCTTCAACAACTTTACTTCCTCTTCTTTCCCTCCTCTTTTCCATTCCGATAGCTCACTTGCCGTCTCTTCTCCTAACAAAGTTGGACTCTTCGCTCAAAATTTCGCTTACAATTCAACCATGGACGATTCCGGTGTTGTTCATCCATCTCCTACCACCTCTGACCTTATTATGTCTGAAATTAGAATCTCTTCTAAACATGTTTTTTCTGCCCTCTCTCGGCTCAACTCTAGGAAGGCGTACGGTCATGATGGTGTTCCTCCTGTTGTTCTTAAGAACTGTGCTTCTGTGTTGACACCCTGCCTAGGCAAACTCTTTCGTCTTTGCCTGTCATCTGGCACTTTTCCTTCCTGCTGAAAGTTCGCTTTCATTCAGCTTGTCCCAAAGAAGGGTGACCGTTCCCAACCCTCCAAATATCGTCCAATTGTTTTGATTTCTTGCCTTTCCAAAGTTTTTTAATCTATCCTGAATAGGAAGATTTTTAAACACCTCTCTTCTCACAATATTCTTTCAGGTCGTCAGTACAGGTTCCGCAAGGAACGCTCAACTGGAGATCTTCTTGCATATCTCTCCGACTCTTGGTCATCCTCCTGAAATTTTTGCTATTGCGCTAGACATATCGAAAGCTTTTGATAGAGTCTGGCACAAATCTTTAATTCCCCGCCTCTTACTGACTGTCTCCAGTCTTTCTCTCTTCGCCGCAATGTTGCCTCACTCTCTCTTTACTATCGCTATTACAACGGACACTGTTCTTCTGAACTCTCTAACTGCATGCCTCCTCCATTAAGGAAAGCACGCAGCACCAGTCCTTCTACACGTTCTCATTCCTTTTCTGTCCAACTCTCTAACGCAAGGAGAGTCAACCGGTCAACTCTGGAACAATCTTCCTCAATCCATCTTTCCTCCTGTTTATGACCTCCCATCTTTCAAACGCAGAGTGTATAGGAATCTCGAAAACTTTGGACCTTGATTTTGGCTCTCTTCTTCTTCTAAAGGGGGCGCTTTTGCGGGCATTCGTCCTTGGCCCCTCCTTCCTGCATAAAAAAAATCTTTCAAACGCAGAGTGTCCAGGGATCTCGAAAACTTTGAACCTTCATTTCAGGTCTCTTTTTCTATAAGGGGGTGGGGCGTTTTTGGGGGCGTTCGCCCTTGGCTCCTCCTTCATGCATAATAGCTATAGATATATAGAGGTGCTCATAAGTATTCGTACAGAGAAATACTTCAGTTATATTCGTCCTCAGCTTTTATACATGCATAGGATAGTTATGTAAAGTTTACCGTTCGTTTGGAAAATTTTAACAAATAAAAAAAATTAGTTTAACTCTAACATATAATTAGTTTTAAATTAACCCAGTGCATTTACCAAATATGGGTCGCAATCGGGTACTGCAACAGGATAATGATCCAAAACATAAAAGTAAGATCATGAAATGGCTTCAACAAAAGAATTTCAAGTTTCTCGAGTAGCAAAAACAAAGCCCAAATCTCAATTTAAACGAGAATTATAGTTTGATTTGTAAAAAGCTGTCCGCAAGAGAAACCTTCGAATCTGAATGAATTCCAACAATTTCCTTTAGAAGAATGGACTGAAATTTCTACTGAGAGATGTCGAAACCTTGTAGAAAAATACCTAAAATGAATCAGTGAAATCATTCAAGCAAAAGGTGGACACACAAAGTATTAAATAATTTTGTAAGTAAATGTACGAAAACTTTTGCATTTTAACTTTTTTTATTTTTCTCAAATTCTTTGATGTTTTACATTATTTGTTGGAACTGAACTGATTTTTTTATTTGTTAAAATTTTTCCAAACGAACGGTAAACTTTTCATAACTACTGTATCTTATACATGGTACAAAAGATATGGACGAATATAACTGAAATATTTGTCAGTACGAATACTTATGAGCTCCATTATACAGTATATATATATATATATATATATATATATATATATATATATATATATACATATATACAGGGTGTCCCATAAGTCCGGCATCATAGGAAAAATAATAAAAAAAGGCAAAACAAAAGCTTTTATTTACAGAACGTGCTCAATATGTCCACCATTGTTTTCAATACACAAATTCAGACATGATACCCAGTCAGCAAGCACACGGTGAATGATGTCAGGAGTAATGGTGTTACATGTCCCAATAATGCGCTGCCGCAAATGTTCAACACTCCTAATTTTCTCTGCGTATTCCAGCGCTTTCAAGTGGCCCCAGAGATAAAAATCTAGTGGCATGAGATCCGGGCTTCTAGCTGACCATTCCACAGGCCCTCGACGTCCTATCCAATGACCAGGGAATTGTTGGTACAGGTATTCCCTTACTTGGGTGATGTAATGTGCAGGAGCGCCGTCTTGCTGGAACCATGTTGGGAAATTTCCTTCTTCGTTCAAGACACTGGGAAATGCTTCTTCCTTGAGCATATGTAGGTAGGTGCCTCCAGTGACATGTTCATCGAAAAAGAGGGGGCCTATGATGCGATCCTTCCAAATGCCACACCATACCATCACCCGAGATGCACCTTGTTCTTTTGAAGAGGTATACCAGTGAGGGTTGTTTTGAGACCAGTAGCGGGTGTTCTGTCGATTTACCTCACCATTTCCATAAAAAAAAGCCTCGTCACTGAACAGAATGGTGGACGGGAAATTGGCATCCCGAGCATATGAATTATGGTTTGTAGAAATAGAAAAATATTAATTTCTCCTATGATGCCGGACTTATGGGACACCCTGTATATATATATATATATATATATATATATATATATATATATATATATATATATATATATATATATATATATATATATATTAGTGGTAGACCGAATGTCAGTTTTTCAACATCTGCGGATGCGGATCTTTAATTTCAATATCCGCGGATGCGGATGCGGATATTTAGTTAATCTATCAATATAATATAGAATTATGAATATATAACATAATTTTTCAAATTTCTTGATATTACTATTATAGCAGGCAATGCATTGTAAATACGTTTTTCAGAAAGAGGGAGGAGCATGTTATTACGTACAAGAGTGGAGGCAGAACATCGCAAATTGATTTCATACTGTATAGGAAGGCGCAATTGGCCGAGGTGAGGGACTGCAAAGTTATTCCAGGAGACCATGTGACGCCACAACACCAGTTGGTAGTCATGGATGTGATGTTGAAAAGAGGAAGAAAGACCCGAGGAACAACAGTGAGGAGAATTAGGTGGTACAAACTGAGAGAGGAGGGGAAGAAACGGGAATTTAGAGAGAGAGTGTTGAGTGAAATCCATGTTGATGAACAGAATGTACAGGATTGGTGGGTACATAATGCGAATGTCATGAGAACGGCAGGTAGAGACATATTGGGGGAAACATCAGGTAAAGTGTGGGAAGATAAGGAAGGATGGTGGTGGAGTGATGAGATCCAAAAAGCACTACGAAGTAAGAGAGAAACTAAGAAGTTATGGGAAGAATCGAGGAGTGAAGAGTGTAAGGTGGTATATAAAGAAGCAAAGAAACAGGCAAAGAGAGCAGTGGCGAGAGCAAAGGCGGAGGCATATCGGCAGATGTATGAGGATTTAGAGGATCGTGAAGGACAAAAGAAGATATACAGATTGGCTAAGAGCAGAAATAGAGCGACAAAAGACTTTACACAGGTAAAACAAATTAAGGGAAGGGAGGGGGCGGTGCTGCAAAGAGATGAAGAGATAAAGGATAGATGGAAGGAATATTTTGAGGAATTATTAAATAAAGAAAACCCAAGATCTTTCTATGAGGATGGATTACCAAATGTAGCTATGACAGAACAAGTGGGGAGGATGGAAGTGAGTCGTGCTCTGAATAGGATGAAAAATAACAAAGCGACTGGCCCAGACGAGTTACCAGCCGAGGCATGGAAGGCACTGGGAGATGAGGGGGTGGATCTGGTGTGGGATCTAATGGAGAAGTTGTTTGACCAGGAGGTGATTCCGGATGAGTGGCGGACCAGCATCATAGTGCCTATATTCAAAGAGAAGGGAGATGTACAAGATTGCACGAATTATAGAGGGATCAAGCTAATATCACATACAATGAAGATATGGGAGCGAACAGTGGAGAGTAGGTTGAGAGACGAAGCGGAAGTGTCAGTGGAACAGTTTGGATTTATGCCGGGAAGGAGAACGACAGATGCAGTTTTTGCATTGAAACAGTTGGCAGAGAGGTACAGAGAGGGGCAGAAGGCATTGCACATGGTTTTTATTGACTTGGAGAAGGCATATGATAGGATACCACGGCAGGAAGTTTGGAGATGCTTAAGGGAAAAGATGGTACCGGAAAAGTATGTTAAATTGATCAAGGGGATGTACAGGGGAGTAACAACTAAGGTGAGAAGTAGCGTGGGTGTGTCAGAGAGCTTTGGGGTGGAAGTTGGTCTGCACCAAGGATCAGCTTTGAGCCCCTTCCTTTTCAATGTGGTATTCGATGTATTGACGGACAGAATTAGAGGGGAGGCGCCGTGGTGCATGATGTATGCAGACGATGTTGTGTTGAGTGGGGAGACGAAAGAGGAGGTGGAGCAGCAGTTGGAAAATTGGAGAGAGGCGTTGGAAAGTAGGGGGATGAGAATTAGCCGAAAGAAGACCGAATATATGAGATGTGATGTGCAGCAGGACCGAGGAGGGGAAGTGACATTGAGTGGAGAGCGTGTTAAGACGGTGGAGTATTTTAAATACTTGGGGTCAACAGTGGATGCAGAGGGGGGAGCAGAGAGAGAGAGATAAACTGTAGAATACAGTCGTGGTGGAAGAACTGGAGAGACGTATCAGGGGTGCTCTGTGATAAGAGGGTCCCAGTGAAACTGAAGGGAAAGGTATTCAAAACAGTGGTGAGGCCGGCAATGTTGTATGGAATGGAGACTGTGCCAATGAAGAAGAGCAATGAAAGAAAAATCGATGTGGCTGAAATGAAGATGTTGAGATGGATGTGTGGAGTAACGAGGAGGGATAGGGTCAGAAATGAGCATATAAGAGGAACAGTGAAGGTGGCGGAAGCATCTAAGAAGGTGCAGGAGGCCAGGCTGAGGTGGTATGGACACGTCAGGAGAAGAGAGGAGGAGTATGTGGGGCGCAGAGTGCTGGAGATGGAGTTGCTGGGACGGAGAAGAAGAGGAAGACTGAAGACGAGATGGAGGGACTGTGTGGTGGCGGACATCAGGGAGAAGGACTTGGAGGAGGACGTGGTATACGACAGAGGAGAGTGGAGAAGACGAACCAAAAACAGCGACCCCATGTAAAGATGGGTTAATAAGCTGCTGAAGAAGAAGAATGCATAAGAATTAAAATTGATATTAATGTTTTCATTATGATAAAAATAACTTTTTCAAGAGTTTCAGCCACAGAAAATTCAATGAAACAAGTTTCATTCAATTTTCTGTGTTACCAAGTGTTTATATTTTGAGGTTTATATATTTGTTTGTTCATTAATAATTAATACTTTACATGAAATGTGCATGACTGGCCCTTATAAGCTACTTTATAAGTTAATTTAATTGTAAATTGCATAATTTATTAGAGGTAATATTCGTATAACATCCGCAGTCAGAAGTGCGGATGCGGATTCGGATGTCCGGTCCACCACTAATATATATATATATATATATATATACAGGGTGTTTGAAAACTTTCTGTACAAATTGTAATGGGGGATAGGCAACACCAAGACAAACTCTTTTCATCTATAAGTGTATGTCCGCTGACGTCACCATTCGGCGCGAGAGGGCGCCGCTGCAATTGGCTAAAAGGTGAAGTGGGCTAGACTCGCGCTTGCCGCGGGCATTCTTAAATCGGACGTAGTACGCGTAACATGGAGCGCTTCACGACTACTGAGATGGCTGACATGCATATGGTGTATGGGGCTGCCAATGGAAACGGAAGAGCTGCTGTGAGGTTGTACCGACAGCGCTTCCCAAACAGACGTGTGCCAAACCACCAAACGTTTGCGCATTTGCATCGGCGACTGCGAGAAACTGGAACATTCCATGCAAACATGCATGACACTGGTCGGGAGAGAAACGTGCGCACTCCTGACATGGAAGAAGAAATCCTACGGCGATTTGAGGACAATCCAAGCGCAAGCACGCGAGGTGTTGCACGTATCCTCGGTGTGAACCACGACCTGGTCTGGAGAGTGTTGCACGAGCAGCAGTTACATCCGTTTCATCGTCAGAGAGTCCAGGCATTACAACCTCGGGATTACCCTCTTCGTGTGGAATTCGCACGCTGGTTTCTGCAGCAGACAGCGGTGCAGCCTAATTTTCCGGCTTATGTGCTGTTCTCAGATGAGGCCTGTTTCACACGTGAGGGTGTGTTTAACATGCACAATTCTCACGTGTGGGCGCATGCAAATCCACATGCTACACGGGTGCATGCTCATCAAGAACGGTTCGCCGTCAATGTTTGGGCGGGTATCGTCCATGGCAAGTTGCTGCTCGTGCAACACTCTCCAGACCAGGTCGTGGTTCACACCGAGGATACGTGCAACACCTCGCGTGCTTGTGCTTGGATTGTCCTCAAATCGCCGTAGGATTTCTTCTTCCATGTCAGGAGTGCGCACGTTTCTCTCCCGACCAGTGTCATGCATGTTTGCATGGAATGTTCCAGTTTCTCGCAGTCGCCGATGCAAATGCGCAAACGTTTGGTGGTTTGGCACACGTCTGTTTGGGAAGCGCTGTCAGTACAACCTCACAGCAGCTCTTCCGTTTCCATTGGCAGCCCCATACACCATATGCATGTCAGCCATCTCAGCAGTCGTGAAGCGCTCCTTGTTACGCGTACTACGTCCGATTTAAGAATGCCCGCGGCAAGCGCGAGTCTAGCCCACTTCACCTTTTAGCCAATTGCAGCGGCGCCCTCTCGCGCCGAATGGTGACGTCAGCGGACATACACTTATAGACGAAAAGGGTTTGTCTTGGTGTTGCCTATCCCCCATTACAATTTGTACAGAAAGTTTTCAAACACCCTGTGTGTGTATATATATATATTATATATATATATATATATATATTATATATATATTATATATATATGGGGAATGTAAAAGGGTGATTAATCAATTATTGATTATAACTGAACCGAGAAACAAATTGTTCATGAAAACAATCACTTGAACGAAGCCGAAATGGCGGCTTCTCTTTTGGTTGTGAAAGAAAATTTTGAAAATTCTTGAGTGAACTAATTTTAAAACATATGCATGTTAAATACCCATGTAATTTAGAAATAAGACATGAATTCAATTTATTTGATTCTGAATAATTTCGGATAAAAGTACCATGTACAAGTTACCCCAAAAAATAGGGAAATAAATAAATTAAAAGTTAATTTAAAAAAAAAAAGCGTAGCCATTAAAATTTGACTCTGCTTCATCATGCCCCACTTTCGCTCTCAAAACGGAGATTCCGCATACAACTACAGTGGCTTCTCAAATTACTTGGACCACACCCAGATTTTTCTATTTTTTTAATAAATCCCAGAGAAGGTAGCAATTCTTGATAATCATTCCTCTGAGACTACGTGTGTCGCAAAAAGGCAAATGCCCATAAACTGCTTATCTTAATCCTTTGAAAACCTTTTCTAAATGTCATTCAACGTCAAATATGTAGATGATCCAAGTAATTTGAACAGCCACTGTATATATTTGTATAAAATTGGAAAATTCCATTAGTTACATTATTAACAGGTTCAATTGCATGTTAAATTACACCTGAAATGATGGTAATTCTTAAAAGATAGAATAAGTTAATAAGCAAATTCATGTAGAAGGCTAAGTAAATCTTACACGAGACAGCGTCGGACCAATAAAGCCCAAAAAAGAGAGGGTATTGTACAAAGGCAAATTAAAAAAATAATCAGTTAAAAAGGATAAATCTTATATAAAAATATTCTTTACATACTGCCGAATAGCGTGTCATAACTTTCATGATAGTTAGAGAGGGGATTGATGTAATGATTAGAAAAACGTTGAAGGCAGAAGAACAGCCAAAGGCGAATAGAAACCAGTGCATTTCTGGCCGTGAATTTGTAAGGTCCTAAAAAGAATCCGTATTAAAGTTCTTGAAGTAATAATAAAAGAATTAGGTCGCCCTACAATTAAACATAAAGGAAATGTGTGGCTCACAAAATTGAAGAGACTCAAACTAAGTCTCCCCTAACTTCGAGTAAAGAAACCGAACTTGGCTCGAAAGAATTTATTAGACACAAGTAAAATTGCTTACCATACCATACATCGAAATCGGAATGCGTTCATTTTCCAATACGCAAGTATAGAATTATACGGTTGGTCTAACATAAAAGTGTATTAATTACTTATGAGCAGTGGTGTAGTGCTGTGGGAACGCGTGGGAACGGCGTTCCCTTACTTTTTTTAGTAGACGGAACGGCGTTCCCTCACTATTTCAAATAAATCCGAACTTACAAATCTCTAACGTCATGAAATTTTAATTCCCACCCCTAGAAGAAATATGAGAAAGAATCATTAACTGTTTCATTTCTTTTAGCTTCGACTGAGGCAATGCTAGCCTATAAAGATCTGGTGAAACAGTCACCACGGCGTACCAGTTGTTAACTTTTTTTTAGTTAATCATTCCAGTTGTTAGCTATTTTTATTGATCGTACTGGATGTCATATATCTAATGACACTGGAAATACTGCATCTTCAACCTTGGAATATATTCTAATATCCAGTGCATATGACCTCAAAATATCCCTGAAATTGGTCAGATTTCAAAAGATTTCCCGGGGGGCTTACAGTGCCCCCGGACCCCCAGCTGTATGGGCTTGCCGCGCTCGCCATTGTCCCCCCCCCCCCCATCTGAGTAAAACTTTCAAAATGCTTTCCCTCACTTCTTTATTTAGCACTACACCACTGCTCATGGGGTTACAAGAAACTAATCCAATCCAAAAGGGGAAGTGTCTACTGCTACTAAAAGATAAACAGTTGAAAATTTTTAATTAAAATATATATTCATCTTTTATTGTAATTGTCTTATGTATTATAATTGCTGCGGTCAAAAGGCCAAGAAGGTACACAGTTGTAACTTCAGTTAATATTCTAAAAATTCTATTTTAATTGCTTATGCATTTTTATTTGTCTTGTTAATTTCGAATCTAAAATTCTTAAGGTAAAAATCAGTTGTCTCAAATATCTTTTCTTTAAGAAATGTAATTGATGTCAAAACTTCATTTTGCATTGTAATTTGTTTAATGTTAAAATCTTTGACGAATATACTATATTATTTTTGTAAAAGGCTTTTTAATTATTCCCTTATACCAGGTGTGGCGAACCTTTTTACAGTTGTGTGCCCAAAAAACCGTGTAAATCACAAAAAAATTCGTGTGCCCATCAAAGTTTATATATATTACACCAAATTATAAACATTAAGTTTATTATTTTATACTCATTTTTTTGATAATTTCTATGCTTAGGCGTGCCAGGCAAATTTGCTCGCGTGCCCAAATGGGCACGCATGCCATACGTTCGCCACCACTGCCCTATACGGAAGTAACAAGAAACCTAAACGGTATTATTTTGTTGTATTCACTTGAACCTCAAACAGGCGTAACTAAAACATATATATATATATATATGATAAATAAATCATAAAGAATAGGTAAAACATAATATATATATATATGATGTGAATCCATAAGGAGAAGAAAAAAATAATTCCAAAGTCCTTCGTATATTGAACAGTACACCTCATCAAGGAATGAAGGGAAAAGGCAAGAAGCGAAAAATACAGGGTACGCCATAAGTCGGTTTACCAAGAATAATGGAATCACCATGCGAAGAATAATATTTATAATTTACTACAGAAATTGTTCAAAGTGTCCTCCATCATATGATAATAAAAAACCACTCTAATAGACAGTTTATTTCCACAACAATTTCGATGCCAACTGGCATCCTCTTCGGGTGGATACAGAAAAATGAATGAACCAAAAACAAGAGGGAAAACAGTCCAGGAACCATTGAGAAATTCTCACATAGATAGATCCCATTCTCCCTACAACGGAAGGGCATTTTATTAAAGGGTCCCGCTTATAAATACATTCGTACAAATTAAAATTATCTACCTGTTCTGTACATGCAGATTCTATTATTTTTGACATAATTATTACATTTATTATTACATTTATTACATTTATTATTACATTTATTATTGCATTATTATTTATTACAGAAATTATAAAATTATTATTACATTTATTATTACATTGTTGTTTATTATTACAGAAATTATAAACTGAAAAACGAATGGAAAAGGCGAGAAGAAAACAATCTAGAGACCATTAAGAAATTCGCACCTAGGTTAGATCCCGTTCTCCCGACACCGGAAGGGCATTTTATTAAAGGGTCCCGCTTATAAGTAATTCGCACAAATTTAAAACTATCTTCTTGTTGTATGCATAAAGATTCTATTATTTTGACATAATTACATTTGTTTTATTACCTTTATTATTACCTTTATTATGTCAAAAGAAAAATAATAGAATCTGTATGGATAGAACAAGTGGATAGTTTTAATTTGTACGAAGGTACTTATAAGCTGGACCCTCTAATGAGATTTTTTGGTCAAAAAATCCATTACGGCGTCGGGTGAACGGGATCTAACCTAGGTGTGCATTTCTTAAAGGTCTCTGGATTGTTTCCTTACTCGCTTTTGGTTCATTCGTTTTTTTGGTAAAATGTAAATGAAATAATAAACGTAATAGTAATAAATGTAAATGTAATAATAAAAGTAATAAATGTAATAAATGTGGAAATAAATGAAAATGCAATAACAATAAATGTAATAATAAAGGTAATAAAATAAATGTAATAATAAATGTAAAGGTAATAATAATAAATGTTATAAACGTAAATGTAATACTAAATGTAATACTAAATGTAGTAATTATGTCAAAATAATAGAATCTGTATGTATAGAACAAGAAGATAGTTTTAATTTGTGCGAATGTATCATATTTGTAAACGAGACCCTTTAATAAAATGCCCTTCCGGTGTAGGGAGAACGGGATCTAACCTAGGTGCGAATTTCTTAATGGTCTCTGGATTGTTCCCTTCTCGCTTTTGTTCCTTCGTTTTCGGTTTATAATTTCGGTAATAATAAATAATAATGTAGTAATAAAATGCCCTTCCGGTGTCGGGAGAATGGGATCTAACCTAGGTGCGAATTTCTTAATGGTCTCTGGATTGTTTCCTTCTCGCCTTTTTTATTCGTTTTTCAGTTTACAATTTCTGTAATAATAAACAACAATGTAATAATAAATGTAATAATAAATTTATAATTTCTGTAATAAATAATAATGCAATAATAAATGTAATAATTATGTAAAAAATAATAGAATTTGTATGTATAGAGCAAGAAGATAATTTTAATTTGTGTGAATGTATTTATAGGCGGGACCCTTTAATAAAATGCCCTCCCGTTGTCGGGATAATGGGATCTATCCTATGTGTGAATTTCTCAATGGTCCCTGGACTGTTTTCACTCTTGTTTTTGGTTCATTCGTTTTTCTGTATCTACCCGAAGAGGATGCCAGTGGGCATCGAAATTGTTGTGGAAATAAACTCTGTCTATTAGACTGGGTTTTTATTATCATATTTTGACCTTCACGTAGAAAAGTGAAGTTTTTTGCATTTGTTCTCCATCATGTTCAATACATACGTTGCATCTCTGAACAACTGAACAACAAATAGCGCAGCACAGTTCTTTGTTATTATTTAACGTCTCGAACTCTTGGCGTATCAAAGTCTTCGTGTGATCGAAGTCCCGAGGTTTCTAGCCGTAAATTCTATCTTTGATTATACCCCACATTGAATAATCACATCACAGTGATTATTCAATGTGGGGTATAATCAAAAATAGAGTTTACGTCGAGAAACCTCGGGACTCCGATCACACGATGACTTTGATACGCCAAGCGTTCGAGACGTTGAATAATAATAAAGAACTGTGCTGCCCTATTTGTCGTTCAGTGGTTCAAAGATGGAACGTGTGTATTGAACATGATGGAGGACACTTTGAATAATTTCTGTAGTAAATGATAAATATTATTCTTCACAAGGTAATTCCATTATTCTCAGTAAACCGACTTATGCCGCACCCTGTATATGCCTGTGTACATTAAGAAAATAGTAAAAAGAGATTAGCAAAAGGCTTGCAAGCACTGATAAAGGGCAAAAGATATTTTATCAAGATATTGTGAATTTTATACGTTCCCGAACTGTAACTGAAATAATTTTTTAAAATGGATGAATGCATGTTTTAGATACAGGGGTGGGCAACCCTGTCGCCAATCGCCACAAGTGGCGAATTGGCCTTGTGAGTGTGGCGAATTTGAATTTGCCTTGTTTTGGCCCTAACAATAAAATGCAACAAACCCTTTTCTCGACAGTGTACTGGTTGCAATTTAACATTTTCTATTCCATTCTCAGACTGACTCATTGATGCAATGCTACCAGCTGATACTCTCCGCCACTATTTGATTCAGTCAGGGTCCGACCGTGACTGTAGGTTTGGTTGCTTCTGTTTCGAGTGTGTTATTTTTACATTTTCCTCTGCCCCAGTCGTTGACAAAGTATTTTCTGTATTGTTATAATTAATTTCAACATTTTCATCGTAATGATGGATAAGTGGATTGTTTGAAAACGAGGTGAACCAGCAGATGATAATGCCGAGCTAAGTAATGTAGACAAACTCATTGATTTGGAAGTTAGTGTTAAAAGGGGAAAGACGGGCGAATGAAAAAATGTGACACGAGAATTTAAAAAAAGCTGTGAGCTGGAATTTATAGTGATGCGAGTAAATGAAAAGCCGGTGTGCCTTCTATGCAAAAACGTTTTCAGTGAAAATAAGGCAGACAGTTTGAAGAAGCCACATTGAGTTCAAATATTCAGCTAACATTTTTGAGACTTCTCAAACAAAATCATTGTGAAATTTCGCATTAAATTTTCTCATTTTTTTCATCATTTGTGTATAAAGCAGTTGTGAGTAGTCAAAATGTACATGTTTTGAATAAACCTGTTTAAACAGTTTTCATTTTATATTTCGATTTATCAACCTATTTTCTCAACTTATGCACGGTGTGGCGAATTTTACTTTCATTCGCCACATCTGTGGCTAAATTGAAGAAATGGTTGCCCACCCCTGTAAATTAAATCTAGAATATTCGTTTCAATATATCTTTGTTTTTAATGAGAACATTATAACTCTCCTACTTAATACTATGATTACATCTATACATATGGTTAAATTGGAGCTTTTCCAAAATTTGGACTGTTTCCGATTTTTTAAAAAATAAGATATTTAATGTAGATATTTACGCTGATTTAAAAGATGTAAGTCTTTTTATGGAGAAATGAGCGGTTCAAAAGTTATGTTTGTTATTGTAATTTTGTATTAGGTCAAAGACTATAATAATACAACTGAAAACTAATACAAGAGTTATTGTATTCTTTAGTAATATTGGCTTATGTCACTAATAGATTTCGTGTGAATAGATTTCGACCGTTATTTTTCTGTCGCCACATAAATTCGCACAAGTAGGTATCAATCACTTGCCGGTGAGTCCCTGACTGTCTCTTATTCCTTCGTTTGGCCTTATTCCACATAGATTCAACGCCTTGTGTTAGGTTCGGTTAGATTAAGTTAGGTTAGGTTACTTACCTCTCTTAAGTAGTTGTTGAAGTCTACAACTGTGTTGTGGCCAATGTGCAAAAGATTTTTCTACAGTAACTATAGGTAAACTAGTACACCATGTAACTTTTAAAATAGTAACTATACGTAAACTAGAACACCGTGTAACTTTTAAAATAATAATTTCTTAAAAAAAAAACTTACATTTTTTAAATCAGCGTAAAAATCTACATTAAATATCTTATTTTCAAAAAAATAGGAAACAGTCCAAATTTCAGAAAAGTCCCATTAAATTATATATACACGGTGTCCGGGTTTAAATGGCAATAAAATATAACATTATAAATGTATTTTATTGCCATTTAAGTCCGGACACCCTGTATATGGCTGCCAGGACACATAAACGTTATAATTTTTATTGTTTTGAACCTTGTTTTAAAATTTTTAAACTTATAAACATTTTCTTCAATTTTTTCCTTTAATTACAACGGTTGCTATTATAAATTAATCCAATGCATTTATCAAAAAAGTCTCAATTTAATCCAGTAACAAATGATTTAGTTTCACGTACAATTAATTTTAATAATAATAAAAGAAAACGGAAATAAAAATTGCACACTTTTCAACTTGATTAGAAAAAGTTTTGAAATGTTTTAAAACTTCAAATTAGTTTTTAATTTTTTTAATGGGAAACTTAAATTATTTTTGAAGTTCAGTTTAAGATTTTATGAAATTCTTCTCTGACTGATCTTTAAGAAGATTTACGAATAATATATATATATTATATTACAACTCAGAATGATTCCCTGAGAAACTTTTATGTTACACACAGACTGTGCATGGAACAAGCATGCATGGTCTCTGCGTAACACACACACACACACACACCACACACACACACACACACACACACACACACACATATATCAAACGAACTTGAAAAAGCACAAGGGGCAACGAAAAACAGAGAACATAAAAATTGTCCTGGCTAATATTCAAGGAATAAGACCAAATCAATCACTCAATAAGGTCTCGTACCTGAAAGGATTTATGGAAGAAACAAGGGTGGACATCGCATGCCTCACAGAAACTCATCTTAAAGACTGCCAAGGAAATTGTGAAAACTGCGAACATTGTATTGATAAGAAAGAGATAAATATAGAGGGCTTCAACTTACTAAGAGCGGATAGAACGACGAGACGGAAAGGTGGCTGTGCTATATATGTACAGGAAGGTCATATGACAGAGACAATAATAAGTAAATCAAACAGCTATGTGGAACTCCTAGCAGTGAAAATAGAAAAACTAAACTTGATAGTAACAGTCATCTACAGCCCTCCAAGAACCCCAACCGAAAAATTCTCGGAGGCCATTGATGACATCAGAAAGTTAATAAAGGCCATAAACCCTCCATCCCCCAATATAATGATATGCGGAGACTTTAACTTCCCATTTATAAAATACAAAAAGGTTGATAAGAATATATATATTCACCAGGACAAGGGGGGCACAAGAGAAGACCAGGAGCAAGCAAAAATGTTGATGGCTCTCACAAATGAGTTTATGCTGACACAGGAGATAACAGAAAATACCAGGAAAAATAACTGCCTGGATCTGGTATTCACGAATAACACGAACTTGATTGCTGATATAAAAATAACCCCAACCATTATCTCAGACCACAACTTAATCGAGATATCAACAAATATGACGACAACATTAAAAGACAATACACATATTGTGGAAAGAAGTAAATTCGGGGCCTTTAACTTAAACTCGAAGACTATAAATTAGGAAGCAATCAGATCGCACATGGCCCAAATAGAATGGAGAACAATTTTCGAGAATAAAACAACTGAAGAAATGCTAACAACCTTGGAGGAAAAAACGCTGAGAATTTTAGAAAAATATGCTCCGAAATCACAGCAAAAAGGAAAGAGGAGCTGGCTAGAGAGGAAAAGAGAAGACTATTCCGCAAAATAAAGAGAGTGGAGGCGAAGTTAGGTAACTGCGGAGATAATGACAGGAAAGCAATAAAAGAAAGACTGGAGGGTATCGATAGGGAAATACAAGCCCTGATTAAGGACCATACAGAGAGGGAAGAGGAAAAGGCGGGAGAAGCAATAAAGGAAAATCCAAAATACTTCTATAGCTATGCAAAAAAGACAAAAACGCGCGCCGCTATTGGGCCCTTAAGGACGGGAAATAATGAACTAACCGACGATCCAAAAGAAATATCTGATACATTGAGAGCTCAATATGAATCAGTTTTCAGTACCCCAAAAAGTGACAAAGTGATACCTGACATAAATGCATTCTTTGAAGAGGAATTGCAAGGAGAGTACATAACAGACTTTGATTTTACACCAGAAGATGTAGCGAGAGCTATAGGACAAATGAAACCACATTCAGCTGCAGGTCCGGACAATTGGAACGCATTATTGATTAAAAACTGTAAAAATGAAATAGTTACACCTTTATACCGGATATGGAGAAGATCCCTAGACACTGGGGAAATACCGAGCATCTTGAAAAGAGCAAACATTGTCCCTATATACTGTATAAAGGAGGGGACAGACCTCAAGCAAAGAACTATAGACCAGTGTCATTGACGTCTCACCTCACCAAAGTATTTGAAAGAATAGTTAGAGAGAAAATTTATGATTTCCTGGAGACACGGGAAAGATGAAACGAAAATCAGCATGGATTCCGATCAGGTAGATCATGCCTATCACAACTAATACAACACTACAACAATATCCTAGATGCATTGGAAGGCAATGACAACTACGATGTTATATACACAGATTTTGCTAAAGCTTTCGATAAATGTGACCATGGTATAATAGCACATAAAATTAAGTATATGGGAATAACAGGCAAAGTGGGAAAATGGATCTACAACTTCCTTAGAGATCGTCTGCAGGTCGTCAAAATTCAAGGTATATCATCATCAGAATCGGAAGTACGCAGCTCAGTACCACAAGGGACAGTACTGGCCCCACTCCTGTTCATAATCATGTTAACAGACATAGACAGCGGAGTAAACAGCAATAGTATAGTAACATCCTTTGCAGACGATACAAAGAGCAGCAGAAAAATCAGAAATGTACATGACGTGCAGGCCTTGCAGAGGGACACGAACAAAATATACAAATGGTCAGAAGACAACGACATGTCATTCAACGCCGAGAAATTTCAGCTCTTGAGATATGGTAGAAAAGAAGAACTTAAACAGACTTCATATTATGCTCCAGATAGAGAGGAAATTCAGAAAAGCACGAAAGCGATTGATCTCGGGATAATAATGACAGATGATGCGAAATTCGAAAAACAAAATCAGATAGCGATAAATAAAGCAAAAAGAGTCGCCGGACAGGTACTAAGAACTTTCAAGAGAAGGGAGAGGACAGTAATGATTCCCCTGCTAAAAACACTGATTATACCAAAACTTGAATACTGCTCAGTTTTGACGTCCCCATATAAAAAGGAAGAAACTAATAACTAGAAGAAACGCAAAGGCATTTCACAGCCAAGATTGATGGCTGCAAAGAACTCAACTACTGAAAAAGACTACGTAAACTAAATCTGTACTCACTGGAAAGAAGAAGAGAGAGGTACATCATAATCTACATATGGAAAATGATCGAAAAACTGGTACCAAACCTAAAACTAAACCCAATTACCATTCAAACAACACTGGAAAATAGGAAAGGCAGAATGTGTAGTGTTCCCAAATTAAAGGCCCGACAAGGGACCTCCTCAACCCTGAAGGAAAATAGCTTGGTTGTCACGGGGCCAAGACTTTTCAACCAGCTTCCTAAGGACCTCAGAAACGTAACGGGGGTCAAGTTGAAGTCTTCAAGAAAAGACTGGATGCCTGGCTCAGGACAGTACCAGATGAGCCGGGCGTGCCTGGCTATGTACGGACGAGAGCGCAAGAAAGCAACTCGCTCCTCCACCAGGCCAGACCTTGAGGCGGGGCCACCAGCTTGACCTCCGTGTGAAGAGAGACCAACGCACGAAACAACATAAGGTTCATAAGGTAAGGTATATATATATATATATATATATATATATATATATAAGGAAAAACCGTAATAAAAGGGGAGACTTAAAGTAATGCTGTGAAACTGCAAGTAACCAACAATCCAACGGTGTTTCTATCTGATACAGAAATAAAAGTGGTCCTCGTCCTCAGCGGTGCTCGCCTCTGCAAGAGTCGTGCTGACAGAAAAGCGCCCCCCTTGTTGAGTGGTAATGAGAACAACAACTTTTATTTTTCACGTGATAATTAGAAATGCTGATGGACTGTTGGTTACCCACACTTTCAAAGCATATATGTATATATATATATATATATGTTCTTTACATCAACTGTCCGCTCTGGCATGCAGTAATTAACTTATTAAAAAAAAGTTCGTAGGAAATCTCACATGAGCCTTTATATGTTCGAAGGAGTAACACTTGATTAATAGAGGAAATTAATGTTTTAAAACTAAAACAACGTAAAGTTTAAAACAATTAAAACATCTAAAACAACGTTTAAAATGCCCGCAAAATTGCCCCTCCCATACAAGATCTATTGTAATCATTCCATACAATACTCCCTGAACAGTGGACATATAAAAAGAACATTACTTATCTAAGACGTTATGGTGGACTCACCTATCCAATGCTCTGCTGCAGGATCGCCAAAGCCCTTTTTGTAATCGTCCCAGTTGAGGTTGAAATCTTGCTGGGGTTCCTTCGGTATCCTTGCCACCAGCATCGTCCAACCACCGCCTTGGGTGGAATGGTCGCACCACGCCTACGAAAGTGATGAAGAACATATTTAGAGGAAAATGGCTACAACAGATAGTTTTCGTGTTTACAAGCACTAAAACATCTCCACTAGATTTTATTTACTTATTTTTTTTTTTACGAAATTTAGAACATTTTCCGCGACGTTTTGCCAACAGAAAATTTTTTAGTGTGCTCCATATATATATATATATATATATATATACCCTATTCACTTTGCACTTACACCATGGAACAAAAGTTTCAGTAACTCCGTTCAGGAAATTCCTCTTCTTTCCTAAAAGGAATTCCATTTGTGCCGAGTGTTTTCCAGTGCCGTAACAAGGGCGAGGCGAGTGAGGCACTTGCCTCGGGTGCGCAAAGCTGAGGGGCGCAGAAAAACTATATAAAATATATATCTACTATCCCAAGCACGCCATGCCATTAGGGAAAGTGCGCATTTCTATAAATTTTCAGTACTTTTCAGTACTATATTTTCTGTTTTCCATGCATATTATTGGATCAGCTCTTTTCCAAACTGAATATTGCAAATCAGAAAACAGGATTTAATGAGTGGAAAAATTTAAACCATATTGTAGAACATGAAAATTCAACTAATTATCGTGAAAATTTCTGTAAATGGAAATCCCTACAAAAAAGACTATTGTGCGGACAATGTATCGATGATAAGAATAGGGGTGCGCAATTTTATAGGGGGTCGCAAGTATAGGGGAGGCCCAATTTTATGATCTTGCCTCGGGCGCAAAATTAGCTAGTTACTGGTCTGGTGTTTACACTGGTTTTGCTGTCTTTAATGGAATCCGCAAGTCACAGTCATTTATTATTTATTTTCTGGAAAAATTCCATTTAAATGTCGTAATCATACGCGCCATTTAAGTAAGAGCGATTATATATGCTCTTTATAATAAGTCTAATCATGTACTGTTCCTTTACATTTCATTACTCATAGTATACTATAGTACAAAGTAATACAAAGGCATAGAAAGGCATACGAAGGACACCAAACAGCAACAGACCGGCTGGTCCCTACGAGGCTGTCTGTTTAAGAAGGAAAGTTAAAAGATGTAAGAAAATTTAAAGCTAAGTGGTGAAAGTTTTAAAGCAAAGCAAAGAAGAGAGGCTGAAAGGAAGGAAAGAAATTTAAAAATTAAGTGAAAATTTTAAAGTAAAGAGGAGGGAATCCGAGGGAAAAATCGACAATACTTTTATTCGCCAACAAATGCTTCAAACTGCGAGTTTAAGGCAAGATAAGCATCTAGTCTCTTTTTAAAGGATTCGACCGAATTACTTTAAACTGCTGCACTGGCTGGCAGCCCATTACACAAATTAACTATCTACTGAAGAAAAAATGTTTAGCTTCATTAGAGTTAAAATGTTCACCACCTAATTTGAAACCATTACTGCGAGTTCTATCAGCATTTCTGAAGATGAAATATTTTTCGGTGTCGACATTATCAAAACCTTTAATCATTTTAAACACTTGAATTAAATCTCGAATTCGCCTTTTCACGAGTGAGAATAAATTTAACGTTTCTAAACGGGAAGCGTAGGATTTGTTCCGAAGTCTGGGAATCATCTTAGTAGCCCGTAGCTGTACTCTCTCCATTCTGTCTACGTCCTGTCGTAAATATGGGGACCAGAACTGAACGGGGTATTCCAGGTAGAAGCGTACGAAGGAATTATATAATGTTAGCATTGTTTTCTCAACTTAAATTCAAATGATCTACCAATAAATCCTAAGATTCTATTTGCTTTCCTAACCGCTTCGATACATTGCTTACTTGGTTTAAGCTTGTCGACAACAACAATACCTAAATCTTTCTCTTCCGTAATACGCGTTAGTCTCTTGTCGCGCACAGAATACATTTCTTTAATATTGTTTCTACTGATATGCAACGTTTTATATTTATCTATATTTAAGTTCATTTGCCAAATTTCTGCCTACTAGTAGACATGCTAAGTGACTTTCACTTCAAATCATGATGTAAAGGTCCCCTTTGGTATGGAAGTTCCTTAGGGCCATAGGGAAAAATTTATCCAAAGACACAAGTTGTATCTTAAATCCAAGATGGCCGCCGTTGGCCATATTGGAAAACATGGCCGACTCAGAGCCAAGGAACCGTTTGTCATAGAAACTATTATGATACATGTTTTCCAGCTAATTTGAGGTCGTTGACATTTTTATAAAATTTATGAAAACAGAATTTAGAGGCATGGAAGCAAGAATTGCAAATTGAATGATAAATTTAATTTACACTTTCTGTGGTATCTAAATAGTATAATTGATACATAGTATACTCGACCAATAACTAGCTGACTCAAATATATCATCACACAATGTTATGACAATGTAAGCACATTCATGACATTCCTTCGTTCAGCACTAACCTGATTCCTCATCTATCTGTACCTCACTCATCTTACCAGTGTGGGAGCACGAACCTTTACATCTACAGAGATACATGCAGGGCTGCCCCTGCACGTAGCACTTACAAGGAGCCTTACAGTCTGTCTTATACTGGCAAATGACAAGTTCTGGTATGTCCCACGAAATGGTGGGAGTTGTGGTGTAGAGTTGGGGGATTCTTGCTGCCATCCCCATTCCGTTGGAGAGACTGAAGCTGGAGCTTTGATGAGCGTATTACCCCACACGTATCCACTCTGAAGTCACAAGAGAAATAACTGATTACCTAGTTGAAATAACACTTCTAGAAATACAACTGCATGCAGTAATCTGAAGCATGAGTGATGTCCCCATCCATGCAATGCTGTCTTACCTGATAGGCTACTCTGAGGAGGTGCTGATGCAAAGCGTCGCTGCTTGGAGGCATGTGCTCGAAGTCGCGTCCTTTGTGGAGGAAGAGGGAGAGTCTAGCAGCATCTGCGGTTGTGATGCCCTCCTCAGAGACACCATAGAGCTGCATGACGAATCTCTGGTGCGTGGGTGTGTGAGTCTTGATCATCTCCATGGTGAGGTTAGGGCAGGAGAGCAGCTCGAGAAATAGGTGAGTTCAGGGAGGGACTACCACACTGACCAGGCCGTCTAGAGCTGTTGGGAAACTCGGTGAACAGAGGCAGCATGTATGACTTGGCTGGAGGAATAGCAGGATGCTCTGTGATGCTAGCATAGTACGCGGCCCATGAGATCCATTCACCGGCTTCGAGGGTCTATTTGGATAGAAGGCTTCTGACTCGCTCCAACGACCCGTAGCCTTCTTCAATGATGCTGGTGAGAGAGCGTGAAGCCTGAAGAGGATGACTGTTGGTCTTCAGGGCAGGAACGTGCAGCACCTCATTGTTTGGCAGCGAGACATCCAGATCCATGGTCGTGTAGATAGCTAGCAAGGACCTCACAGCCTTCTTCCCCATCTGAGCTGGATTGAGGATGTCGGCGAGATTCTTGACTTGTTGGCTATCTGAAGAGAAGTGCTGCTGAATGCTGATGCATGTTCCATGGAGGGCTGATTTTGCCGTCGTAAAGGAAGGGTTGTGGTCGATGTTGTAAAAACCAACCGCCTGTGGTGAACACGCCCTTGATAGTCTGAGGTGGCACTACCACACCGACCTGCTCCCAGTGACCGATGACTGAATTCGCGATGTCCGTGCGATGTAGTTTCACAGACTGATGCAGCAATGCTGGTGTTTCCCTCTCCTTGATGTGGCGAGGAACACTCCCAGGTTTCTTGGATCTGCGTCCAACAGAGTTGAAGATGATCTGCTGCCCGATGGATGTTGCAACCTTGGACTTCTCAAAATCAGGAGCTGGCTCATCGATACCTGGTCCATCAAGAAGCATGTGCAAGAATGATCTCAACGTGGACGGGATGGATTCAGCTTCACATGAGGTTGAGAAGGAGCCTGCCTGTGAAAGCCTGCTTCATGTGGAGATAATCTCGCTGGAGGATCTTGACTGCTTTGTGGAAGATGGAGACTTCAGTTGATGTATTGTTTTCCATATCAACTACAGCTTTGCTTAGGTCGTCGTCGAAAACAAGAGACCAGCGACGATTCATTGGTATCGCCTTGATGTCAGGAGTCATGCGCTCAATATCCTCTCGAAGGCGTGTTGTATTGCATTTGATGTAGGGAAAACCGAGGGCGGCGAGGCGCTTGTCATAGAGGGCCGTCAATTCAGCCATTGCCAGTGACGTTCCTGAAATACGATTATCTTCAGTAAAGTCAAGTAACTCGTTGAGAACATGTGCTCGGATCGCCTGAGTCGCATAACTCTCAGTCGTGTCATATCCGACCGTCGCCGCTTTCCTGTAGAGCCGAGTCAGGCACGCACGATGATAGACAGCATTAATAGCGACCATGTCACCGGCAGAAAGTTTAGCCAACAGACGTTTGTCACCTAACATTCGAGCGAAATCAGTGACTTTCTTATCCAAGCCAAGAGTGGAGGCTTTCCTCAGCTCTTTCTTGTTGCCCACTTCGTCACAGGAGAGGCATGGAGTGTCGACTGGTTCCCTCGAAGATGTAGAGGGTGAGGGTGAGGCCTGTATGATGGACCTGGCACCACTGTTCATGCGGCGAATTTTCACCGGGCTAACTGACTCTTGCCCTTGATGCCTTTTCCTCGCTCTTTGCACTTTTTGATTGTCGACAACATCCCTGCAACTTTTGTGCCACACTACTTGATTAGACATCATCAGCTGCACTACATTCTGAGCACCGCCACCAATGTCATCTACGACTACAAAGTCAGGCAACTCCTCTAATTCCTTGAGCTCCTGGATGTTGTCCGTAACTTCTTTATAAGAGGCTGAAAGTCTTTCAGGTTTGTTTCTCAATTTCACAGATGATGAATGATTCTTAGTCGGTTCATAGCTTTTGTCTGACTGACATATGAAGCATAAGCTCCAGTCGCGAAAGTCCATGATGGCAGGCGTGCTTTTAGAGTCACTCATTTCGGATTAATCATTGTGGATCTGAAACATGAAATTTAATTTCTAAAGGTCACAGAACTTAGAAACGTGTGTGATGACTCGTTTTCAGCTAAATTCAGCATGAGAAAGCCATTTCTGAGGTTATTTTGGGGTTTCAGGTTATTTTGGAGTGTCTCACTCCGTCAGTTTGGAAACTGCGGAAAATCCCCAATTTCAACATGGCGGCCAGCGGCCATATTTGATTTTGGGGGTCAAAATGACCTCCAAACCCCATAATAATCTCAGAAATGGATTTCTCATGCTGAATTTAGCTGACAACGAATCATCACATACGTTTCTAAGTTAATTGGTTCAAAAGTTAGGAATACGGTCATTAGCATAATTTATGCTGATTAGGCATAAAATTAAGCATGTCTCTGCATAGATACAACTTGTGTCTTTGGATAAATTCTTTCCTATAGCCCTAAGGAACTTCCATACCAAAGGGGACCTTTGCATCATGATTTGAAGTGGACACCCTATTTTGTGCACTTAACATGTCTACTATACTCCAATAATAATTTATAAATATCTTCTTGAATCTGCAAACGTTGTGCGCTGATTTTGTTCGTCCCCTAAGTTTGGTATCATCTGAAAATTTTGAAATTATACTCTTAATTCCTATGTCGATGTCATTGATATAATTAATAAAAAGAACTGGTCCCAGAACTGATCTCTGAGGCACGCCGCTAGTTACACTTCTCCAGTTAGACGCTTTGTCATTAATGACCACTATTTGTTTACGTTCACTAAGCCAATTTTCAACCCATTTGGGAACATTACCATCAATTCCCTGAGACTGAAGTTTAGCTAATAATCTCCCATGGGGCACTTTATCAAACGCCTTTTCAAAATCAAAATATATAACATCTATTGTTTTACTCTCGTCATATATGTTACAATATCATTAAAGAAGTCGAGCAAATTAGTAAGACAGGAACGATTACGTCGAAAGCTGTGTTGAGAAACTTTGGTTAAATTATTAATTTCTTAATGATTAACTATTTTGTCCCGAACGATCGTCTCCATAAGCTTACCAACTACTGAAGTCAGACTAATGAGACGATAATTTCCCGCAGGGGGTATAAAGGTTATGCACGTTCCTTCTGGGTGTAGTAAACTTTATACTTGGGGTGTGACAGCCCTCCGGTCCCGAGTCGTGGGATTCTGGAGAAATTGGCTGCCAATTCCTTTAGGTTCTCTCTCTTTCGGGAGGGCGGGTGAAATCTGTTGTACAAACCTGTCCCGTGGGTTACTAGGACCCCTTCCCATCCCACTCTGTCCTTTTAGCTTAGGTTAGGGATGTTCTCCTCTGACTGCAGAAAAAAAAGAAAAACTTTTAGTATTGTCTTTTTCTCTACTGTTACGATTAGGACGCTACTGCTATCTCATGCGTGGGAAGAGAGGCTTGGAACCTCTATAAATAACACCATTTAACTTCAGTTGTAGGTAAATATTTAGAGGGGATTATAGCGAGTAGGATTGTTGACCATTTGGATTCCTACAAGCTACTTGGGGACTCCAACATGGGTTTAGACGGCATAGGTCGTGTCTCACCATCATGCTCGAGTTGTTCTACGTCATGTTGAGTGAGTATGATAAGAGTAGGGCGATTGAGTAGAAGGCCTTTGATAAGGTACCTCACCGCCGGCTAATGGCCGAAGTGCGCGCGCTGGGTATTGGTGGGGAAGTAGGTAGGTGGATTGGAAACTGGCGAAAAATGCTACAAAGTTAATCCCTTTCGTTAGGCATATGGGCTACAATCGACGCTTACGTGACGCGGGTTCAAAGATGTCGATTTTAGAAGCATGTTTAGTTCAAATGATAACCCAACTCGCAACAATGGTTAGAAGTTGGATTTGAAACGATTTAGGACTAGTATATGTGGGAATTACTTTAACACGTTGATAGTTTAAGATTAAAACATAAGAAAACTCTGCAGGAGTTCGCTTGCACGGTGTCTCTGTGAGCAAGCTAAATATAGAGCTATTTATATATTCTCCACTTTCCTGTAAAATTTCCTTGGCTACTTTTCCAGGGTCAAGGTATTTTCTTCAACCTTTTTCCGTACCTGCCTCTGGCAGGGAGGGAGCGGAGGGTGGGGAGAGAGCCTTCTACTTTTCTATCCAGTTTTCTACTACTGCTAGGATAGTTGAAAGAAAAATAAACTTTTACAAAGTTTTCCCTGGCACCCGTTGCCATTGGTACCTCCTCGGTATGGGCCGCAAGGCCTTTTGAGGTACTTCTTTTCCTTGTAACTCCTTGTAACTATATATATAGTTCATAGTTGCGCTTACTTTTCTAATAAGTTATTTGCTTTGCCTTCTCAATAGCTTGTAAGCATTTTCATCATACAAATTATTTAATTCTTTAAATTTGAAATACACGTTCATTTTCAACGTTAAACTACTTTTAATATGAGCATTCCACCATTTAGGTTTAACAGACTTCGCCAATCTCTTTTTACATAATGGTATATTACTTGATTCTAAACATTTAAAATAATAATAATAATAAAATCCATGTTCCATTAATATCATCACGCGATAGAGCCTTATCCCAATTATGGGTCGAAAGTTTCAGTTTCATGTCACGAAATTTAGCTCTTTTAAAATCCAAAATGCATTCCAGGCTCTCCGAATTATGAACATTAACTTTAATTTCAACTGTTATTTGCCTATGATCACTGGTGGAGAAGCAGTCTCCTACAAAGATATTATCAATTAAGTCTAGGTCTGTACTTAAAACTAAATCTAGAATATTGCGTTCTCTGCTGGGTTCCTTGACCATTTGAAAAAGTGAACTTTCGAGCAAACCCTCGTACAGTCGACGACTGGAATTAGACTGTAAAGGACTGCCCCAATCCCTGCAAAGTAAATTAAGATCTCCCATAATTATCGCATCATGTTCGCTACTTGCATAAAAATTTAGTTCCTGAAGCCAATTATCACTCTGGATAGTTTGAGGGGGAGGTCTGTGTACCAAACTAGAATTAATTTCTTTTGTGAGTTGTCTTTAATTTCAGGAAACGTCGTATTTATATTATTAATTTCTGCACTTTTTTTTAATTACGGGTTTTAAGTGTGACTGAACGTACAGTACTGTACCACCACCACTTTTTTCTATTCTATCATTGTTAAATATCTCATTACCAGGAATATGATATGCTCCGAGAAAATCTCTACTTTTTGTATTTAACCAGATTTCAGTAACTGCTACAACCTCAAATTTTTGGTCAAGGACAGTACTTAATACCTCGTTAACCTCGTTGCTGTTCCGTGCGTTGGTCTCTCTTCACACGAAGGTCAAGCTGGTGGCCCCGCCTCAAGGTCTGGCTTGTTGGAGGAACGAGTTGCTTTCTTGCGCTCTCCACCATACATAGCCAGGTACACCCGGCTAGTCTGGTACCGTCCTGAGCCACGCATCTAGTCTTCTCTTGAAGACTTCAACTTTCACCCCTGTAACTTTTCTGAGGTCTTTTGGAACCGGGTTAAAAAGTCTTGGCCCCGTGACAACCAAGCTATTTTCCTTCAGTGTTGAGGAGGTCCCTTGTCGGGCCTTTAATTTGGGAACACTACACATTCTGCCTTTCCTATTTTTCAGTGTTGTTTGAGTAGTAATTGGGTTTAGTTTTAGGTTTGATACCAGTTTTTCGATCATTTTCAATATGTAGATTATGGTGTACCTCTCTCTTCTTCTTTCCAGGGAGTACAGATTTAGTTTACGTAGTCTTTCCCAGTAGTTGAGTTTTTGCAGCCTCAATCTTGGCTGTAAAATGTCTCTGCGTTTCTTCTAGTTTATTAGTTTCTTCCTTTTTATATGGGAACGTCAAAACTGAGCAGTATTCAAGTTTTGGTACAATCAGTGTTTTTAGCAGGGGAATCATTACTATCCTGTCCCCTCTTTTGAACGTTCTTAGCAGCTGTCCCGCGACTCTTTTTGCTTTATTTATTGCTATATGATTTTGTGTTTCGAATTTCGCACCATCGGTCATTATTACCCCCAGATCGATCGCTTTCGTGCTTCTCTGAATTTCCTCTCTATCTGGAGCAGAATATGCAGTCTGTTTAAATTCCTCTTTTCTACCATATCTCAAGAGCTGAAATTTCTCGGTTAAATGTCATGTTGTTGTCTTCTGACCATTTGTATATTTTGTTCGTGTCCCTCTGCAAGGCCTCCACTTCATTTTCATCGCTGATTTTTCTGCCGATCTTTGTATCATCTGCAAAGGATGTTACTATACTGTTGCTGTTTACTCCGCTGTCTATGTCTGTTAGCATGATAATGAACAGGAGTGAGGCCAGTACTGTCCCTTGTAGTACTGAGCTGCCTACTTCCGATTCTGATAATGATATACCTTGAATTTTGGCGACCGGTAGACGTTCTCTGAGGAAGTTGTAAATCTATTTTCCCACTTTGCCTGTTATTCCCATATATTTCATTTTATGTGCTATGATACCATGATCACATTTGTCGAAAGCTTTAGCAAAACCTGTGTAGTTGTCATTGCCTTCTAGTGCATCTAGGATATTGTTGTAGTGTTCTTTTAGTTGTGATAGGCATGACTTACCTGATCGGACTCCATGCTGATTTTCGTTGAATCTTTCCAATGTCTCCAAGAAATCATAAATTTTCTCTCTAACTATTCTTTCAAATACTTTGGTGTGGTTGGACGTCAATGACACTGGTCTATAGTTCTTTGCTTGAGATCTATCCCCTCCTTTATATATAGGGACAATGTTTGCTCTTTTCATGATGCTCGGTATTTCCCCAGTGTCTAGGGATCTTCTTCATATCCAATATAAAGGTGTAGTTATTTCATTTTTACAGTTTTTAATCAATAATGCGTTCCAATTGTCCGGACCTGCAGCTGAATGTGGTTTCTTTTGTCCTATAGGTCTCGCTACATCTTCTGGGGTAAAATCAAAATCTGTGAGACACTCTTCTTGCAATTTCTCTTCAAAGAATGCACCTATGTCAGGTATCGCTTTGTCACATTTTGGGGTACTGAAAACTGATTCATACTGGGCTCTCATTGTTTCAGATATTTCTTTTGGATCGTCGGTTAGTTCATTATTTCTCTTCCTTAAGGGCCCAATAGCGGCGCGCGTTTTTGTTTTCGTTTTCGCATAGCTATAGAAGTATTTTGGATTTTCCTTCATTGCTGCTACCGCCTTTTCCTCTTCCCTCTCTGTATGGTCCTTAATCAGGGCTTGTATTTCCCTATCGATACCCTCCAGTTTTTCTTGTATTACTTTCCTGGCATTATCTCCACAGTTGGCTAACTTCGCCTCCACTCTCTTTCTTTTGCGGAATATTCTCCTCTTTTTGCCTCTCTAGCCAGCTCCTCTTTCCTTTTTGCTGTGATTTCGGAGCATATTTTTCTAAAATTGTCAGCGTTTTTTTCTTCTAAGGTTGTTAGCATTTCTTCAGTTGTTTTAGTTTTAGTTGTTTTAGTTGAGATAATGGTTGGGGTTATTTTTATATCAATAATCAAGTTCGTGTTCTTCGTGAATACCAGATCTAGGCAGTTATTTTCTGGTATTTTCTGTTATCTCCTGTGTCAACATAAATTCATTTGTGAGAGCCATCAACATTTTTGCTTGCTCCTGGTCTTCTCTTGTGCCCCCCTTGTTCTGGTGTATATATATATTCCTATCCACATTTTTGTATTTTATAAATGGGAAGTTAAAGTCTCCGCAGAGCATTATATTGGGGGATGGAGGGTTTATGACCTATATTAGCTTTCTGATGTCATCAATGGCCTCCGAGAATTTTTCGGTTCGGGTGTTTGGAGGTCTATATGTTGTTTTTCTATTTTCACTGCTAGGAGTTCCACAAAGCTATTTGATTTACTTGTTATCGTCTCTGTCATATGACCTTATGAAATTAAAATCTTAAACTTCGAGAGTTAATATAAAATACATTTAGAAAATTTTGAGTACTGCAGTTGAATCTCGAGGTCTTCGATTTCACTGTGAGGAAAATTTATGTTTGGCTTGTCGCTTGTGTTGGAGTTTCACTGTTTTTTGGCTGAAAAGACATTGCAGAAGTATGTAATAGTCTACCAAGACGAGCTGCTCCCACGCCATTCAGGTAAAGGCCATCACGTAAAAATAAATCCTTTTAATTAGAAAAATGACTCCACAAATTGACGAATTCAACATTTTCCTCTCGGCAAAGAGACTTAAGAATATTATTCACGTAAGTAGCTCTGCTGAAAAAGTCGTCGGATCCCGTTATTTTAGGGAGAATTCCTGAAAAAATTAATTTATTGGTCCTATCCTTTAGAGTTCGCATTAACCCCATAAGACTTAACACAAATAAAATTAGCTCCTTTGACCTGGAAATCTTAACGTGAATTTTTATTTCATTTAATTCTAAAATGCCTTTACGATAAATTGAATCGTGTACTGTTCCTTTACAATTCATTGTAATGAATAAAGGGAAGTAGGGAAAGCTGGTGTGAGACCAGACTTCGAAAAGCCGTATTCTTGAGTTTGGAGCCTTATAGTTAGAAATCCATATTTAGTTAAGGACTTTAATTTTGTTTTAAGAACCATTACTGCTAACCTCTAATAAAGAATATAAAATTATAGTTCCTTCGTGTTGTGTTTTCACCTGCGAATAATATAAGAATCGCTCAACCAGAATGTAAGCAGTGACTCCATCGTGGCTCCATTCCGCCACGAATTTCTAGAAATATCTGTTCTCGATTTCGCACGAACTATCATAAATAAAAAAAGGAAATTGCCTTACCCAAGAAGCACCTGATTGGGGCAGCGCATGAGACTTGATACAAATAAAATTACTTTTTTATTGATAAAAATGAACTACATTTATTTCAAGACATAACATGCTGTAGGAACAGTACTTTTTCTTGTGGCGGTACGCGCCGGTACGGCGTACCGGCACCTTTTTTTCAGAGCGACGTTGACACACATCCGCTCAAATAAATTAACGTTCCCATCAATAGAGAAGGGGGAGGGGGCGCAGGAAGAGGGGAGGAGTGTGAGAGGAATTTTACAATTTATCAAGATATGACTACCGGCACCTCTTTTTCTTTTTACAAAAAAAAAAAGCAATGTGTAGGAATATTTGCTTAATTTTTACCAATATGTTGTTTTGCAAATGTTGCGGAATCTGTTCTCTGAACCTTTACTAGAAAACAGAACGAGTAATTCATAAAAAAAATTCAGAAACGTTATATTATCTCTAAATTTGAAGAGGAATTGAGGAGGAATGTTTTTTCCAAACGATTTGTTCATACTATCAAAAGAATTTCACGAAAACGCAGAATTTGGAACAGGAATTCCACTAAAAATGCATAATGTAATCGCCGTAATAAGCTACGCTATCGTTCAAAAGGCCTATAGTATAAAAAAACACCCTACACACTATCTTAAGTCTTGTCTTATGAAATGGAATAGAATGGAGAATAGTGTATGAAGACGGTGGTCTTGGTGACCCTTTTTATCGGTTGGTTAAGCACCACCCATCTCAATGATCCCTCCACGACTGTATAATATAAGACGTTGAACGCAAAACTAGCGCTAGAGAGATGTAATGAGATCGACACGGATTTTCTTCGGGAAGAAAATGGATGGGAAACCTTAAGAGATTTACAAATTTCATCTCGGGGACGAAGAAAAAAATAAAAAGGAAAACGAGATAAACAAAGTGATAAAATAGTTTAAGGCGCAATCTACTTTGCATTAGGTTCGAAATAAAATGAAAAATATAAACACTAAGGATTATATTCATCCAGTTTTATGGAATAACTGATAAAACTCAATATTTTATTAAACATGATGCACTATTTATTGAAAATATTAGGATTTACGCCCAACAAAGGAGGTTTGTATTTACAGTAGATTGAAATTTCCTCCGCTCGCTGTAAAGTGTTATGAAATATTATGAGAACATTATAGGACACGTTTTATTATCTCAAAATTTCTTTACATTTTCATGGCTGAATGTTAAAAGGTTAAAAATTATTATTATTATTATTATTATTATTATTATCATTATCCAGAAGCACAAAAACATCTAAGTGGTTTTAAGTGCAATATATGCTATATTCCGGCTAGGGAATTGAATGGATGTTGGTCAAACATCATAAATACTGACCTCTCTCGCTAGAATGAACCATTTTTTCCTCGAGTTTTGAATGGCGTGAGTTCGAGTCTAACTAGTTCCTAGTTTCGAACTTTACTGCCTGTTCCATTTCCAACATCATTATAGTATATCAGTAAAAAGAGTTCCAAATGCGCTAAAAAAGCACCCCAGCTAGGTCACCCCCCCCCCACTCCCCCATCATGTTAATTTGTTCCTCTGGAGCATAAAATTCTGTCGCTATCATAACATCATTTTTACCTTGGCACTTAATGGGTATTTGGCTCGCACCGAATGCTCCAAGAATGAAGGAAATGGTCTCCGTATTTTTAATTTGGCACTTTGTTTCCGTCCTGCTGTTGCCTTTTCATTTCAAGAACACGACGAATGTTCGTAAACTTCACAAACTTGTTTTCGGTCTGCCTTTATTAGAGTCAGCCAGCCATCTTTGTCATCGGAGAAAGGATACGCATACGTTTTCCATGCTTCACCTTCAAACTCTGTGTGTGTGTGTGTGGAAATGGGGCAATATAAACTGGAACAAACAGATTTTTATATGTTTAAGTAGATTATGTTAAGCTAATAATAATAATAATAATAATGTGAGGAGGGCCAGAAACTGGCACAGCGCTCAGGCCATCTAATGCGGCCTATTGCGCTAACTCCTAATTATTATTTATTACCAGCACAATCGGGAATCGAACCGTCGACCTCAGTGTCTTCACTTCGCTTATAGGGAAATGGTATCAACCAATGAGTCACGGGTGCTAGTTCATGTTAGAGTAGGTTCTGTTTCATTCTAGTTCATATAGTTTCTTTCTATCACCCTACACCGCCCCCAATATATATATATATATATATATACCTCATGGTACCTCATTTTTCATTTGTTCGTTCTCCCTCCTCATTTTGTGCGGAACGCTCCTCTACACCAGCGTCGTTCTTTACATTAATTATACTGTGTGTTGTTTGCAGTTAAAATGTATATATGTACGGCATGCGAAGGTGCCCCCCTCAGGGCATTGGTTTCTGCTCGTATGTAGGAGAATTACGACTTCTGATTGATCGAGGTCCATGGTGTAGTGGATAATATATATATATATATATATATATATAATATTATATATATATATATATATATATTAACTGTTGCATTTACAATTTCGAACATTTCCTCCCAATCTCTCTTAATTGAATATTTTCTGTTAATATTTTGAACGCAAATGGCGGATCGAGAAATATTTGAAATCGTATTTCTCATTTGGGTGTATTAATTAAATCATAAATTTACCAACTAAAAAAATAAATTTAAAATTAGAATAAATTTTCATCAAAATGATTCGAAATTCGAGTTCGCTTTTAGATCGTAATTATATAATTTAAATTATTTTTTCCTTCGCTCAAATTTGCATTTTCGAAATGGACGCGTATATATCATGAGAGAGAGAGAGAGAGAGAGAGAGAGAGAGAGAGAGAGAGAGAGAGAGGAGGGTACGTTGGGCTTCGGCTAATGACCTAACAGAAGAGATGTTAACCATAGTGAACAATCGCATCGCAGAAAGCGCCAAACGCTGTTTTAATTAAAGCCTCAGAAATCAATAGGAAGCATCTCGCAAAATGAGTCGTAATAAGTCGGAAATAAACCAGTGTAGTTTAAAGCCAAACAGACGCGCAGGAGTATAAAGGGGTTAAACTCTTAATAGAAACGGATGAACGGTCGTGTTTTCGGTGATGACATTTTCCTGTATGGATGAGGACTTTGGGGTTTTGTTAATTAAACCCATTATTGGATGCGGAAGCTCCAAATTAACTCTTGTAAAATGCAAATTCGAAATATCCGTCGAATTATGCGACGAATTGTTTGTTTTCTCTATATTTACCGGTGTATATAATCTTATATAATCACATTAAGGTAATTTGATTCGCAATGGATTAATGTTATAAATCTTAATTTACCAAGGATTTATTTCACTTTGGACTGCATAAGGACGAATTATTATACAGTAAATGTTTGAATTCTCTCCGTTACCGGATCGAGATACGTGAAATTCAGAATGTATTGTCGTTGTTAATCGCTTCATCTAGCTTCTGTACAAACGAGCAAGGCCATATACAGAGAGGACCTAAAACGTAACGTAGAACACGAACTACGGGTGTTTACATCATCTGAAAGCGGAAGACGGTCACCCACCCATGCAACTTCTGCTACTACTACTACTACTACTACTACTACCCAAACCCAGTGTCGCTTAAAATCGCTGATCTTACAGGAAGCGGTGTAACCACATGGCCGCGACTTATAACTCTCGAATTATCTGAATTGTCATAGAAGATGCGGAATGGTCCTGCCAAAATCTATTTTGAAAATTTTGGTCCTGCATAGTGTGGATTCCAAAGTCTGTGATTAGTACATTATGTTCTATAGAGTCCACTTCACTGTTTCTTAACCTTTTTGTGTCTGAGAATGGGTAATTTCAAACAAAATTCATTGCGATTTGCGACCCAACATATACTACAGTATATATATATATATATATATATATATATATATATATAATATATATATATATATATATATATATATATATATGATACACACAGACCGTGCATGGAAAAAAGAACTCTTCTAGGAAAATTAAATCCACTATAGTCCGAATAAGTAATGGTAAATGAAAAACACTATAGTTACGGACATGTTATGTGCCTTGAAAAGTGGACGCTCAATTCTGCCCGTTGAGGTTTAAGCTTTGGTTTTTGGCTAAAAATAAAATAGTTACCCCTTTTTCTTTGATGTATTCAATCTGACGTCAAGGCAGCGAGTCTTTTGCTTATATTGAGGTTCTAAGTGTAGCGGGGCTAGGCTGCTTTAAACCCTAGATCCTGTCCCAAAGCTGGATCCTATCTGCTTTGCAGATAGCTGGTGAGGGAAGCTATATTTTTGGGACCTCTTTGCGAGTGACCCCTTGCCCACGTCGGGCTAACATCATGAAAAAGAAAAACTATAGCGTTTGTCATTTACCAATATTATTCGGACTATAGTGGATTTAATTTTCCTAGAAGAGTTCCTTGTTCCATGCACGGTCTGTGTGTATCATAAAAAACCTCAGGGAACCATTCTGAGTTCATTCCCACACACACACACACACACACACACACACACACACCACACAGTATATATATTATGCGCCAAAATATTACTGTGTAAATTACTGTGTAAATTCTACAGGTATTTTACACTAAATTAAAACGCATACTTGTATAATAAATGGTACACATAAAAATGTTACTGTATAGGGTAAACAGGTTAGAGAAGGCGCGCCGGTTACTATCGAAGCATTAGCATATAAAAACAGTAAATAATGGCGAAACCGTGCTAAATATTTCTGCCTATAATATATATATATATATAATTTATATATATATATATATATATATATATAATATATATAATATATATATATATATATATATATATTGTATAGTATGTATATATATATATATATTATATATATATATATATATATATATATATATATATATATATATATGTGTGTTGTGTGTGTGTGTATATATACAGTATATATATATTAAGTGCGTATTTTAAAAAAAAATTAGAACAGATTTGCGGACTAAGGCATGGTTAATTAATCATTTTTAGGAAAAAGTGATGAATGATGAAAGTTTCTAATTAATCAATGATTAAAAATTATTAAAAATTAAATATTTCTGAAAAGAGTAAGAAAGAGCTTTTTGTTTCTGTTGCGTGAGATAAGACCTAAGAAAACATTTTGCTCAAACATTTAGTTTGCTTTAGTTCAAGAAATCAGGCATGGGCGGATTAGACAATTTATACATGCAAAAAGGTGCCAAATTCAAATGATACATTACAAAATTTAAGATAAAATGATGCTGAAATTATGAAGAAAATTAATGTTTCCCATCATTTTCTAAAAATATTTTTGATTAATCAATGATTAAATTCGAAACAATTATTAACTGATTAATCTGAACCATGACCTATTGCGGACCACCTGCTGGCGTCCTACGAATCACCAGTGGTTTGGGGACCAAAGGTTGAGAAAGTAACCCTGCTCTAGTACATTCATAAGTACATTTATAACCAGTATGAGATTTCTAAACAATTTCTTTCACATAAAACAAGAGAATTCTTTGTTAATAAAATAATAAATAAATATGATAAGTAGTATGTTCGCAAAATGGTAGAGTGCATATGCGATTGTAATGTTGATCAATGTTGCAAAGGGGTTGGGGTAATGGTGCGAAGGGGCTGGGGTTATGCAACAAGGGGTGGTGGTAATACCTCCAAGTTGTATAAATGGGGGTAGGGGAATGGGGGAGGGGGGTATGCAACAAGGGGTGGGGTAACCCCCAAGTTGCATGAAGGGGAAGCTTTGGGGTAGAGGGAGGATGACCTACCTCCAAAGGGGATGACCCTAACCTAAGAAGGTAAACCCTAACTTTGGGGGAGAAAGGAGGAGCGCCTTCTCTCCAAAGGGGTATCCCTAACCTAAGAAGGTAGTAAACCTTAACCTAAGAGAGGAGAGAGAGAGAGCATCCTTTCGCCTGGACCGTCAGACGCGTAATAAAGCTTTTGGTCTTTGCACTTGTCTTAGAAGATCTTAATCAGCCAGTTGGCTTAGAAGGCAGTGCCGTCGGGCATAACTGCCAGCAAGCACAGCCAGCCATTTGCCATAGTATATATCCGTCCACTTATCAATATATCAATTAGTGCTAAAATTTAATTTTATATTGATTCTGTATATACGCATTATTTATCATTATTAAGAATTATTATATTTAAATTGGAAACATACTGTAGTGCGCAACCCCTTCATTTATGTGGTGCACACCCTTTTCCGATTGCACTTATTTCGTACGCGCGTGGTTCGTTTATTTCAGGATGACTTTGCTTATCCACTCGGATGACCTTTCAATTTCATACGCGTAGTTTCCCTCGGCTTACTTTTGAAGCCCACTTTGGCTTTCAAACTTTCAACGTTAATTTATCCTCAGCTTACAAGAGAGGCCTATAGCAAGGTAGCATAAAAACGACACGCTCCCTCTTATAAAGTTTATTTAATTTCACACCAATTAAGACAAATTGAAAGAAATATACGGATGTGCGATTGCAACTTTTGTTTAAAAATCCAAATTCTTAATTTAAAGAAAATGTTTGCATGTATTTAAGTCTCCAAAAAAACATTTATACAGAGGTTTTTTTTTATTTGCGTGTAACTTTAGAAACCACTAAATTCAAATTTCGTAATCTAAGAAGTTTACAAATAGTTTACTTACAAAAATTTGGGAAATTTACTCTCAACAGTTCTGCGCGAGTTCCGCAGATTTTTCCAGGAAAAAAGTCCGTCAAATAAATTAGATTACTTCTAACCATAACTGAATAGTCATGCACTAACTTCCAGGGTTTCCACAGGACCAACTTCAACACAAGATATTGACTCTTTCCTGAGGAAACCTAATATGTCGCAAACTTAAAGTTTAACATTTAATGAGAACAAAATTAACTTAAAAAAATTTCCACAAAGTTTTTTTTTTCGGTCACTAACAATAAAGCTCTTACACATAAATTCGCAAAAACAAAGGAAATTCAGATTTTAGAACAACGTGAGGCAATTTCAAATCAACTTAAAAATTTTCAAACATGTCACAGATTTTAAGGAGTTATTCTTACAAGCCACTTTTAGCTTTCGAAGACGGATCTACAACTGCCTTATAACTCTAAGTTACACCTCAGGATTACAAGAACTCCTCCCATTAGTGTCTAAAGGGCCTATCAAAACCATTTCCATTACATGACATCATTCGTACAAAAATTACTGATTTTCTATTGGCTCTAATCTTAACTTCGTTAAATTTCGTTAAATTCTACGCTCCGCCTTTCTTAAAGAAATTTTCAAATTAAAATTTGAAAATTTGAAAATTTAAATTTAAAATTTGAAAATTTAAAACAAAAATTTTAAATTTTCGCTCGAGGGTTTTCCTCAGACGAAACCAAGAATAAACAAACCGAAATTTTACAAGGTTCAAAATTAAACGGACCCTTGTTAAGCTATATTTCTCTTTGAACTCGACCATAAATCTACCCTGAGACTGTCAAACAATAACTTCTCTTCTCTGATTACGCAGTCAGCCTTCGGCTATACTCAGGGTACCAGCACTCTTTACTTTGGTCGGTGTTCATTTTAGAAGATTTAAATTTTCACGCGAAATTAAATCGATTTCAAAATCACTTCACTCTTTCTTTCTACCCTTTTTATTTACATTTTTATATGAGATTTCGGCACACAAATTTGCCGTCACAACAATATACTATTTAATACAGTATGTATATATATATATGTAAAAAATGAACAATGAATAACCCATATTCATTTTTACATAAGAAACCAAAATCGCCTAAGCGAGTTTGGATAATAATTTTACTTGTAGCTTCCTATTTTTGTTCGTGTCACAACCCTACGATCTACCATATCTATGGTTTAGTCGTATCCATTTTCCATTTGTTATAGAAGTTATTATAATTAATTATGAATTGTCTTGCATCTCACCCTCGACCCTAGATTATGCATACACATTGCATGTAACAGGATTGGAACCCGTAGTTGTACTTCTTAGTCATTACTACCCACTCTTTGTCTCTAATTCGTTCTTGTAAATCTTCCTAATAATGATTTGTACTATACGTAAAAATTCAATAACTATGACGTCACATTTTCCCGTCATTTATTTCCCTTCATCATATATCTAGTATTCAATGTATGAAAATTCTTTAACATCATACTAAGGACTAAACACTCTATAGAAGTCATTATTTATATGTTATGTAGTATAAATATAACTATTATTCAACCATATACCCCGCCCCCATACGTCCATATCTTATCTTGATCATTATCGTATGTCAATTTTATTAAATATTCATTTTTTCTCTTGAAATGCAAAACTTCATGCCTTCGTTCGAAAACGCAAAAATACGTTCTCGTATTATTTTTTTCATTTTTATTTTTTTATTTTTAAGTGCGTTCACCCCTCCCAAGATATTCGAAAATGCTTAGTTGTTATCAAATTCCGCTCACTACGACAGAATCGAACGCTTCTAAGATAAATACCTCCGTTCGCTCTGATTTCAAATTTATAACATATTATAACATATTATGTATATAAATCCAAACCATATGTGCCCCATGTACTTTGTATTATATTTCTAACATCTTAATTGTCTATTAATATGAAACACTGTAAAAACAAAACAAAGTTATAGTAACTGTTTAATTGTAATTAACTGTAATACTTTAATTTAATATAACGTAATGTACTTTAATGAAACTGTAATTAATAATAACTTGTAATGTACTTCAATGAAACTGTAATTAAATGTAATGATTTAATTTATAATGTAAGAATGTACTTTAATAGAACTGTAATGGACAATCATAAGCGAATGTGAAGTAATCCATAATTGTAATCGTAATTGTAATGAACCAAAATTAATACGTACTCAGTCGTGTACTTAATTTGTACTTATGTGTACTATTACGAAATGATATCGCCTTCATAAATGTAGACTCGGCGAAAAAATACAAATTAGTTTTTATTTTTATTTTTTTAAATTTTTATTTGCAATCTTTCAAACATCTGATCATGTGTTTAAAAGGGGGAACTTAACCTTCAACTTCCGTCCCCCAACATTTAGGTTTATATTATACATGTATTTGTAAAATTACGACACTTCATCAAGTCACTTCATATTAGCACTTCATTACGGCACTTCATTACGAGCCTCCTTTGTTAGCAGCCTTGCTGCGAGGAGGGGCCAGAGGCCCCTTGCCTCCTTAATATTTTTAGATTCCGGCCTGAGCCATGGTCGAAAGAGGTCGAACCTCTACCCTTGTAAATTCAGAGCACTAACTGTAAATTTTTAAGAAGTAAATTACAGCAAGAGAAACTTTTTATTTTCCCCTTCGAGCCTTGTTCTCTTCAGAAGAACTTAGTCAGTTAAGTCGACAAGTTATAAAAGAAAAGTCGATAATTTTAGTATCAGAGAAAGTATCAGAGAAAGTATCAGAGTATTATAGAAAGAGAAGAATTAAAAATTGGCGACCCTTTGCCCAAATTAAGAGACAACCCAAGCACCATAGAAGATATTGGCATAACAGTCTGGCGAGTCTGTAGCCAAGAGTTTAACAAGAGGCGACCGAAAAGAATTAGAATGTTATAGAAGAAATATCCGTTGCTTGCCTCCTAACTAGAACCCCCGTCGATCCGAACCACCCCAGGGCCATAGACGGAGGGGTTAACATATATATATATATCCGTGCATTATTAATATATCAATTAGTGCTAAAATTTAATTTTTATATTGATTGTGTATATACATTGTTTATCTTACAATCCCTCTTCTCCGCCTAAAAATTAATTTTTATATTGACGCTGTATATACATTATTTATCTTACGATCCCTCTTCTCCGCTTAATATACGACTTTCACATTTGGAGCTTTTACATTGCTCACATACCATGTGGCATTCCTTGGTTTGCGGTCGTTCGTCTCATAGGAAGGAACCCTTTCTCATTCAAATTTTTGTATTCAAGTAAAAAGGAAAAACATATATGGATATTAGCCTCTCTCTCTCTCTCTCTTCATCCTTATCTTCCCATTCTTTCTATTCTCTCTTCTCTTGGTCTACATCGTAGCCAATGTCGTAACACCGCTTCCCGTTGATCAACGAAGTTAAGCGACATTGGGTCTGGGTGTGGTTCGATGGGGGACCGTCCTCCGTGTCCAGATTATGTAGTGGCCTGGTTCGGATCCCACAAAAATCTGTAGGTCCCCTCCGTCATATGACCTTAGATGTTGCGAAGGATGTTAAACAACCCCATTCATTATTGTTCACCCTTCTCTTCCTACACCGTATTCTTTCATTTCTCCTAAAACCTTTACAGAAAATTAACTTTATGCATAAATTACCGTTTTCCTCAAATTAAAATTAATTATACCTCATTAAAGTTAATTTAAATGAATATTAACTAATGTTTACGCTTCTATAACACTGAACAACAAATTTTTATTTTTATTCTGTCTCAGCAACAAAAAAGTTAGTCTATATGAAGTCGACGCTGTTGATTCCGAAAATGTTATTCATTTTGGCGTATCACGCATAGTTTCCACGAAATCTTAAAAAATATTACACAATTATTGTATATTGTATATAATATGTATAGTATTGTATATAAGGACATAGTGTCAGCGTATATTAAAACTATACAGTATCGGAAAAAAGTTCATCCAGAAATTAAATTTCTAAAAAGCATAGAAAAATTTTAATTGTTAATATTGTGAGAGGGTTCAAAATAAAATTGTACTTATTAATAATTAGTAATTTTTTATAAATTTCGGGGTTCTAGGCTATTTTCACTGCGTAATGTACTGCTTATTATTATTCTACATTTTCTTTTAAAGAGGACTCAAATTTCTACTTTACGTATATATTCCGAATTTATTTCAACTAACTCGAATGATATAGCAGCGTCGACAGACGATCCCTGGAAATTAAAGTATCTGTTTTAGAACTACTAAAGTTAATATTTATGAGTATATATGTACTCAGTGTGTATTTTTAATGAAAAACAAAGTGGATTTTTATTATTATTAAAAAAGATTCAGAAAACTGTATGAACTAATCAAATTAATTTAAGAATTTCTGTCTACATCCGTATCCTTTCTCCTTAAAGGACCGATGAGGAGCTAAATCGTGCTATAGAATCTTTTCATAATAGTTTTGAAAAAATACAAGTCATGGACAGTGACCTGTGTAGGGGGGGAGTTGAAGTATTACAACACACCCCGCCCAGCGATTGCTGCATCATCGACGAAGTAATGTAAGCTTTTTTTCTTTTCCTTGTGTTTCGGGTAAGAGCTTTTTTTCTTTTTCTTGTGTTTCGGGTAAGAAGAAAACGCAGTGTATTTTCATCAATTTATTAAATGGTAGAATCATAAGGGGTGTTTTATAAAATAGTACAATTTTTATATCCAAATTAGTTACAGAATTAGCATCCATTACATTTTAAATAAGCTACAGAGCACAAGGCTTGTTCTAATACAGTATACAAACTAACATTATTGGAGACGATTTATATTTTACACAATATTGTTGCAATTTCTCAAGTTACAATTTATATATATATATATATATATATATATATATATATATACGCGTAAAACATCACACAATACATCGAATGCGCACAAACGGGAACCGGTTTTTTATTTGCCTGCATGCTATTTCATCATTCCGCGCAGTGTGACACGGGTCGAATAATTTTTAAAAATTGTAAATTCCTCTTCACATGCCATGTGAAAGAGAAATGAAATGCAGTACATGCCGCAAGTATTATTAAAGTACCCCTGGAATCGGTAAGGATTCCAGACAATTTCTGTGATATGCATCTGTTCGAGAAATTTTACAATAATAGGGTCATTCCAAGGATGAATCTCCATCGATTTAAAATAATACATTCGTTCCCTATTTTTAAAGTAGATGACTATCCAATGAATCGCTTCACCATCAATAACATCTGTGTTCAGAATAATTGCGCCACAGTCTCGCGTAGCCGGGATCTTCAATGTTTTGTTCTTCGCAAACACACCGATAAATTTGGAGCGTGTAATTCGGTCACTATTCATTACTTTCTGGAGTGTATTCGCATCCATTTTAAAAGTCAGTGACGACACTCCTGAGTCTGTCGATTTCTATTAGGGTCTGTGATTCGAGGTATACTAGTGCACAAATAGGGACATCTAGCGGCTTGGAGAATTCGAATCTGACTGAAATATATCCACTCTGCTGTGGACTTAAGTGTGTATTTACACAAGCAGACAAGTCAGGAGTGATGTCAAACGGATAAAGGTTAAATTAAATTTCTCGATGGAATCTTTCTGCGTTACACCAATCCCTAATTCATCACAAGAGCAAAGCGGGAACACGGCTCTTGATGAATAATCCGTTTCCAATGTTCTCCTTAATGCTATGCCATTGACGTATAGAGTTATATTTTAAAGGCCGAAATTCTCGAATTTAAAGGCGTTCTTTTAATATTTTCCATTCAGAGAAGCGTGGTCCTGCATTCCAATTAATAACCTAGGTAGAGCTCCCATGGCGATGTTTTCTATCTGTTTCGATACCAACCCTGCGGGCACCGTGTATATTTTGAACTATACTCTGTTAATTCGGTATTTTACTGTGGCGTGTAGTAAATTTTTTTCAATTTCTATTTGTTTTGGTGAACTTAGTTTCACTCGGCGTACGCAAAGGTATGCTTCCATAACATGAATCACAACGGGCCTTGTGCCCTCTTCTCGATCAGATCCCAGTTTTAAACAGATCTCTGGATTCATGCGAGCGAGCTTTATTTTCATATCGACCCCATTCACAAGCAGCTTCTTCTGGAATGTGAAATCTGTATGCAGGCGACCAAAACACTCGTATATTTTCTTTTTAAGATTTTTAAACTTGTCCTTTATACTGCTTTTATCTTTAGCCGGATAATAGCCGTTAAAAAGGTGTCGTTCGCTTCTTTCGAAAAGTTTAGCACATTTTCCAGATAGGTTCGTAGGGGGTAGTAGCCCATTCCTGCCGAGATGTTGAACTGATTTAATATACGTCACATTGGTTGAATATGGAGTGTAGAAAGTTTGTTTCGGGAAATACAGCGTACTTGTCATCGATGTCCATTACATCTGAATGTGCTATACGTAGTTTAGCGTACATGTGCACGCAGCTTCGATCAAAAAAGTAAGGACCTGAGATGAGGATCACGAATTCTATAGGAGCACTCGGGGAACTAATTGTGTTTAACGGGTTAATCGTAATAAAGTCAGTGCTCAATAGAAACTTGAGTTGAGGACATGTCGAAGAGGGACAGCTCCGAATTACAACATTGTGAATTACACGGATGGATGAAACATGCCATGACGAATCAGAAATAGTGACACCTCTCTCGACAAGTAGTAAGCAATCTATGATTCATGAAAGTAATGGCCTTAGCTTATATCGGTTAAAAAAATTATCGACCATAGGTTTCAATCGCTTAGAGCACTTCTTTTATGAAGTCCTTTTACGTTTAACGCCACGTGCTGGTATCCCCTTCGTCTTCTTCCGGGCAGCTCTTTTCTTCTTCTTCCCACCACCACGCATTTTTCTCTACATCTTTGATGATTTCGTCCCGTGTACGCTTTTAGTGCTTTTTTAGAGCTTCTTTAGGTTTTGCCCCCGCCATTATGTCTTCTACCATGTTAAAACCTGATTGTAACGCCTTCCTCCCGAGATATCTGGCACCCCTCTTCAGCTAGGGGACAACCGTGCGCAATATGGTTGAAAAAATCGATCGATCCAAGCACACTCCCACGCTGGTATCTCACCTCTCGATAGACTGTGAAAGGGTTTCGGGCCATTATAACGTTGTGCGATGAAAGTGCAGCTTCACTGTTAAGCTCCCATCACCGAATGGGAAACTTTTTCCCTCAATCGTTCTTATATATATTCAGATATTGGTTAATAGATTAGTCGCGACATTCACATAATGAGGTTTGTCATATGTAATGCTCAAGCTCTGTCTACTATGACTGGGAATGTGAACGATACGAAGCAGGCGCGATTGAGTATCTCCAACAATGTGATGCTCCACGATATTGCTGTAAATATAGCACATGTCTGGGGATGGATAGCCATCGCCCAATTTCTCCAATTTCAGCTGATACATTAGGCTGGACAAATCCTGTTGAACTTCGTGAAAGGTATCGCTTTGGAGGGCCGCTCCATATCGCCCATAGGTTATAATTTTGCCCTTTGTCTTTAATATTTCTGTTACCTTGTGATTTTAGGGTCAGTGTGTGTGCAGGGGTTTCTTTGTTTACGATACGATTTCGTATACTAAATCATCCGTAAGATTTGAGCATTTTAAACTAACGTTCAAGTCTCTCACAACATCCTCGACCGCAACATAACGGCCGGGGTCTAGTGTTACTACTGTAGTGTAATACCGTGCATCCCCACTCCAGGCGGCACGCATGGATTCATCTCGAGTTACCCCGGCTTTTTCACACTTATCAAGGTCTCTAAGAACCGTAAAAAGGGTTCTTTATAATCAATATTTAAAAAGAGGGTGTCCAGCTGAATTTCAAATATCTCCACCTCATATGAATCACGATCCAATTCAATGGGCCCATGGAGTTCTGTTACAAAGTTGGTTGTGTGTTGTAGGGATGTACAGACAGAGAAGAAGAGGACGGGAGTGTGACATAGAAGTGGTTAGGTGCCATGTTGCATACTATTTAAACTTCATTATTGCATCAGCTTTTATATAGGTGTTGAAGCTTTCTGGGTATCCTAGCCATTTCACCAGGTACATTTTTCTCTTTCTTGAATCTTTGCTGCCTAAACTTTTTTCAATTTTAAACACGTTTTTTCCCAAATTAAATGTCACTTTCTGCAACTCCTTGCTGTAAAAGCCTCCTGCGATTTCTTCGCCATTCATTCAATTCTTCAACGTAATACAGCATTATCTCTCCTTTAGGACTCATAACCCTAACTTTAAAAATCTCACGTGTCCAACCTTGCTCAAATCCCTTCGCGAATTTTTACCCGAATTCGACAGCCTTACATTAATCATTGATTTTTGAAACACGTAGTGTGGCATTTGTTCTACGAATATCTCTTCTCACCTCACGTTTTTTGTGCGTACCTCTTTCTAAAACCTCGTTAGGTGTTGTTCCAATCGTGCGATAGTGTGAGCGGATATATGATGATGCCAATGACTCCAAAATGTCTATATATCTGTATGTGTTTTATATGTAAAATATCGATGCATGCGTTGCTTTATGGTACGTTGAACTCTTTCAGCTAAAGAGGCCTAATGTATAGAATTGCTAGTGTAGTAGCTAATATTAAACTATGTCAGCATATTCTGAAAAGCTCGGCCTATAAATTCTTTCTACGGATCCGTACAAAAATAGCCTGGAATCCTATTTTCTTTCAACATCAGCGTTTTGGTAGCTTAACAACTGTTTCAGGCGATTTATTTTTCAGGGGAATTAACCACAGGTATCTAGCGAACACATCTATTATGAATAGGCTGTAGCGTTAGCCATCGTTATAAACTGAATATCTTTGCATGTGTGTTAAATCCGCCTGCCAAATAGAGTCAATCGAAGCCGCTGTTGTCTTGGCTGTTTTAAACCTTTTTCTCACTGGCTTATGAAGTGTATAAGCATCCTGCTCCCGCAAAAACCTGTCAACATCTTTTTTTCCTACTCCATCATTATAAACACCTCTGTACAGTCTATCAACACCGCCATAGGAGGCTGGGCTAGAAATGCCATAATAACGTTTTAGTAATATGTTAGCCATTTGCGTATTTTAGAGGCACGTGGAGAGACTTGACCGTTGTTGTTTGGTCTCTTCTTTCTTCTCTTCAGAGATGCTACCGTTGGGGGTGATGGCGTGCTCAGTTGTGGCACATGCGAGGCTTGCTCCAAGTCTTTTAACGTATACAGATTTCCTATCAATGTTTTGGGGACATTTATTTGTTGTAATCTTGCTTTAATATGCTTCCATCCTGATGGTGAGGACCTATCCCACTTTCTCACCAGATTATGAACGATGTCGACTATATTCGAGCCCAGCACCTTTTGTTCCTTCCACAATGATCTCGCCTGTATTGGACCACTGTATGATGGGTTCCTCACTCAATAGTTTATAAAGACTTAAGCCTTTATTCCGCAATGTATGAGGGAGACTGCTTTTTAATACATGTTCGATATGTTGTGGGAGCGCACCGTTATTCTTTGACTGGTTAGCTCTAACTTTGGCCCCAGTTCCTCTGTCGCCATGCTCATCGTTTTCTGCGCTGTGTCTAATAACCACGGGGTTCTCTGTCGGATTCTTATAATTTTCGTACTCATGAAGAAATTTCTGCAGAGTTTCTTGGTATAAGATTATTTTCTCATCAAGTGGCTTTTCACTCTTTAATAGATCTAACAATTCGCTTTCCATTTTTTTAAGCCTGTTTTTACAGGGTTCTAGAACCGTATCTGGACTCTTTGAGCTTTGTAGTGAAGCATACACTTCGTGTGGAATCACGACTACTTTCTTCATTATATTAAACTAGTCAGTAAAGGCCCTAAAACTGAAAATAAGATGGGAAGGAATGCGCCCTCTCTTTGTACAATAATTTGCTTTTTCTTTCCCACAGTTTGAATTTTACGAGTGAGTGCCCGTATTATGTTCTTGTAACGACGTAGGCGAACCTTCAGAGGGTACATTACATTTTATAATGTTAAGACAGATTTCACAGATGTATTTTAAGAAGTCGTAGTCAATATTTTTAACAAATAGTTGCTGGAGTGACCGTGGCAGTCGATGATATATTTTTACTAATTCACGATATTTCTTTAACCTCTTTGTCATTCTGGGATATACAACGTTTCAGGCTCGTTTGGGAATATATTCGTTCTCAGAAGCACCCTAAACGTGTTTCGCAGATGAAGGTCACAAAGCAAATATCCGTAACATTGGCTTGTAGCTCCTTTATAAACTTCCAAAAACTCCTTACGCTGATTCGGGAACATTTGATTGGCTAATATCCCAATTTGTGGCACATCTCTACGTTGTACGAATAAGACTAGATAATTTGTATTTAGCGACACATCGCGCATGTATCTATTTTTGAAAAATAGACTCTGATGGAGAATACGCTTATGTTAAGATTGTGTGAGAACACTGTAACTGTCTCGGCAAACGTTTTATCCTTTTCTAACATGAGATCATCAATTATAATGACCGTGTGCTCATTACCTTTTATCAAACTAACATCATATACACCTTTGTGGAACAAAATATCATCTTGGTACTCGTTGAATACTGACTGATGTGTCGAATAGCACCATATTACTTTATGCACAAATTTTGAGAACATCTCCCCCTTATCTTTAATGATTTTAAGCATAAACACAGTTTTACCACATCCTGTAGGGCAAGATATAATGAACCGTGAATGACGACGAGGTACAGCATCATGTGCCCATCATCGATATTACAGACGATCCCGATGACAGTGTAGTTGTGGCTACAGAATCCATCCTCGCTGGCGAACCAACATCAGCGACACCTGTAGCGCCCCCACGCAACAATTCAAAGCGGAGGCATAATGAAGAGCCTTCCACGTCAGGTATAAAGCGTACCAGGAGTGCACCGGTTGTTAGACCCCCAGTAACCCCCAGTAATAGAGCCGCAACCCTCTACATCTTATGACACAACCCTCGTATTTTCTTCAAATAAGGATGTACCCCCTTATTCCTGTTCAATTCCAGTCGCATCCTTCACAACAGAAGGAAGATGGCATAACATTCGAGTTGGTGCGCACCGCTACTCCCACCCCTGCCTTGCCTAGAAATTGGTATATAGTCAGGGTTGACCCAGGATCCATGTATAGCAATGGTGTTGAACGTACTGTGGAGTTTGCCCTTCAGAACCGCGACGAACGTGAAGTCAGGACGAGGCTGTCCTTCGGGTTCGGATCAGATGACGGGGATGTAGATGATTTTTTGGTAGTAATACCATTCAGGCGCTTGGCCGCTGTAGATATGGAATATATATTAGGCCGTATAATGCAAGCCTTTCAAAGTAGTACAGCCTTCAATATGGACAACTTAACGGTAGATATTGACCGTGTATTCCGTATTGCTTGTCATAGTTGCCACACCTTATACTCTTCACAATTCTCAGGCTATTTACAGACGGCATATAAACCCCGATCGTGGTTGCAGCTTCATAGCAGCAGTCTTAGCTCATATGTTCACTGTGCTAAATACACGGGCCCAAAAAATTTGGTTGTCTACGGTTGTGCAGCGTTCTCGTAAACTTGCTTCAGATTAAAAGCTTGATTTTGACTGTAATATGGGTCCTGAAGAGCTGAGAAGGGTAGAGCAGGAAATGAATGCTCGTATAGTTGTATTTGGAATGGATGATTGTCGTACGACTGTGCACGTTTATAAAAGCTGTGTTAGAGATTTTACAAGACCCCAACTTATTTTAGGGCTGTCAGGATCAACGTATCTCCCCATCCGTAATATAAGAGACCTTTATGCGAGTTATGATAAAAATCGAAAATATGGAAGGCATCATGATTTGTGTAAGGGATGTCTCGAGTTTGCGGATGATATAGTAGAATATTGTAAGGATTCTCACATGGTATGTGAGCAGTGTAAAAATTCCAAATGTGAAAGTCCTGTAGTTGAAGCTGAGAAGAGGGACTGTAATGTGTGTAGACGCACATTTTTTAATAATAAATGCCTTGAGCTCCATAAGTCATTTGGCACTTGGAAGAAAATGAGAATCTGTGAATGTGGTATGTTTCATATGATGGATAATTGGGGGAGATTCACGCATAAATGTGATGAAATTCATTTTTCTACACGCCATGAGAAACATAAGGCAAATGGTATAAAGCATGTATGCTATATGAAAGATGCTAAGCCTAAAACTACATCTTATATAACTGTGTACTACGATATAGAAATATATACGGTTGCTGAAACCAAAGAGGTTATCCCACATCTACTTGTAAGCCAGACTATCTGCGATGAGTGCATGGAAGTCGAGTGTGATGAGTGTCACAAATGTAGTAAACGAACAAACGTTTTTAAAACGAACGCACACGACAACCCTGTAAGCCAGACTATCTGCGATGAGTGCATGGAAGTCGAGTGTGATGAGTGTCACAAATGTGGTAAACGAACAAACGTTTTTAAAACGATTGCACACGACAACCCTGTGAAACTCTTTGTGTCCTATAGTGTCAAGTTAGCGGACAAGTTAAAAAAATACTATGTACATTCTTGCCCATAACGGAGCAAAATTTGACACACAATTCCTTTTAAGGAGCTGCTTGAACACGAGTCATCTGAGATATTTACAGGTGATCCCTTGAAAAGAGGAAACTAATTTATACAGATGCAAATAAGAGGTAATGTTCAGTTTAAGGACACTTTATTATTCACACCTTGTAAATTAGCGAAGCTACCCAAGGTGATGGGTGTAGCAGCCGAAGTTTCAAAACGGTATTTTCCTTACATTTTCCTCACTAGCGACACTTTAAATTACGTAGGCCTGCTTCCTTCCAAACATTACTTTACCTATGCCAACATGAGTGATAGTGAGTGTGAAGATTTTTTTGACCGCTACTACAACAGCTTTAATGTAGATACTCCTTACAATATAGCGGATGAATGTGAACGTTATTGCGCGTGCTTAGAGTATGTTTCCAGGCCTTTAGAGAGATGTACATAGATGTACATAGATGTTCAAATGCGATTCGTTGCAAGTCACAACCACAATCGCCTCATTGTGCTTTACGGTGTTCAAGGACAATTTCATGCCTAAAGACAGGTTAGCCGTCATTCACAGAAACAACCCTCGCAGTTATGGCATAAAGCTCTTTACTAGCTCATACACCTACAGCAGTAGACCGGTGTATATATAAAACACGCCCGCAACACGGGGGAGGTACCCATTAAGGTCAATGGTCGTGTTTATTGGGTTGATGGTCTAAGCGAAGACCGTGTCACTGCGTATTCCTTTAACGGTTGCTGGTGTCATGGATGTCAAAGTCCTGAGTGTAAAATTGTAAAAGACATCCATGGTAGATCTCCTGCCGACAGTCTTGCATGGACCCGCACCCGTGATCAACTTATAGGCTCCCAGTTCACTCACAAGGTCTTGTGGGAGCATGAATACGATGCATGGTTGGAGAGAGATGGACAGTACCGTGAAGAAATAAACACGATGGTGTTGGATCCTCTCAGATGCGGTGATAGCTTGTTCGGAGGGCGTACAAATCCCTTCAAGCTATACTTTCCGCCTACGGAGGGCGTGAAACTCCATTACTACGACTTCTGTTCTTTATACTGCTACGTGATGATGAACAACCCGTACCCCGTAAGAGCACCTGAAAAGCTGGTGGGAACAGCCCTGCCCACCATCGAAGTGTTCTCAACAAATTTGAACAAGTACTATTTCGGCCTTTCTTTCGTAGACGTGCAACCCCCTCGCGACTTATGGATGTCGATCTTACCCGTCGTTATAGACCACAAACTCATGTTTCCCCTGTGCGTGAAGTGCGCAGAGGAGAACAATGGGGCCTGTAATCACACAACCAACTAGAGGAAGATGAGAGGTGTATGTACAAGCCCTGAGCTGTTCCTAGCCGTTCGCCACGGCTACAGATATACTGAAGATATATGAGGTGTGGCGGTTCCAGAAGCTACCCAACCTTTTCACGCCATACATAAATACTTTTTTGAAGGATAAGGTAGAAGCATCAAGGTATCCGCGAGGAGTTGATACCGAAGATGAAAAATCAGGGTATGTTCAGCGCTACCGCGACCGTGAAGGGATACAATTTGACCGGGCCCAAATTGCTAAGAACCCTGGCAAGCGCTTTAGTGCATAGTTGTTTCTAAATAGTCTTTGGGGAAAATTTGCACAGAATACAGGCAAGAGGAACGTTCATCTAGCCCATAGTTATAACGAGGTGTGGGATTATGCCAATGCTCCCGATAAAGAGGTCATGGAGATCGTGAATGTAGGTAATTATTAATATAAACACCCAGGAATGTTTGTCAGTCGGTCACGCTCGAAAAGAGAAGAAGATTCTTTATACTGTACGCCATTGACGATTGGTTAGGTTAAGTCGTGATATTTTCGTTAGCTTTAACCAAAATATCACGACTTAACCTAACCAATCGTCAAGGGCGTACAATTAACCTAACCGGGCATTCAATTAACCTAACTAATAACAGTCTTCGAAAATATTCGACCGTCGGCTGGGATATTTTTGCTACCCGCACGAAGGGCGGGTTTTCGGCTAGTACGAACATAATAAAGTACAACATTACAGAATTAGCTACAGATACCTCACGTGTTACAAACATAACTGTAGCCAGCTTCACAACCGCATATGCTCGCATCAAACTTTGGAGTTTATTGCATTCTCTTGGGCGACTGGTTCTGTACGCCGACACAGATGGTGTGATATTCACAGCGAGGGAGGGTGAATACATGCCGCTTATTGGTGAATTTCTCGGAGAGTTAACTGATGAGATCAAAGATGAGTATGGAGACATTGTATACGCCGACCTTTTGTCTCAACAGGTCCAAAAACTTATGGGGTACGGGTAAGGGTAGGATAGGAGATGAAATACATCGTGAAGTCGAAGGGCATCACGCTTAACCAGGCAAACCGAAGATCGTTAACTTTGATTCGTTGAAGGAGCTAGTGTGCGTGGAAAATGAGGGCGACTAATCGCCCCAACTGACTGTAGAGACCCACAATTTTCGGGCTCAGAAATTGGGGTGTGTGAAGGAACTTAGGGGTACGAAAGTGTGTCATAACACCTTGTTGGTTTACGTCGTCGTCGTCGGCCTAGGCAAGCTACGGCTTGGGACCGTAGCGCATCTATCCGGTATAGGTTAACCTGGATGATGTAGCCATAAGCACTGCCGCTAGTTAAGTGCCAACCAGTGATTATCTCACTAGCCGTATTGAGTCCGTTAGGCGAAACTGCGACAGTACCAAAGATGGAAAATATAACCTTTGGATTTCTATTATTTATTTGTAAAATGGACATGGTATTAGATTAAAATAAATATTTGAATATAAATAATTAACTGACAATTGTGATATATAATTAATTATGTTTACATACAATAAAATAATACAATATACATAAAATTAGTATTAATGTGGTTCACAATTGAATTATGAGGGGTAACTAATTTAAAATGAATTTATAACTATTCCGAAATTCAAGACGGTAAAATTAACATTTATCTTGAAACTAAAATAAGAGTATTCACTACACACTCCCCCACCAGAGAGGAAGTTCAAAGAGTTCCGAACGACACAGATTTCCGCTGGACCTTTTTGGTAGCTACATGTACCTCGCTTAAGGTTGATTCCAAAAACGCAGGCTTAAGACGATCGATAGAAACCTTGTCGACCTTGGAACCGCGCTGGATGAGGAATGATTTGCGCGTACGTCGGAGAACTTCATAGGGTCCGTCATATGGACATTGGAGAGGCCGTTTTGGGACAGGTACACGAACGAAAACGTGGGTGCAAGATTGGAGGGCTGGGGAAACAAAGATGTTCTGTTGGCTAGTCAATCGAGGGGGAACAGGCTGAAGGGACTGCATGTGAGAGGAAAGTGTTTGAGCGAATTCCGTAGGATCGCATGACTTATCCCCTGCAGTGAAGTAGCCACCTGGTAGCCGCAGTGTTGTTCCATAGACTAGTTCAGCCGCTGTAGTCTTCAGATCACTCTTAAATGCAGAGCGAATACCAAGCAAAACGAGTGGAAGCTTATCCATCCAATGGGAGTCTTCGTGACACATAAGGGATGACTTCAGCTGGCGATGGAAGCGTTCGACGAGGCCGTTAGCTTGCGGATGATACGCACAGGTATGCGCATGTACTGTACCCAACAAGCTGGTAAACTTCTTCCAAAGCGAAGACTCAAATTGGCGACCTTGGTCAGTGATGACTTTTGTCGGCAATCCAAATCTTGATACCCATCCATGAAGAAAGGCTCTTGCAACAGTGTCCGCTTGGATATCAGGAAGTGGGATGGCTTCAGGCCATCTGGAAAAGCGGTCGAGACAGGTGAGCAGATAACGTTGGCCTTGAATCACTGGAAGAGGGCCAACAATGTCTACATGAATTACCTCAAATCGCTGGGATGGGGGCGGAAATGCGTCAAAGGGGGACCTGGTGTGCCTTTGGACTTTGGCACGCTGGCAGGCAAGGCACGTTTTGGTCCAATGTTTGACATCCTTCCGCATCGAGGGCCAAACAAAGCGAGAGGTAACCAGGTGTTGCGAAGCACGGATACCAGGATGGGAGGGCTTATGAAGATCCATGAAGACTGCTTTTCTGTGACATGGAGGGACATAAGGGCGAATAGCAGCTGTTGATACGTCGCAATAGAGGGGCACAGACAATCCTGGCATACTCATTTTCTTGAGGGAAAGTGAGTGAGTGGAGTCTTCTCTGAGCAGGTCTTGTAGTTCCGTATCCTTATCTTGATCCTGTGCAATAGCATTCCACAGTGTACAGGTGAGGGTAACAGAAGTAATCTCTATTCTTGAAAGTGCATCCGCTGGAGTGTTCAAGACACCTTTGATGTGGCGGATATCTGTGGTAAATTGCGAGATATAATCGAGTTGCCTGATGACTCTGGGAGAGTGGTTACAGCTGTTTTTATTGAAGACAGTGACCAAAGGTTTGTGGTCGGTAAAAACACAAAACTCTCGGCCTTCAAGGAAATGTTGAAAATGCTTCACGTTTAAGTAAATAGCAAGAAGTTCACGTCCGAAAGCACTATAACGCGTTTGGGCTGGCTGCAGCTTTTTCGAGTAAAACGCGATGGGTGCTTGTTGACCGTTAATGGTTTGTTCCAACACCCCACCGATCGCAACATCTGATGCATCGACCGTCAGAGTTAGGGGGGCATCACTGATAGGAAATGACAGAGACAATGCACTATTGATAGCATTTTTGGCATTGTCGAACGCCTGTAAACTATCGCTACACCATACCAATTTCGTTACCTTGCGTTTGTGTGTGATCATAGCGTGTAGAGGAGCAAGAACACTGGCACAGTTTTTAATGAACTTGTGGTAATAATTTACCAAACCTAGAAACCGACGTAACTCACGCTGATTATTTGGCATAGGGTAATTTTTTATCACTTCACACTTGTCCTGAAGGGGGGTAATTCCGTGCTGCGAAATCGTGTGACCAAGAAATTCCAAGGTTGGCTGTGCAAACACACACTTAGATGCATTAATAGTAACACCGTATTGTTCTAAGCGTTGAAAGAGGAGTGAAAGATGTTCCTTATGTTCCTCTTCCGTTGAGCTGGCCACAAGCAAATCATCGATGTAGGCATAAACAAAGTCTAAGCCTCTGGTGACCTCATCTATAAACCTCTGAAAGTTTGCGCAGCATTCCGTAGCCCGAACGGCATCTTCACAAATTCGAATAACCCAAATGGTGTACAAACTGCAGTCTTGGGAATATCCGAAGGCTCTACGGGAATGTGGTGGAAAGCCTTAACGAGGTCTATTTTACTGAAGATAGATTTGCCGTGGAGAAGAGAAGTAAAGTCTTGGACATTTGGTACCGGATATCGGTCCGGGATGGTTGTCGAATTCAAAAACCGGTAATCCCCACATGGTCTCCAGTCTCCTGACTTCTTCTGGACCAGGTGTAGGGGAGAGGACCAACTGCTTTTGGAAGGTCTTATTATCCCAAGATCCAGCATAAGCTGGAATTCCGATTTGGCAGCTTTCAGTTTGTCCGGGGCAAGACGTCTGGGTTTTGCAAACACAGGGGGACCTTTTGTTGTAATGTGATGGGTAATGGTGTGCTTAATGGTATCACCCATCTGCATCGGTTGAAGAATTCCTGGATATCGCTGGAAAAGGCACTGGTACATGGAATTAGGGGGAACGAGGGAAAGTGCAGAGTTCGAGGCGTCCGGAAGGGCAACCTGTTTGGCAAGAACAGAAAGCAGTGTGGCCTGGTCGCATAAGCGTCGCTTGTCAAGATCCACCAGGAGTTTGAAATGCTGGAGGAAGTCAGCGCCGATTATGGGATGCTGCACTTGAGCACAGATGAAAATCCACTTGAAGGATCGGTGAAGGCCCAAGTTTAGTTCACGCGACTGAGTACCGTACGTGGGTATGCGTGAACCGTTAGCAGCGTATAGAGGCGGAGATTCCGAGTGCGTATGACCAGATTTTTGAGGGAATACACTGACTGACGCTCCGGTATCGACCAAGAAATTGACACCAGAGTTCCTGTCCTTTATGAATAACAGGTTGGCAGTGCGAGTACTAGACGCCATTAGGACTCGCTGCTGGGGTTTTCCGACGAAAAATTGCAAGGGGAGATGCACTTCCTAGCCTTCTTTCCGAATTTGGAGTGGTAGAAGCAGATCTTCCCGGAACTCGAACGATGCCTCTTCGTAAATCTTGACCGAGAATGGCTTCTTTGCCGTTGATTTTGTAGCAGAGAACAAACGTGGTTGAGTCGTTGACTTAACTCTTTCACTTTCAACTCCAGTTCCGATTGTGTGTTCACGTTGTTGACCGGAGCTGTGTCAATCTCCACTACTTTGTCGGCAGTTTCTGCTAGTTTATCAACTGGAGTAGCAGGATCCATAGTGGCCAAGACACGCTGAGCTGATGGAGGAAGTTTCTGCAAGAACAACTGTCTAAAGATGTCCTTATCGAAGGTTTGTGCGCGTTCGCCTAGAGCGCACTGCATAGCCCTCAGCATTTGAGTGGGCTTACGGTCTCCAAGTTCTTCTTTTGAGATTAACTGATGTAGTTTCTCACGCTCGGAGACAGTGGTGCGGCACAGGATGGCAGACTTCAGATCGTTGTATGGGTCCTCACTCGTGGAAGTAGACACGATGACGTCACGGACTTCAGAGATGATGCTCGCTGGTAGAGAGGACAAAACATGATCGTATTTCGTCCTGCTAGCGGTGATCCTTCCCAAGTTGAATTGTGATTCCACTTGGTGGAACCAAATAAATGGATCACCCGGCCAGAAGACGGGGAGCTTTACGCTCAAGTGGGAGATGGCACCAGCGTCGTCAGGCATCTTCTCCTATGCTTGCTGACGTACAAGCAAGACGACAAGTTACCAACGAAGGAGTGGAGGTTGAGACGAGCGCAGGCACAGAGCGCACGGGCAGGGGTGAGGGGCAGAGGGCACGAGCGACATTACAGTCTGATCCTAGTCGCTCGGGTGAAGGGGGTGATGGGCACGAACGACGTTACAGTCTGGTCCTAGTCGCTCGGGTGAGGGGGTGATGGGCACGAACGACGTTACAGTCTAGTCCTAGTCGTTCGGGTAAAAGGGGGGAATCCAACTCCGGAGTCACCAATTGTTGGTTTACGTCGTCGTCGTCGGCCTAGGCAAGCTACGGCTTGGGACCGTAGCGCATCTATCCGGTATAGGTTAACCTGGATGATGTAGCCATAAGCACTGCCGCTGGTTAAGTGCCAACCAGTGATTATCTCACTAGCCGTATTGAGTCCGTTAGGCGAACTGCGACAGTACCAAAGATGGAAATATAACCTTTGGATTTCTATTATTTATTTGTAAAATGGACATGGTATTAGATTAAATAAATATTTGAATATAAATAATTAACTGACAATTGTGATATATAATTAATTATGTTTACATACAATAAAATAATACAATATACATAAAATTAGTATTAATGTGGTTCACAATTGAATTATGAGGGGTAACTAATTTAAAATGAATTTATAACTATTCCGAAATTCAAGACGGTAAAATTAACATTTATCTTGAAACTAAAATAAGAGTATTCACTACAACCTATAGGAAACGTTATCAGGTGCCTGGTACCTATGATACCGTACCCTTTGGCTACCATAATCCTTGATTGTTATACATATATATGTGTCTATTTACTTGTTAACGATATGTTTATTTTATTTATTACACGTATTTGAAAATATATATACCTTGAATAATTCGATGATATGTTTATTAAATAAATCATGTTTCAATTAGCGTTTCATTTTCTCCTTCGTGTGTGTGTATATGTGTGTGTGTGTGTCTGTACAGGAAAAGTCCTTAGCTCCACTCCCTGCATGATCAATCGAAGGTCACGTGACTCCTGCTACTACCTTGGCATTTCTCTACCCCTGCGTGCTCAGTTGACCGCTGCAAGCCCTGGACCTCAAACGTGTATTTGAAGAATTCTCACGTGGACAAAAAATAGTGATGGCTACCCTTGATATTGCGTGCTCGACGTTTATGTAGTGGTATTCGGTAAAGTCTACAGATATGGTGGACACTGAAAAACTCCCATACCCCCCTCCTTTGAGACTTTTAAGGCTACATTGAACCCTGCGAAGATTGAGGAACAAGAGGTTCAAATACTCTACGGCTATTCTGGCGAGAGCAATGCAGGATTTCGTGGTACAAACGATGTAATGGACTATGTTGTAGGACTAAACTGCGTAAAAGCTTACATATACCGTGAAGTGAAAGAAACAACACATGCAGAAGAGAAGCAACGGGTATGGTTAGTGAGTCTTGTTGATGAGTGGTGTGACAAGCGGTGTTATGTCATGCTGCAGCATACCGAGTATTCGTACCCTTCGGCTAAGAATGTAAATCTTGTTAATAAAATGTGTTTAGTTCGAGAAAATACCCCTGAACTTAAATGTCTGGTGCGGATTCTGGGGAGTGGGAGTGCTAAAACATTAAAGCCGATATTACTTCATGTGTCGCAGATGGAAAAATTCTCAAAACGATTGCCCAGTATAATGGGGCACAAGTATTCACGTGACTCTTTCATGTTGGAACAAACCCGTACACGAAACATTAACGCTTGGTATGACTCACCCGTGTGACTCGTTTCCCACACCTGTCACCTGTAGGAGTGAACATGGTGAGAATGGCCTAGAACTGGATGCTTATTTAGAAGGTTTAGACTCTTCGAAATATCATGAACTTTGGTAGAAAGCACTTGAGCGGTACAGGGCTGAGCTCACCTACACCGCTCACCCTGAAGAACTATTTCTTTATATAATGAGCAGTTGTCGCTACGACTTAGATTATTTCAACTGCCAATATGCATTGTGAAGAAGAGTTCACGGTTGAAAAGCTCGGATCGGTAAGAATAAACCCTCGATTGGAAAGGAGTGTTTATAAACTTTAATTTAATAATGATGTTGTGGGTAACGATGCCCCCTTTGTGCGTGCTTTTAATTGTATTCTGTCCGTGTTTAAAGAGAGTGATACTGTAGACTCGATCACATGCGAGTTTAGTATTTTAGTTAAGCGCAGTAGAACATAAACTGTATGTATTTTGATGTATATTATTTTGCAGTATATTTATTTTTTATATATTTGTTAAAATTTTATTATTATTTAATATAAATGTGCATATTAGATTTCACTTATACTATTATTATTTTGATGTTTATATATTAATTTTTTTAATGTATATTTATTTTCTATATATTTGTTAAAATTTTATTATCATTATTATTATTATTTAATATAAATGTGTATATAGATATCTCCTATACTATTATTATTATTATTTAAGAATATTATATATATATATATATAATATATATATATATATATATATCGTTTTAAGTGTGCATAGAATTCTTCTGAACTATTTTCATTGTGTATTTATTTTCTATATATTTCATGAAATTATTTCCAATAATTCGTCCAAATAAACAGAATGATGTACTTGTGTTTTATTATCCAATAAATGCTTGGGCGTGTGTGTGTATATATATATATATATACGATATTAAGGAATAACGGGTGATGAGAATATATATGAACAATGCACCTTCATTAAATATATATATATATATATATATATATTATATTATATATATATATACACTACGCCAACTGGTTGCTTCAGACTTCTAAGCCAAGTCAAGAACATCTCTTTTAATTAAAGAAATAGCGCAATCTGGCAACTCAAAAGTTAATAATATATATATACACCTTTGGTTAGCTTCCGCCCGAATTGTTCATTCTGACGAAGGTCAAGCTTTTCACTCCACCTTAGACCTACAGTTTTACGTGGAATCCGAACCACGCCCCATCAGCAGCCCAGCGTCTTAACCACTAGGCCACCTAGGGTATCCATTTATCTACCAACCACTTTCTTTATTGTGTGGAAGGATGAACAGCTGGGTTTTGTTGCGCGCCGGCTGCAGTCGGGTCTCGAACCCGGGGCCGATGGTTTCGTAGTCAGCGACGCTAACCACTACACCACCGAGGCGCCTATATATATATATATTATATATATATACCTAAACAAGCCATTTACGCCACCAAAGCCAGATTAAGCCTTCTAAGCCAAGTGGCTGATTAAGACCTTCTAAGCCAAGTGCAAAGACCAAGAGCTTTATTATGCTTCTAGCGGTCCAGGCGAAAGGATGCTCTCTCTCTCTCTCCTCTCTTAGGTTGAGGTTTAGCTCCTTAAGTTAGGGTCATCCCCTTTGGGGGAGGTCATCCTCCCTCTCCCGCCAAAGATCTCCCCTTCATGGAACTTGGGGGTTACCCCTAACCCCCTTGTTGCATAACTCCCCTCACCCATTATCCCCCTTTGCAACATTGATCAACATTGCAATTGCACATGCACTCTACCATTTTTCGCACATACTACTACGATAATACACTGATAATAATAAAATAAGTATTTAAATAAAACATACTATTAATTAGTAAAATTGCAGCGTTGATATGATTCAAAGTGTGAAATCAATCATTACATTTGAAAAAGTTAATCTTTAAACGAATTTTAAGTTTCCTTACATACAAAGGTGATCAAGATTAAACCAAGGTCAACCAATGTACAAAGTTATTTCCAGTTGGTGAGGAAATAAAATCTATGGAATAAATGCAGACATTTTCGAAGTTAAAATAATGTCATAATTGGTTGGATAGATAATATAATTATAATTTGATAAATTGAAAAAAAAACAGTCCCGAAAACGTTTTTATTCTAATTGGTCAAAATATTTTACTCTAAAGATTTTTTGTATTAATTATGAATTTCTACTGAACTTTAAATTTTTCGGACAGATTTTTTATTTATTTACAAATATATACAATTTTCATAGATGAGTATAACTTTCTTTATTAAATACAATGCTGTATACAGTTGTAAAGTGCCTTTAGCAAACGTGCACGTTTTACAGGCCGAAATCTACTAATTAGACACGTGATAGGAAAGTGATAGGAAAGATTTTTAGGAAGAGGATAAGGAGAATTTAACAAGGAGAAAGAAAAGAGTGCCTTCAGTAACTTTGAAATTTGTTAAGTTTTTATTGCTTTATAAAAGATGAGAGACCCATTGATTGTTTTTAATTCATTCGGTAGAATGTTCCATAATTCCACCGCTAAATAAGTGTAAGAATTTCAACTATATTGAAAACTATAGTTTGCCTTTGAGATACATTCACTCTCCATATACTACACTTTGTTTGATATTCGTGACGTTTCTGATTGTTCATTATATTCTTGATTAAAATGGTCGAAGAAGACTGTTTTGTAACTATGAACATCAGGGAGCACATCTGTATTTCAAATATGTCTTTAAATTTTAATATACGCAGTTGCTTAAATATTTCTGAAGTATGAGCATAATAATCACCCTATTGTATGCGAGATGTGGATAAACCTGCGAGAAATACAGTATAGCGATTTAAGTGTATTTGTGGAAAGAAATGTAATTTTATTAATTTTAACGAAAATTTCGATAGTTTAAGGTCTATATTTTCAATATGTTGACGAAAGGATAGTTCGTCATCGACCACAAATCCTAATAATTTCCCTTCAGTGACGCGCGATATCCAGTGCGAGTCGACAATAACATTGAAATCTGGTATTAATTTCTTTTTTGTGATTAATAGGAATTTTTATTTAAGGATAAATTATTGGCTTTCAGCCAGTCGCATACACTTGCGATGTCTCTATTTATTATTTCGTTAAGGGATGGGAGTATATCAGGGAGGTGTCATCCGCATATTGGAAACCTTTCCCGTTATGAGAGTTGTGAAAGTCATTTATTAGATCAGAAAGAGTAGTAGGGGGCCCAAAATGCTTCCACAAGAAACTCTAACCGTGATTTTTAGTTCGGCTGCGATGATGTTATTGTCTGATGCATTGGCTTCTGTTGTATAGGTATGATTTAAACCAACTTAAAGCAACATTATTTATGCTATAATAAGATAATTTATGAATATGTTGTGGGAAACTGTATCAAAAGCTTTTGATAGGTCCATAAACAAGAGGACAGAAGACTTTATTGTTAAGGTTTTTATATATCACGACTAATACGGCCGAAATTGCGTCGCTTGTTTTATGACCCTCCCTAGAACTAAATTGGAACTTCGATATGAGGTTATTTTCCTCGAAATATTTTGAGAGCTGCTTGTACGCAAGTTTTTCAAATATTTTTCCTGATGTTGGTGAGATGGATATAGGTCGATAATTCGAAGTTAGTGATTTGTCACCTGATGAATACTGGACAAACTTGTGCCTTTTTAAGTACGTCAGGGGGAATACCATGACGGAGAGATGAGTTGAATAATATTGATAAAGGGAGAGAGAAAGTATCTGAGCAGTATTTAAATACAGCTTTTGGAACAGAATCGACGTAACATGATTTGTTTTTAAGGGTGGAAATAACCGTTTTGACATCGCTTGGCGAGATAGGAGGGAAAGAGAAAATATAAATTGGGGGATTATCAAAATATTCTTCGTAGCTGCGTGTCGAAGGCGCTGAGATCAGCTGTATTTTTTCCTACCGTAGCAAAGTACTTAGATGATTGGCTATATCTAATGCTTCGTTATAAGCAGGGCTGCCAAGCTGCCCCGTGCCCCGGGAAAGAATTGGTATATGGGCCCCCCCTGTTTACTCAGTATTTTATTATGAATGTTTTTTGCGTACATAACAAACACACTGATTATATGTTCAAGTCACTATCCAAACATACAGTATGATAATCTCTATAAAATGTATGTTCATTAATTATATTTCCTCTCTGTTATTTAATCAATTGCTTTATTAATATTTTTAGATTTTATTCCCCCTCTTTCTGGGCCCCGGGTATTTAACCCGGCTACCCCGCCCTCTCGGCGGCCCTGGTTATAAGTGGTATTATTTATTATTATATTTGTGGGAAACAGCTTTGTCTTTCTTCCTGTGTAACGTTCATTGATAAGTTTCCATTGTTTCTTAGAATCACGTTTGTATTCCTCAAATTTATTGCTGTAGTGCTCTGATTTTGCTTTTTTATTATGCTACTTAGTTTTGTATCTGTAATTGCTGTAAATTTCTTGGGGAATTGTGCCTTTTTTGACGTGTTTATAGATTAAATGTTTTTGCCTTATAGCGTCAGGGGCGGATCCAGGCATTTAAGCAGAGGGGGGTCCAGTCTTGGTGGGGCTCGTTACTGATATGTCCTCGGCCTTCGGCCGAGGACGCGCGAGCGAAGCGAGCGCCAGGGGGGGGTGCCAGGGGGGGTGCCCGAGGGGGGGTGTCCCCCCCCTCGGTAGGAACTTTTCATATTTGAAGATAGCTTTAGATGGATTTGAAGTATATTCCCGTTATCAAAATCCTGCTTGTTCACACACCCAGGCCAGGTCTGAAATGTCTCAGGATCGGACATAAACTTTTTTTTCTTTATTCGGTGCTCTTCCAATATGTGCTCTACCTTAAAATTTACATTCCAATACGTGATCTACCTTAGATTATTCGGATTAGCAGCAGGTACGTTAATTAGCCTTATAAGGCTAACTAACGAAAATATCACGACTTAACCTAACCAATCGTCAAGGGCGTATAGTTGACCTAACGATTGGTTAGGTTAAGTCATGATATTTTCGTTAGTTAGCCTTATAAGGCTAGTTTCACGGTAGAGCACGTATTGGAATATGGTAGATCACAGTTTCGCGGTAGAGCACATATTGGAAGAGCACCCTTTATTTTATTCTTTTTAAGGAAATTAGTTTTGTGGCAACCGGGATACATGTACCTTAAGCCATTTTAAGTGTTCAGGTCTTATTTTTCATATATAGGAGCATACAAACGCAATCGAAAAATCGTTGGTCACCGTGAGCAGGGGGAGGTCCGGACCCCCTCGACCCCCTCCCCCTGGATCCGCGCCTGAGCGTTTAGGAGAGGTTCATGTAACCATGGTTTATTTTGTCTTCTATGGGTTGTGTTTATAGTAGTCACAGGACAAAGCTCGTTGAATCGTATAATATGTCTGAGAACTTAATGAATTTTTCGAGGAGTCTGGACCCATAACCTATTGAGTTTAATTTCTGTTTCAGACCTAAATTTTCACTTATTTTTCTGACTTTTATTTTTACGCGATCTGTCTCCAGGATTTTATGACCCTCATTTAACGCTAAGACAACCGAAATGGTCAGAGATTCCAGTAGAAGTATACCGGCTGTATGGTTCGGATGACCTTTACATCATATATGGTCTATTAAGGTTGAGTGCTCTATACGAGTCGTAATACGTGTAGCTCGCGTAATGGCTGGGCAGAAGCCATATGTTACTAATCTGTTTATGAGTTTTATGAGTTACATTTTAAGAGATCAGAATTGAAGTCGACCAGGAAGATTGTTTTATGCTGTTTTATATTATGATTTGAAAAAAGTCAATATTCTCCAAGAAATGAATAAAACCTCCATTGGAAGCCGGTAGATACCAATTATATTTAAATTAGTATTTTCCAGGGTTATATTTACTGCGCATGTTTCAATAGAGTGGGACATTAATGTAAAATCAGTGATTTGTGTACATGGAATCAATTTATGTACAGTATGTAGATTTAACTCCCCTCCCCCGTGAACGCCTTTTCTGTCGTCACGATATGTCTGAAAACATTTATACACCCTTCCAAAGGGTATGTCTTTAGTTGTTTTTTATGTATGTGTCGGTGAGGACTGACAGAATTGGGTGCTACTGTAGTATACAGGCTACCTACGATTGGTTAGGTTTAGTCATGATATTTTCGTTAAAACTAACGAAAATATGACTAAACCTAACCAATCGTCAAGGGCGATTGACATTGGGATGTAAGAAATTAGTAAACAAGATAAGAAGCTATAATTAAAAGGTAGACCGCCGAATCGTAGATAGACCGCATACTATAGTAGCACCGAGAATTGTGTTGAACTGTAATGAATTTTGTAGCTCTTCAAAATTAGTAGGTATGCTTCTTATGTTAAGAATTGGTATCATAAACTTGTTATTGAAATATAGATGGTCGGAGCCTATGCCATTTATATCGTAATAAACACTCTCGGAGATAATGTAACATTAAAAATGTCATCATCGCCTTCGTGTTTATCTCGTAACGGTTCTAAAAGGCTTGGAAGGTCTTTCACGGAAGTATGAGACATGGTTAAGAATTCGACTAGAAGGAAAGCAATAAAACTTTGGGAAAGCTGAAAGGAAAGGAAAATTTTGGCAAGATGTTACAAATGAAGTATACAGTAAGGCATTTTTATGTTTGGGAATCATATATTGACTGGGGTCTTCCGACAGTAGCATGAGCAAATGAAAATGGTAGTATCATAAAAATAATAGTAGGCTAAGTAATAATAATAACAGTAATAATAATAGATAGTGATAACTAATAAGAAATTATAGATAATAATAATAGATAGTGACGATTAATAAGAAATGATAGATAATAATAATAAAAATAAATAATAAATCATAACAATAACAAGCGGTAGCTCGCTATCGCTCGCGACCGTTGTACAACTTCAACTTGGCCCTCCGGGCGGGTAGCAGTGTGATCCAGCTACAAAATGTAAAAAAAACGCCATTACCCCCATTACCCCCACCCCTCTCCCCCATTACCCCACTCCCACTCCACCATTACCCCCACACACAAAAGTAAAAAACGCCATTACCCCCACACACAAAAGTAAAAAACGCCATTACCCCCATTACCCCCACCCCCACTCTCCCAATTACCCCATCCCCTCCCCCACTACCCCCGGGCGGGTTGCACTGTGACATATACTGCTACCTTCCCGGAGGGCGGGTAGCAGTATATGCCACATAATGTGTGAAGCTCAATATTTTCACGGCTGCGTTCTTTTCTGTAGTTTTATCGCGGTGCTGGGGCCTTCGGACCCTAAAATTTTAGTAAGTAGAACAGCAGCAAAGTAATGATAAAAGCAAAAAATATAACTACTAGTGATGTACCGATTCCAAAATTTAGCCGATGCCAATTCCATGAAAAGCTGCCGATACGGATTCTTTTCTTATATTTAAAAAAAATCAATTACCTTCATAAATTTTACTAATCTAATGCGAAAACTTTCAATTTTCATATTTTTACATTTCAAATTTGTTTAAATGCTTTTCATTCGCTCACTCCACAATATACAGCACCAGCATTTGTTACTCATATACCGTAGCTAAAATGATGTGAAAAAGTTTTATTACTCAGTAAAATTAATAAATAATTTTATTTTAGTTTCATAAATTGAATATCAATATTGGCCCTGGTGGCCATTTTGAATGAAAAAAAAAGATTATATAATTTGTGTTTATAAAATCATTGAAATATTTAAAATAAATTCAACATAATAAGATAGTTTGATATATAAATTATAAAATGCAACTTAGTATAGAATTATTATTAATATAGAGTAAGAGATTACAGTAGTTTATAATACTCGCATTTAGAGATTAGCTTGTAAGAAAAAACGTAAATTTATGGGCAACTTAACTTAAGTTATACATTTTTCTGATTTTGTTTTGTAATGAAAATTTAAAAATTTCAAAGTATCGGTGAAAGAATCGGCTAAATTTGGCCGATTCTTCCGATGCCGACTAATCGGTACACTACTAATAACAACCAAAGCCACAATGGCGGAAATAAAGATAAAACAATATACTCGTATTATTATCAACAATTATTTATCAATTAATTTATATCATCAATATTAATGATATCAATTTATATCATCAATCAACATTAACCAATATTAACCAATTAATAATACTGTTCAACAACATTTTTTTTCTCAAATGATAGTAGTTGTTTCCTTCGCATTTTTCATCTCTGATTATGAAAAAGACAAAGAAATTTTGCTATCATGTCTGGTTTTCGAGAAATTTGGGGCTCAGTTCTTCACCAAATTTGTATATACAGTAGATGATAAATTGAACAAATTATTAAAACTGCATCTACCCCAAAGCTGAGAGTAGAAACTGTTTCGGCTAATGTAAGATGTAATTTCTGCTCCTGACACGTTCAAACCTGTCGTAACATATCAATTTTCCTTCTGTGTTACCTGTCATACTTGCAGTTATGCGTCATTCAGTCTGCCGCAAGCTGCTTCATGGTGTGGGTCTGTTCATGTGCAGTGAAATTTGATTTTATAATTTTTTTCTATTTACCTAATCGTTCAATTGTGCAGGTGTTACACAAAATAGCGTCTTAAAGTAAAAAAAAAATTTTGAAATGTCGTGTAAATGTGTGAACAATCCTAACAGTTTCTGTTATGTGTGCGGTGATTACGTGATGCAAGATCACGAAAGAAGCATTACTCCCCTAATTTAAAAAGCTTATGAGCTCCACTTCGGCTGCAAAATTGGGGATCAAGATAAAGTCTGGGGATCCCCATATATGCTGTGCGCCTTGTGCTGTGACCCACAGGGGTTGATTAAAAGGACGAGTACCTCTATGCCATTTACAGTCCCCATGATTTGGAGAGAGCAAAAAGATCACTTTAAAGATTGTTATTTTTGTTTAACTCAGGTCGGTGGTTTTTCCTCGAAAAATAAGAAGAAAATTGGGTACCCAAATCTGCCTTCCGCAATGCAACCAGTAGTACATTGTGAAACTCCGCCAGTTCTAAACCCCCTGGATCGTGGAGCTTAGATAATGATGATGATGATCTACAGAGCTACAGAAGCTAAGGCCCTAAGATCCACTCTAAGGTTAGCCTGAGAGAAAGGAGAGAGTAGGGGGTTAAAAGAAGAGAATAAGAGGTTAAGTAAGTAGAAAAACCTATCATTCGTGGGTTAACATTCATTCGGAAAAAGAAAAAAAGACATCAACATTATCATCCGCCAGCCACTGCCGACAAGTTGGAAAAATAGTCGAAGAGAATAGGAAAGGGGTGAAAGATGAAAAGAAGTAAAATAAGAACGCTTACAAACCATGCAAACACAGTCTTAAATCAAACACTGTCATACCATGCAAACTACAGACATGCAAGTAAAGAGAGGATAAGAAAACAAAAAAAAAAGTAGGAAGAGAAGAACAAAAAGTGGATTAGTTTACGCTACGAACTACATCTAAGTTCGTGTTAGTTTAATTTTTTTTTTTAAATAATTTTATTGCTGGCATGTCACAAGCTGGCATTAATCGTTCGTCAACAGACTCATCCTCGACCCCTACCCCCAGAGCTCCTGTTGCTAATTGTTTTATTATTTTAAACAACGTTAATATTTTTAAAATGCCTATCTAAACGGTTTTTAAACATATTAACGCTGGTAGAGCTCCCGACGGACGTGGGAAGATTATTCCATTTGTCAATTACTTTAAACGTAAAAAGGTTTTTACCGATATTAGTAATGAAACGTCTGCCACGTAACTTAAATACGTTATTACGAGTATTGCTATTATCGAAAGTGAACAGTTTGTCAAAATTTACGTTATCGATTTTATTAACGATTTTCAAAACTTCAGTAAGCTCCCCCCTTAATCTCCTAGTTTCGAGTGAATGCAAGTCTAAAACTTTAATCCTATCTTTGAAATACTTGTTGCGCAATGACGGAATTATCATAGTTTCGTGGCGCGACGCTGAACCCTTTCCAACCTATTAATATCCTCACGCAAATAAGGGAACCAAAACTGAACGGCATATTCCAAGTGAGACCTAACTAGGGACTTCTAAAGGGGAAATATAATATTCTTCGATTTAAATTCGAAATTAGGCGCTATGAAGCCTAACATCCTATTAGCTTTTGCGCAAGACTCCAGGCACTGGTTCCTAACTTTTAAATCCTTAGATACGCGTACTCTTAAATCTACTTCCTCGTCAACGCTCGCTAACTGTCTATTATCCATCGTGTACGTGTAATTATTGTTACGAGAACCTATATGCAAAACTTTACATTTGTCTACGTTAAATTGCATCTGCCACTTATCCGTCCACTGCATAATCCTATTTACATCGTCTTGGAGCCTATTTCTATCGTCCACGTTAAGAACTTTACCGCCTATTGTAGTATCGTCCGCGAATTTTTACACGTTACTGGTCAAGCCTACATCTATGTCGTTAATGTAGATTACTGAACCCTGTGGGACACCGCTACCTACATCCATCCATCCACCGACAATTGACGTTAAGCTAATAGGCCTATAATTGCTAGCTACTGTGCGGTCGCCTTTTTTAAAAATAGGCGTAACGTTACCTAATTTGAAGTCTTCAGGAATAATCCCCGCTTCCAGTGACTTATTAAAAATTTTTATTAAGGGGCCTACGATAACGTCTTTCAAATCTTTCAGATGTCTAGAATAAAGCGCGTCAGGGCCTGGAGCCTTGCTAACTTTTAGCTTATCGATATAATGCGCAATCTCACCCTCGTAAACAGTTATTTCATTCAAAATAGTCTCGCTACTAAATGGAACGATATCGTCCACGTCGGGGACATTATTTACGTCTTCTACCGTAAACACTGTCGCATAAAAGTTATTAAAAATACTCGCCACCGCCTGAGCGTCGGAAGCCAAAGCTCCGTTAACATCCACTAGAGGGCCTATGTTATCTTTTTCGGCTTACGACTATTCACGTAGTCAAAAAACATTTTTAGATTATGTTTACTATCCGCAGCTATAAGTATCTCTAAATTACGCTTAACATTCCTAATAGATCTTTTAACCTGATGTCTCATTTCGATATATCTATTAAAGTCAGCTACCGTGCCATTGCGCTTATTAAGTCTATACGCTCTGTTACGCTCGTTTATGAACTCGCCTATTTCCCTAGTCCACCACTTGTGCCTACCATGATTTCTAGCGTGCTTGGGCATACGAGGAATGAACTCCCTTTCAATATTCATAAAACTTTCTTTAAACGCCTCCCAATGAAAATTTGTGTCATTACCCATTAATAAATTATCCCAGTCCACTACTCTCATCCTGTCCGCAAAACTATCAAATTTAGCCCTACGAAAATCAGGGACTCCTATTACATTACTATCCTTACTGTTTTTTATCAATAGCTTAAAGTTAATAATTTGGTGATCACTACATCCCAAACTCTCACCTACTAATAAGCCTTCGACTATATTATCGTCGTTCGTCATCACCACGTCAAAGATATTTTCACCGCGCGTTGGTTCTGTAACCATCTGTTGTAAAAAAAATTATCTTCCATGAACTCAATCAGTCTCAAACCCTGATGATTACCAGTAAAAGTCTCTTAATTAACATTAGAGCAGTTAGGGCATTTGGGCAATCTACGCAATTATATATATATATATATATATATAATATATATATATATATATATATATATACTGTGTGTATATATATATATATATTGACAGTGAGCGAAAAAAAGATTGAGACAGTGTGAGAGAGAGAACGAGGTAGAGGGGCAAAGAGAGTTAGTGGGAAATAGATTACACAGCTCAACAAAAAAAAATTTTTGTTTCGTTGCCAAGGAAATTCGTACGAATTTAAGGTATTTTGGGGTTGCTGAATTCCAAAATGAAAGTAGTTTTTCCGATTTGGCTCTAGTTCTTGAGATAATGAATACCCTCAATTAATAGGAAACGTAACCATAACGCGTGCATATGGGAAACTACCGGAACATTCTAGATGGTGAGACACGCGAATATTCTTAGTGTTTACTCCGCGATCATTCTAGAATATTCCCCCTCCGTATATAAGTCATCGGCCACCCAACCAGTAGTCAGTTGACAGTGTGGTTAATGTGAAAGGTTTCAATCGATACAAGAAACTCAAGTGGGATTATCCCAATCTGGAATCAGCAAGGCGACCTGTGTCACACAGCGAAGACGTTCCCATACCAGTGTTTACCACACTGCCCGACCTTCCGTTGTCAGAATTTGAAGAAATTCAGGACTTAGGTGGTAGTAGTGGAAGTGACTATGAAGGAAGCATTTCAACACCTCAGCAGTTCTCCCAAGACGAACTCAATGATCTGACACGGGACCTCAGTCTGTCAAAGTCTGCTTCAAATACATTTGTAGATCGTTCCCTGGACTAAGTATGGAAAAACTAAAAGCTGGAATCTTTGATGGCCCTCAAATCCGTACACTTATCAAGGATTCTAATTTCACAAAATTTATGAATGGTGTTGAAGCTTCTGCCTGGTGCAGTTATGTCTCAGTTGTCAAGAACTTCTTGGGTAACCACAAAGCAGACAATTATGAAGAACTGGTGCAAAACATGCTCACAAACTTTGAAAAGTTGGGTACTAATATGAGCATAAAGGTACACTTTCTCCATAGCCACTTACACAGATTTCCGGATAATCTTGGTGATTTTAGCGAGGAACAAGGGGAGAGGTTTCATCAAGATATCAAGGTGATGGAGGAAAGGTATCAAGGCAGATGGGACAGACACATGATGGCAGACTATTGCTGGAACCTCCAACGTGATTGTCCTGATAACCCACATAAAAGAGAATCGTACAAACAGAGATTTACTATACATTAATTGTAATTATGCGAATCAGCTTACTGTGTTTATCTGTTATTATACCGAATAAAATGCCATTATGTATTTCATGTGTTTACTTTTGTATGATTTGAGAATTTCAATGCGATTTGTAAGTAGGCTCCGCCTGAACATTAAATTTTTTGCATTTTTACGTGTTTCAATGGGGTACCAATTATCTCATAAATTAGAGCCAATCTAGTAAAACCGATGTCATATTCGGAATCAGCACCACAAAGTTACCCCAAAATCACTCTAATATGATTGGCAATAAAATGAGTGTTGACCAGTGTTATCGATTGTTACACAAATACCTTGTTAAGCGTTTCGATCTGAATAACAGTAACTGATTATCAAAATCACATAAGAAAAATCCACGGTTATAAATTCATACAATATTATACTGATGTTTTTGAAATGACGATAATGGGCCAAACCGTGGTGTTGACATGGTTACTTGCTGTCGCCGTCCAGGAGAGACTATATAATACATATGGGCGTGTCAGTGGAAACCGTAAGGTAACGGTTGCATGAAGCAGGATATAACCACCGGTTTGTCGCTGATGTCTACTATATTAATAGTGTTTTCCATATTTGTATTTGTATTATCACTGTGGAGAGATAATGATTTAATCACGATGGACAGATAAACCCATTAATGTTTTCCAGATTTCCTGTTGTACTATCAGTGTGGAGATATTATTAGATCTTTACAAGGAATATATATATATATATATATATATACACACACAATAAAATATATAAATATATATACAATATATAAAATAAAACTAAATAGACTAACACGAACTTAGATGTAGCTCGTAGCGTAAACTAACCCACTTTTAGTTATACTCTTCATACTTTTTTTTTCCTTCTTTTCTTTTCTTCTCCTTACTTGTATGTCTGTAGTTTGCATGGTATGACAGTGTTTCAATTAAGATCGTTTGTATGGTTTGTAAGCGTTCTTATTTTACTTCTTTTCATCTTTCACCCCTTTCCTATACTCTTCGACTATTTTTCCGACTTGTCGGCAGTAGCCGACGGATGATGATGGTGAGTCTTTCTCTCTTTTTTCAATGAATGTTAACCCACGAATGATGGGTTTTGCTACTTACTTAACCCCTTATTTTCTTTTAACTCCCTATTCTCTTCTTTTAACCCCCTACTCTCTTCTTTCTCTCGGGCTAACTTTAGAATGGATCTTAGGGTCTTTGTTAGCCTTAGCTTCTGTAGATCTGTAGAAAATGCTCACAATTTGATATAGATTAACATAAATGGCACAGCTATACCCGTTTCATAGTTAGTATTTGGTCCGTCCCCCATTATTGTCCATAACATCTTGTAATCTGTGTGGCACAGATGCAACATGGTTATGTATGATATGTGGGTTCTTTCGGAATATCTTCCACTCAGCCATAGTGATCCAGCAGCTGGCGGTTGGTCCGCTCCTGCCCAGTCTCCCACGAGTTCACCACATTCCCCCACACATTCTCAATGGGGTTGAGATCACACCCTTTACTAGGCCAGTCCAGTAGTTCTAGATTTCGCTGCTCCTCGAACCACCTTCTAACAATCCTGGCGGTGTGGATAGGAGAGTTGTCCTCTAAATGGATTTTAAATATTAAAAGTAGAATTGTAGCTCATCTATACGCTTCATCAGTAACCCACTATTCGAAATAGGTTTTAACCCCTATGTAATAGGGGTTTCTCTCAGCTAAATGTAATTGTGCGCCGTTATACAAATAATACAGTATGCAGTTATCCAGAATAAAATCCTAAAGTGTTGTTATAGTACTGAAAGAGATAAAGAACAATTTTATGACCATTTTTGTCACATGGAAATGTGGAAACCGGACATACAAATGCGTGTAAGACATAAATCTTACTCTAGTAATAGTATAATATTCTATAACACACAAATACAACAAACCTGCATAAAGATAATCTGATCATACGCAAACGCGCGTACAGAAGGCAGCATCACCTCCTTCCTCCATGATCTCTACATATTGATCTGCCGTAAACTTCTCGTGGATCTCAGTCAGCTCTCCTAGTCCTTGCAGGTGCATCCATCCCCACACATTCGCCGTCACGTGCCTACTCCGTGCCACTGCGTAAATATTTTGGCAGGCATATCTCGTGTTGTCCTGTCGCCAACACCGAAGCGGCCGTGAGTTGTAGACGCAAACGTCTTCTCGTCAGAGAAGATAACTCTGCTCCAGTATGCGAGATCATCATTTATATGCTGGCGAGCAAACGAGAGCCTGGCCTAAAGATGTCGTTCCTCGATCCTCTCTTTTTTTGGCAGGAGTACGGTGGTGATATCCTGCTTCATGCAACAGTCTCCTTACGGTATCCACTGACACGCTCGTATGTAGTGTCTCCAGGATGGCGACTTCGTTGTTGATAGGATCGTTCTGCACTTCATTGATTATTCTCCCGTCTTCTTCTGCGGTGGTCTTTCTTGGTGCCCCACACTTAGGACGATCTAGCAGATTCCCAGTCTCCTGCCACTTCTGCACCCAGCGTCGAACAGTAGGCTTCGAAATTCCCAGTTCCATGGCTGTGTCAGCTGAGAAGCCTGCTTCCCGCATACCAATTATCCGGCCTCACTGTGCAATTTTATCTTGAGCTGGATTCATTTTCAGAGTCGGTGTTCGTCATACTGTGTAGAAATATGGTATGAACATAGATCATGCCAGTAACCATGTCAACACCTCGGTTTGTCCCAGCAATGTCATTTCACAAACAATAGTATAATAGTGTATGAGTTTATAAGTATATATTCTGCAAACCAGGTTAATTCCGCGGCAGCAGATTTTCGCTCTTTCATATCCTTGGACGAGTTTGCGGCATCATAATTTCGCGGTCAACAGTTGCTAGTTATAATCTTACAAATTAAAATGACGTCATGAATCACGACATTTATTCTGGACTGTGATTGGTCGAGGTTGACGTCGTATATCAAGGCAAGGTTTACCTCTTGGTATGCGGATAAAGTTTCAGCAGCATTCAACGTAAATGAATCGCTCGGTAAGATAGATTTGAAGCTCTCCACACTGAAACCTATTCATGCTAAATGGATTGTCTTTGCACGGGATAACCTACACAAATGATGGAGACAACGGAAGGGTTGGGAAATTAGCGGCATTCATGACATTCTTGTTATACAGTAATAATACAGTGAAATGTTTAAAATGTTTTTACTGCTTTTACTTTACAATGTTTTATTACAATATACTGAATTTAATTTTCAAATAAAATATTTTAATGATCTGTTTTATTTTCTTACTATCTTCCAGAGAGTAGTTTAAATTTTCAAATTTTCGCCTGCTGGATATTTTCCGGTAAAATACGAAAATTTCCTGCAGGCGAACATTTGGCATTCACTAGTATATAAAAAGTTCTATTGTAGTAGCTGTCATATACGAGGGCCACTCAATATATTTTGCCCCACCTTTTTTTTTTCTTTCCAAGTTTCCTTGGAAGTTCCAGAAATACCCAAGTCGTTACCGTATATTGGGGCGTAAAGTCTACGATCCACATTAGTCGATCCCCTAACTTTCAACTTCAGATATAGATTTTAACCTATTCTGGGTGTTTAAGTCGATCACCAACTTGCCAACATAAAAAAAGTAAAACTTTGTAAAAATCTTGTAAAAATTAGTTATCAAATCTTTCATAATATCATCATAATCATCATCTGCAATCATAAGTTCATTATATACTCGTACATCCTGAGAGCAAGTGCTTCGTCATATGTATCCAATTCAGATGTTGACCAAAAGCGAGCTAATGCAGGACTGCGGACCTATGACGGGTAGACCTGTTTTTAAATACAAGCTAAAATGGAAAGTGGAAGGTTAATTTTTTAGACTTAGCCTATAAGTCGACTCCCTACTTTAGAGGCATAATTTTAAACTTAAAATACCGACTTCTACGCCCCAATATACGGTACATACCTTTTTTACAAGTTTTTATTTTTCCACAAAGTCTCCATCCTTTTTTACGGCTTTCCTCCACCTCGAAACAAGGGCCTTTATTGTTTGCTAGTAAAAGTCCGCTGGGTTCCGCTGGAGCCACTTCTTAACCTCCTCAACAACGTAATCGTCACTGAAACTTTCTTCCACGAATAGCATTCTACATTGGCTCAAACAAATGGAATCTGAAGGTGCCAGATCCGTGCTGTATGGAGGGTAGGGGTAACACAGTCAAGCGCATTTTTGTGATGGTTTCTCTTATTTGCAAACTGTTGTGTGGTCTTGCGTTATCGTGCAAAAGAAGGACGTCTTCCAGTTTTCTCTTCGGTCGAACTCGCTTTATACGTCTCTGGTGTCTCTGTAGGGCAGCAATATATGTCTCTGAGTTGGTTGTTTGTTCTTTCTTCATAATGTCCACCACAATCACCCCTTTCATGTCCCAGAAGATCCTTTCCTGCAGAGGGAGCTATTTTGACCTTTTTCTTGCGTGGAGAGTCTGCGTGATGCCAATCCGTGGATTGGCGTTTTGTTTCAGGTTCAAAGTGGTGTACCCAAGTCTCATCTCTAGTCACAATTCGTTAAAGGAAGTCATCTCCTTCTGTCTCATATCGAACCAATGACTCAGAAGCAATTTCTTTTCTTTGGGCTTTGTGATCTTTAGTCAGTTCGCGAGGAGCAAACCATGAACACACTTTTGAGTATCCTAGTTGCTGAATTATCGTATTCACTCTTCCTTCACTAATTCCTATCTCCAGTGATAGCTCCTTGTGTGTGACGCGCCGATTTGATCGAATGATGCTGTTAGCACGTTGCACAGTGTGAGATGTCACAGCCATGCCGGGCGACCGCTACGTGGCTCATCATCGAGGCTGACTCTCCCTCTCTCCGATGATCTCACACGTTTAGACCAGCGTCCAACTGTGCTTCGATCAACAACAGCATCTCCGTAAACGTTTTGTAGACGTTTGTGAATATTTCCAACTGTTTCTTTCTCTGCGGTTAAGAACTCGATAACAGCTCTCTGTTTACGACGCACATCACTATCAGACGCCACTTTTGAAACTGCGTTAACCATCGGTTTTATACAAGGACGTTTAAAAGCGGTTTTATACAAGGAGGGGAGGCTCAAACTGGAAAAAATCCGGTTATGTGAAGCGCAGAAAGTTCAAAAAAGACATTTCATCCCCCATGGCCTATTATTTAGCTTCGAAAAAAAGGGTGGGGCAAAATATATTGAGTGGCCCTAGTAGATTTGCAGTAATCATAATGGAACCTTAGCACTGCATAAGACTAGTAAACTACATGGAGTTCAACGCTGTTCACGATCATATTAATTGTTGGATCACCTGAAGATCAGGGCCCCCAGCCTCATCTGGAGTCCCTGATCTTCAGTGGGAAAAATTGGAGGCCTTGATCTTCAGATGGCAAAATTTATTTTATTTTCTGAAAAAACAATGATTGACTGTTCCGAGAAATTTGCGTAGGACACTTTTTAAGAAATCCAGTGAAGCTTGGTGGTCCCGGTGCTATCGTTGAAATTGATGAGTCCTGTTTCTCGCATAAACCGAAGCATCATCGAGGACGGGCTTCACAAAGTCAAATTTGGGTTTTTGGTCTTATGGATAGGGGTACAACACCAGCACACGGCTATTTGGAGATTGTCGAAGCTAGAGATGCAGCCACTCTTCTTCCCATAATTGAAAAAGTGGTTCGGCCAGGTACCGTTATTTACAGCGATGAGTGGAGAGTATACAATCGAATACAACAAAATCTTAGTTTTACCCATGATACAGTTAACCATTCCCTCAACCTTGTGTATTCACTGAGTGGTGTTCATACGCAAACAATTGAGTCCTATTGGAACAAACATAAATGTTACATTAAACAAATGTGTGGCTGTAAACGCGAATTCCTGGACTCATACCTAAAAGAATTTATGTGACATGAACGATTTTCTCCCAACTCTTTGAAAAAATTCTGTAATCACATTGCTTTGCAATATCCGCTGGATTAACTAAATAAAATAAAATGTTTCTGATCTTTAGTTTATGTTTAACTGGGATCATCTGAAGATCTTCCCCATTAGAGTGTCCACCTGAAGATCTCCCCCCCCTCCAATCCACCTGAAGAAACTCCACCCCAGTCCGCTCCACCTGGAAATACTCCCCCCAGTTTTGACAAATAAAACAAACAATTCATTCTATGGGATATGATGCCCGTTTAGGTTAATTGAATGCCCGGTTAGGTCAACTGTATGCCCTTGACGATTGGTTAAGTTGTGATATTTTCGTTAAAACTAACGAAAATATCACGACTTAAGCTAACCAATCATCAAAGCCGTACAGGTGACTTAACCGGGCATTCAGTTAACCTAACCTGGTATTCAGTTGACCTAACCGGGCATTCAATTAACCTAACCGGGCATATACTGTATGTATATATATATATATACAGTATATACGAAAATTATTTCACGAAAGTAACACGTGAAAAATATTTATGATGAATAAAACCACGAAGGAAAGGAAACACAAAAAGGTGCTCAAGCGCTTTCGTCTAATGACATCCTCAGGAACACTGAAGTACAAAAAAGGTTACGGCCTATATATAGGTTACAGAAAGAAAAAAAAAAAGAAAAAATAAATAAATAAATAACATACATACACACAAACACACATATATATATAATATATATACATACATATATACAATATATATATATATATATATATATATATATATATATATATATATATATGCAATAAACAGAGAAGTAAAAATAAAAATAAAAAATTAAAGGATTAACAAAGAGGCATACAGATTTGTAAGGAAAAATATCGATTTTTAGCACAAGATCAAATGAATTATAAAAATACAAATTTATACTGGAAATCTGCCCGGGTTTTAACACTTTGCCTTTTATAGTCAAGTTTCGATATATATAAAAATAAAATGAAGATTAAAAGTTAATAAAGTAGCATACAAGTTTACCAAAGATTTAGCGTCCTACCCTTTTTATCTAAATCTGTTTTGAAGGAATTCAAAACAACAGGATCGAGTTGAAAAAGACCTTTGCTTATATTGAAGTTATTTGAAAGTTGGATAATGGCAGACTCAAGAATATTTCTATTAACAATGTTGCTAGAGTGAAATAAAACTGAAGCATTATTCCAATCAATACAGTGGGATAAATGACAAATGGACAAAAAGAGCACTGGACAACTGTCCTGTTCTAATGGAATATTGATGCTGTTTTATACGTGTGTGCAAATCCTTTCCCGTCTGACCTATGTAAAAAGAATCACATTGTTTACACCCAATTTTATAGATAATGCCTGAATTATTGGTAGGGCTATTTTTTACTATGATATTTTTCACAATATTGTTATATGAAAATACTACATTAATATCCAAAAGTTTAAGTACATTAGCAATGCCTAAAAAGCCCGGGAAAAATGGAAGTACTAAAATATTTTTTGACAAAGTACGAGTGTTATTATTGACACGATAGAAAGTTCGTTTTGCCTTGTTGAGACAAGATTCCATAAACGCAGATGGATAACACAGATCACTTCCAATACCGTTGATTTTTTCCAATTCGGCATCGATGTATTCCGGACTGGCGATCCTAAGGGCGCGGAGAAACATTGATGAAAAAATGGCCTTCTTAGTGGGGGTGTCATGTCCCGAGTAAAAGTGTACGTAGGACAAATTGTTTGTTGTTTTCCGATAGATACTAAACTTAAAACCTGGGCTTTCCCTATGTACACGCACATCCAAAAATGGGATTGAATTGTCTTGTTCCACTTCTAAAGTAAACTTAATGGAGGGGACTTGATCATTTAACTGAAGGAGGAAGTTATCCAGGTCACGATTCATGGGCCAGATACACAAAATATCGTCGACGTACCGCAACCAAGGGATGCCAACCCCCAGGATTCTCGGAATGTAAGTAATTTCGAAAAACTCCATATAAATATTGGAGAGGAGGGGCGATAAGGGGTTGCCCATGGCCATCCCAAACACTTGTTGATAATACTCGTTATTGAAAGTGAGTTTACAGTCTTTGATGCAACGCTTAATAAGTTCCAAAACAATGTGTGAAGGTAGTGGCAGGTCATACTTATGTAATTCTTGGGAGAGAAAGTCAAGCATATCATCAATCGGCACTTTTGTAAACAATGAACAAACGTCAGAACTGATCAATCTATCGTTAGTTTCAGTACGTGCATTATTCAATTTTTCAGTAAGATCCATGGAATTTTTTACATGTGAATCAGAGATAGTTCCGAGGATGGGGGACAAGACTTTGACAAGCCATTTGGAGAGTTTATAAGTAATAGAGCCCACCGAGCTAATAATAGGGCGCATAGGGTTGCCAGGTTTGTTGGTTTTAATAAGACCGTAAAGGTAGGGCAGAGAAGGTGAAGTGGACATGAAAAGCGGAATTAAGTCCTTATGATCTTTGAGAATGCGTTTCAAGCCACTATTAAATGATTTGATGACGTCATCCTGCGGGTTCTTCCTAAGTTTGCTGTATGTGGCGGGGTCCTGGAGAAACTCGTTCATCTTTCCGATGTAGTCCACTTTGTCCATAATAACTATGGTGTTAGCCTTGTCCATATTACTAAAGCAGACAAGGCTAACACCATAGTTATTATGGACAAAGTGGACTACATCGGAAAGATGAACGAGCTTCTCCAGGACCCCGCCACATACAGCAAACTTAGGAAGAACCCGCAGGATGACGTCATCAAATCATTTAATAGTGGCTTGAAACGCATTCTCAAAGATCATAAGGACTTAATTCCGCTTTTCATGTCCACTTCACCTTCTCTGCCCTACCTTTACGGTCTTATTAAAACCCACAAACCTGGCAACCCTATGCGCCCTATTATTAGCTCGGTGGGCTCTATTACTTATAAACTCTCCAAATGGCTTGTCAAAGTCTTGTCCCCCATTCTCGGAACTATCTCTGATTCACATGTAAAAAATTCCATGGATCTTACTGAAAAATTGAATAATGCCCGTACTGAAACTAACGATAGATTGATCAGTTTTGACGTTTGTTCATTGTTTACAAAAGTGCCGATTGATGATATGCTTGACTTTCTCTCCCAAGAATTATATAAGTATGACCTGCCACTACCTTCACACATTGTTTTGGAACTTATTAAGCTTTGCATCAAAGACTGTAAACTCACTTTCAATAAAGAGTATTATCAACAAGTGTTTGGGATGGCCATGGGCAACCCCTTATCGCCCCTCCTCTCCAATATTTATATGGAGTTTTTCGAAATTACTTACATTCCGAGAATCCTGGGGGTTGGCATCCCTTGGTTGCAGTACGTCGACGATATTTTGTGTATCTGGCCCATGAATCGTGACCTGGATAACTTCCTCCTTCAGTTAAATGATCAAGTCCCCTCCATTAAGTTTACTTTAGAAGTGGAACAAGACAATTCAATCCCATTTTTGGATGTGCGTGTACATAGGGAAAGCCCAGGTTTTAAGTTTAGTATCTATCGGAAAACAACAAACAAATTGTCCTACGTACACTTTTACTCGGGACATGACACCCCGACTAAGAAGGCCATTTTTTCATCAATGTTTCTCCGCGCCCTTAGGATCGCCAGTCCGGAATACATCGATGCCGAATTGGAAAAAATCATCGGTATTGGAAGTGATCTGTGTTATCCATCTGCGTTTATGGAATCTTGTCTCAACAAGGCAAAACGAACTTTCTATCGTGTCAATAATAACACTCGTACTTTGTCAAAAAATATTTTAGTACTTCCATTTTTCCCGGGCTTTTTAGGCATTGCTAATGTACTTAAACTTTTGGATATTAATGTAGTATTTTCATATAACAATATTGTGAAAAATATCATAGTAAAAAATAGCCCTACCAATAATTCAGGCATTATCTATAAAATTGGGTGTAAACAATGTGATTCCTTTTACATAGGTCAGACGGGAAAGGATTTGCACACACGTATAAAACAGCATCAATATTCCGTTAGAACAGGACAGTTGTCCAGTGCTCTTTTGTCCATTTGTCAGAGTTATCCCACTGTATTGATTGGAATAATGCTTCAGTTTTATTTCACTCTAGCAACATTGTTAATAGAAATATTCTTGAGTCTGCCATTATCCAACTTTCAAATAACTTCAATATAAGCAAAGGTCTTTTTCAACTCGATCCTGTTGTTTTGAATTCCTTCAAAACAGATTTAGATAAAAAGGGTAGGACGCTAAATCTTTGGTAAACTTGTATGCTACTTTATTAACTTTTAATCTTCATTTTATTTTTATATATATCGAAACTTGACTATAAAAGGCAAAGTGTTAAAACCCGGGCAGATTTCCAGTATAAATTTGTATTTTTATAATTCATTTGATCTTGTGCTAAAAATCGATATTTTTCCTTACAAATCTGTATGCCTCTTTGTTAATCCTTTAATTTTTTTTTTTATTTTTACTTCTCTGTTTATTGCATATATATATATATATATATATATATATATATATATATATGTGTGTGTGTGTGTAGATATGTATATATATATATATATATATATATGTGTTTGTGTGTATGTATGTTATTTATTTATTTTTTTTTTTTTTTTTTTTTTCTGTAACCTATATATAGGCCGTAACCTTTTTTGTACTTCAGTGTTCCTGAGGATGTCATTAGACGAAAGCGCTTGAGCACCTTTTTTGTGTTTCCTTTCCTTCGTGGTTTTATTCATCATATATATATACACACACAAGGTGTCCCATAAGTCCGGCATCAGAGGAAAAAAATAAAAAAGGCAAAACAAAAGCTTTTATTTACAGAACGTGCTTAATATGTCCACCATTGTTTTCAATACACAAATTCAGACGTGATACCCAGTCAGCAGGCACACGGTGAATGATGTCAGGAGTAATGGTGTTACATGCCCCAATAATGCGCTACCGAAAATGTTCAACACTCCTAATTTTCTCTACGTATACCAGCGCTTTCAAGTGGCCCCAGAGATAAAAATCTAGTGGCGTGAGATCCGGGCTTCTAGCTGGCCATTCCACAGGCCCTCGACGTCCTATCCAATGACCATGGAATTGTTGGCACAGGTATTCCCTTACTTGGGTGCTGTAATGTGCAGCAGCGCCGTCTTGCTGGAACCGTGTTGGGAAATTTCCTTCTTCGTTCAAGACACTGGGAAATGCTTCTTCCTTGAGCATACGTAGGTAGGTGCCTCCAGTGACATGTTCATCGTAAAAGAGGGGGCCTATGATGCGATCCTTCCAAATGCCACACCATACCATCACCCGAAATGCACCTTGTTCCTTTGAAGAGGTATACCAGTGAGGGTTGTTTTGAGACCAGTAGCGGGTGTTCTGTCGATTTACCTCACCATTTCCATAAAAAACAGCCTCGTCACTGAATAGAATGGTGGACGGGAAATTGACATCCCGAGCATATTGTTCCGTAGCCCATTCACAAAATTCCATCCGCCGGTCGGGATCATCTTCGCTTAATTTCTGTAGGATCTGAAATTTATATGGATGCCATTTGTGAGCCTGAAGAATGCGATGGATGCTACTTTTCGACACTCCTGTCTCGGCGGACAATCGCCGAAGAGACTTATTGGGACTTCTGTTAAAATGAGCCAGGACAGCAGTCGCTGTATCATCGTCAGTGGACCTCCTTGAAGGTCCACTGCGTGGTTTATCTTCTATGGATCCTGTTTCCTTAAACTTTGCAACAAGTCTGCTAACACAACTCTGTTATTGGCTCGCGGTCTGGATGCAGTCTGTTAAATTCAGCAGCGGCCTCTCTTTGACTCCGATTTCCTATGAGTAGAATTATCTGGATTCGTTCTTCCTTGCTCACAGATATTATGGCCTGTAGAAAGAGAAAAATATGAAATATGGTTTGTAGAAATAGAAAAATATGAATTTCTCCTATGATGCCGGACTTATGGGACACCCTGTATATAATATATATATATATATATTATATATATATATATATATATATATATATATATATATATATATATTAGGGTGGCCCAAAAAAATGAAAGTTGAAAATATTTTTCTCCACAAGGCCATCCGTGTTCCATATCAAAATGTAAGAACTCATGCAAAAAATTAGACAGATCAATTTAGAGGTCGCGACCAGTTCCTATATTTTTAGGATTTGAAACAAAAAAACAATATCAATGTTTATTTCAAAATTTAAAGTCAACAGCACAGAGCACATGTTATGCAAAAAATATACTAGAACACACATGTCATAGCAGTTAATACGACTGCACTAAATCCTTGTATATCAAACAAACAACGTCACACCCGTTACTTTTTCTTCGTCAAAGCCAACTTCGTCGGAACTGGCAATTTTTTTCGGTGGCTGGCGACGAGTCGCAGTAGGTATTGTTTCTGGGTCTCGTCTTTCAGCGCGGTATTGTAGGACTGAATAAGAGCGACTCCTCTTTCGGCACAGTCGTTGACGACCTTGAGGAGCCTGCACTTAGCCTTAAGTAACTGGTAAATGGGGTCTGTCAGCCAGAGGGAGGGGGGTTTTAACAAGAATGTCTTGGCTTCATCTTGTCCTTTCATGGAGAGTATATCGAATATCTTCAAAGACCGGCTCATAATGTACGACGCCAATGAAGAACGATGATCGAACACAGTCCCGTCCAGACGTCTCAAGAGTTTTTGGTTTGAGGGACGTAAGAAGTTGTCAACCACAGCTGCTTTGGTGATCTCGTTGACGCAATCATCGAAGAGGGCGAGAGGCGCGAGGTGCTCAGAGAAGTACCACAAATGGCGATAGAAGGCCTTAACAGCCGCCCCCCTGATGGCACGGTCAGGATATTCATGGAGGAGAGCAATTAGGTTTAAGTCGTTGAGGGGGGGCCCTCTCTGGGAGAGGGGCCTCGTGCCAGTAGCGACCGTAAATAAGAGAAACGAAGAGGCAAATCTTTGTGACGCCAGCTGTCTCGTGGGCCGTCAACTTAATCTGGCTCCTGAAAAGGAAGATCTTTAGCGAGTATATTGCCTTAGCCATCCTCCGCGCGTTGTGCATAGCGCCTGGCGCACGAAAGGACTGTTCTCCATCGGAGGATCCCCCTAGGAATATATGACAGAGCTGAAGCAACTCTCCATAGTCATCCCGTGGGAGCTGGCTCTTGACTGCCTCCGAGTAAAATGACATCATCTCCTCTCGTAGGCCATCCGGCATGCCAACGAAGAGCTCGTCTCCAGCAGAACGGAAATCAACTATATTAATATCAGACCAGGTCTTCTGGAAGCGTTTGAAGATTCCCACTTCAGGCCCACCGGTTGGTGTCAGGGCGACAGAAAATACGGCCGACAACATTACTTCGAACACGTGATGACGGCACGCGATCTAGATGAGCTCCTTGTCCAGAGCTTTCTCAATTAGGGTGCACGCGCCCATATTCAGCCCAGTATTGGTTGCCGTCGTGTCGAAGAGTAGTCCCTGGATCATGGGTTTGAGGTTCCATTCCTCCAGCGTTTGGACACATGCATTGCACTGCTCCTCTCCCGTGGCGCGGCCGATCTTAGGGACGGCAAGAAGTTGCTCTGTTTCACCACCAGTCACCAAGATGGCGACGCGATCCACAAGCTTTTTATTGCCGGCGATATCTGGAAGCAGTTTACCGTCCCAGTGGAGAAGCAGTGGGCTGTCCGGCGAGAAAACAGCCTGTTGAGCAGTTGCTACCGCCTCACGAGTGGTGACCCGCGCTCGCTAAATGGTGTTCCGGGATAGCGCCACAGACTCCAGGTCATGAATGACCCAGCGCTTGCGTGACGGCTCCTACGACGAACATGGCAGCGCGGTCAGGGAGTTTCACTCGGTCGAGCGCGGCGGCTACTTCCTTGGTCACAATGGTCTGCTTCGATTTCTTATTCCTTGGCTGATCTTGACTGGATGTTGACGGAGCTTGGATATCATCTTCGGACTCCGTCGATGTGGAGGAGCTACAGATGTCAGCAACGGCGGAACTAGACGGAACAGCCGTATTCGCCTGTTGGGCGCTCAACATGCTTTTTTCCTTTCGAACACTGGCCTGATCACTCCTGAGGCGCTTGCGAGTCTCCTTGTTTGTCAAGGTCTTGTCGATCCCGGACATACTCGCGCTCGAGGGATCCTACTGTTGCATCCGCAGGAACTGTTTGTCTTCTTCGTCCGTCATAATACTGAGGGCGTCTTTTCGTGAGATGTCAAATAGTTTGGTGAGATTCTCCTTGAATTTTCTTTCCTTGATTTGGCACCCGTCTTTCGGTTTCAATCGGTTTTTCTTCAACCCACAATATTCTTCATAGAGCTTCCGAAGCTTGCGCACGCCGGAGTCCACCCGCTGGGTCGGAATTCGTGCCTTGTCCCAGATTGTTAGCGCTCTGTCTATGGTGGCCTTAGCACTGTCACCGATTGTGGATCCCTTCTGGTGGTGAAACATGAAGTTCCTGAGAATAGCCCCGTTTGTTGGCAGGCCAGATCCCAAGATGTCCGGGTCCGGCTTACCCAGGAGCCAAACTTTCGGACTGCTCCTTGTCGTTGTTATGGTCTTGGCCTGTGGAATGGAAGATAAAATTGAAATTAGAGTTAAAGAACATATACATATGTTTTATGTAGAATATAAAACAAACAATTTTAACAATTTTAATAAACTTTTATAAATTTTAAATTTTTTTTTAATTTTTAACAATTTTAATAAACAATTCATTGTTCCAAATTGCTTATAAAGGTCAGTGCAGTAAATGAATGACAGAAAAACTAAGCATAGTGTCCGCCATTCACTGGTGAAAAGTTTAATTTGCCTTATTGGTGCGATTCACTGCGCGGCGTAACTCAGATGGCAGGAACACAACAAAATCACGTCTACACCTGCCGAGACTTGGCGACCAACTGAGCTAGTGGGAAGAGTGCATTGTTATCATATAGTGATTCTTTGGATATAGATTTACAGTCTACAGTGGCGTTGCTCGGCAAATATTTATTGTAGAACATAATGGTGACCCAAAATTGCTGAAATTACGGAATTTAGATATTTTTACCTTAAGGTCGCGACCTCTAAATATTGGCCGATCTTCCTGATTTTTTGCATGAAGGCTTCTTTTGTGATATGGAACAGGAATAGCCTTGTGGAGAATAGCAATTCAAACTTTTATTTTTCAGTTAATTTTTGGGCCACCCTAATATATATATATATATATATATATATATATATAATATATATATATATATATATATATATATATTTATATATCACCTGAAGATTATATATATATCACCTAACGATTATCCTCCCCAGCCCGATCCACCTTTATGTTTCTCATAAATTTTTTTTATCACAATAAAATTTTTCTGATCTTATTATTTTTATCTTCTTTTAATTTGGGGGCCCTGATCTTCAGGTGGGAAAATTGGGGGTCATGATCTTCAGGTGATCCTAATTGTTTATCTTTATGAACACAGACTTGCAGTAGGTTGTCCCCCCTCCACCCCACCTTCCCTCAGTTGGGGTACCTTGACTAACACTGCGGCATTGCCACATGTACAGAGTCGCCTGTGAGGCGAGGAACATTACATATGCGGGCAACTGTACATCTAAAGTTAACAATATATATATATATATATACCATATTGGCCCGAATATAAAATGAGGTTTTTGTTCAGCATCACGACTTTAAAAAAATGCAACTCGTCTTATAAGTTATTATATTCGCGGATAATATTCTAATCAATTAGTAATGTGTCATACTTATGGTAATTTTTAAATCTAATATGAAAATAAAAACCCACTCTAATAGACAGAGTTTATTTCCACGACAGTTTCGACGCCCACTGGCGTCCTCCTCGGGTGGATACAGAAACACGAATGAACCAAACCAAGAGGGAAAAACAGTCCAGGGACCGACCGTTAAGAAATTCGCACCTAGGTTAGATCCCATTCTCCCGACACCGGAAGGGCATTTTCATTAAGTACATTCGCGCAAATTTAAAACTATCTTCCTGTTCTAAACATACAGATTCTATTATTTTTATTTTTTTTTACATAATTATTACATTTATTATTAAATTTATTACATATAATATTGCATAATTATTTATTACAGAAATTATAAATTTATTATTACATTGGTTATTACATTGTTGTTTATTATACAGAACTTATAAACCGAAAAACGAATGAAAAAAGCCGATTAGGAAATAATCCAGAGACCATTGAGAAATTCACACCTAGGTTAGATACCGTTCTCCCGACACTGGAAGGGCATTTTATTACAGGGTCCGCTTATAAGTACATTCCCACAAATTAAAACTATCTTCTTGTTCTATACATACAGATTCTAATATTTTGACATAATTACTGCATTGATTATTGCATTTACATTTTTTTTTTTTTTTTTTTTTAACATTTTTTATTACCTTTACCCTAATTATTAAATTTATAATATTACCTTTATTATTACATCTGTTGCATTTATATTTATTTCCACATTTATTACTTCCATTATTACATTTACTAAAAGCGAGTAAGGAAACAATCCAATCCAGAGACATTTAAGAAATTCACACTTAGGTTCGAACACGTTCCCACGACTCCGTAAGGGACTTTTTGACCAAGAATCTCATTAAAGGGTCTAACTTATAAGTACCTTCGCACAGATTAAAATTATCTACCTTTTCTATACACACGGATTCTATTATTTTTCTTTTGACATAATTATTACATTTATAAAGTACCTTACTTGATTCCCAATCTATAGCATGATTATTTTGGCTGGCGTGATAAAAAATGGCATTATTAGTATTACAACTTCTGAAGGCATATTTGTGTTCTTTAATACGGGTTTCAATATTTCTTCCAGTTTCTCCCACGTATACTAAATCACAACTTTTACAGGGAATGCTGTAGACACAGGCTTGTTCCTCTTTTGCAACGTTATTCCTAACCAATTTACTTTTCACGGTAGACGAATATTTGAACGCCAAAGCAAACTTAAAATCTTTCGTCAACGGTTTTACTCTTTCTAAGCCGGCAATGTAAGGCAAACTCACATATTGTTTTTGGTTAACTGAAGGTTCCCGAGGGGCATAAAAAGATTTTCTGGCTTTAAAATACGCCTTTCCGATAAACCACTCGGGATATTTTAAATCCTTAAAAATGTTCCAAATCTTTGAATTTTCCGGGTCCAGCAAATGTGGGCTACAAATCCTGAGTGCTCTTAGAAACATGGAAGAAATAATTGAGCTTTTAACCCCTTCATCATGATATGAAAAATAATGAATGTACGAATTACAATGAGTAGGTTTTCTATAGACCGTGAAATTGGGCTTTCCGCTTGTTAATGACCAAAACATCTAGAAAAGGTAATTGTTTGTCGTTCTCCCATTCATATTTAAATTTAATAGAGGGAACAAGATTATTTAATGACTGAAAGAAAGTGTCAAAGTTGTTCCAGTGGTCAGGCCAAAATGAGAAAATATCATCTCCATAACGAAACCAAATTAGATTCCTGGGACATATTGTTTGCAACAATTCCGACTCATAATATTCCATGTATAATGTACTCAGTATTGGGAATAAAGGGGACCCCATTCCCATACCAAAACGTTGGAAATAAAATTCTTCACCGAAGGAGAAGGCATTATTGGTGACACAGAGTTTTATCAGTTCTAAAAATACAGATGTGGGCATCCCTAGTTCTACGTTACAGTTTGGCAATTTTCTATCTAAAAAACTAAGTACATCATCAATGGGAACTTTCGTAAACAAGGACTCAACGTCAAAACTTATCATTCTTCCCCGTTTTAAATCTAAGGACATAACTTTGTTAATAAAGTCACAGGAATTAGTGATGTGCGAGCCTGAAAATTTACCAACTAATGGGGATAATTTATCTGCAAGAAATTTAGATAACCTGTAACTAAAGGAACCCCTGTGTGAAATAATGGGACGGAGTGGTATATTAATCTTATGGGTTTTGGGTAGGCCGTAAATGTGGGGGAATTTGGGGTTAATCTGTAGAAATCTTTTAGGATCAATCGCCGGGACATCTTTTAATAAGTTCCTGATGGTTTTGTTGAATTCGGCAGAAAGACGCTTTAGGGGTGACGATCTCACTTTGGCGTAGGTGAATTCATCACTAAGTAACGCTTCCATTTTTTGTTTATAATCACACTTGTCCAAAATAACCACAGTGTTACTTTTGTCAGCTTTAGTGACAAATATTGCTTCATTCTTCCTGAGCTTGTCTAAAGCTAACCGGAATCTTTTGGGAATAGAGTCCAATGAGTTGAAATGTTCCAGAAACTTGCTCAGAATCAAACCATTTAAACACAGAATATCCACCCTGGAATTAACTACGGAAGACACAAAATCTAAAACAATGTTTTTATCGGGTTTAAGGGCAAACGACAGCCCTAAATTAAGAACTTCCTTTTCGGATTTGGATAAGACATATGTCGATAAATTTAAAACGGAACCTTCCACCGCACACTTTGACCAAGCACTTTCATCACATAAATTGTGCGAAGGTACTTATAAGTTAGACCCTTTAATGAGATTCTTGGTCAAAAAATCCCTTACGGAGTCGTGGGAACGTGTTCGAACCTAAGTGTGAATTTCTTAAATGTCTCTGGATTGGATTGTTTCCTTACTCGCTTTTAGTAAATGTAATAATGGAAGTAATAAATGTGGAAATAAATATAAATGCAACAGATGTAATAATAAAGGTAATATTATAAATTTAATAATTAGGGTAAAGGTAATAATAATAAATGTTTAAAAAAAAAAAAAAAAAAATGTAAATGCAATAATTAATCAATGCAGTAATTATGTCAAAATATTAGAATCTGTATGTATAGAACAAGAAGATAGTTTTAATTTGTGGGAATGTACTTATAAGCGGACCCTGTAATAAAATGCCCTTCCAGTGTCGGGAGAACGGTATCTAACCTAGGTGCGAATTTCTCAATGGTCTCTGGATTATTTCCTAATCGGCTTTTTTCATTCGTTTTTCGGTTTATAAGTTCTGTATAATAAACAACAATGTAATAACCAATGTAATAATAAATTTATAATTTCTGTAATAAATAATTATGCAATATTAAATGTAATAAATTTAATAATAAATGTAATAATTATGTAAAAAATAAAAAAATAATAGAATCTGTATGTTTAGAACAGGAAGATAGTTTTAAATTTGCGCGAATGTACTTAATGAAAATGCCCTTCCGGTGTCGGGAGAATGGGATCTAACCTAGGTGCGAATTTCTTAACGGTCGGTCCCTGGACTGTTTTTCCCTCTTGGTTTGGTTCATTCGTGTTTCTGTATCCACCCGAGGAGGACGCCAGTGGGCGTCGAAACTGTCGTGGAAATAAACTCTGTCTTTTAGAGTGGGTTTTTATTTTCATATTTTGACCTTCACGTAGAAAAAAGTGAAGTTTTTCGCTTTTAAATCTAAATTATAAAAATGTTATATGCCGATGGTTATGGTATATTTTAAAATTTCAAACAAATTTGTTGGCACCTAAGCACAAAGTGATGGTAGTCTTATATTTGATTCGGGCCAGTACGGTATATATATATATATATATATATATATATATTATTATATATATATATATATATTATATATATATATATATAACTTGGTTGAATGGTTTGTTCTTAGGGAAGCGTAGCTTAGCGAGGAATAGGAGGACGAAAAGATGGTACATGTTTATTTACAGACGTTTCGGTAAAGTTCAATTTCCATCATCAGTGCTAAAAAGTTTAAAAATAAATAGAAATAAATAAGAGTTCTATTAGAAAAGTTGAAAATGGTTTGATCAGTGCAAATTGTTGAGTAAAGAAATTAAATTTTAAGCATTTCAATAGTAAAAGACTTCTTGCTAAATATAATTCCCTCTTAACCCAATTAAAAGAATCAGTAAGTTTTATCGACTTTTAATGTTAAAAAATCAAACTATTAAAGATGTCAACATCTACCGGAAACAGATTCAACGACGACACAATAGAAAATTAAACCTGTTGGGCTTAAACTCCAACCTTCAGCCGCTAAATCCTGATCAAACCATTTTCAACTTTTCTAATAGAACCCTAAGTACTAATGAAAAACGACTCCTATCCTTAAGCCTAGATTTTAAACTGCCAAATTTTAAGATAAATTATTTTACACACTTTTTATCCTTCGAAAAACTCTTTCATAGCTTAAAAAATTCTCAATAGTTGACGAGTCAAAACTTCCGTTTTTAAAGTCCTCACTCACCCACATCGCTAATAAACATTTTTATAGTTTTAAACCTCATAAAGTTTCTTCCCCCCTTATTAATAGAAAAGACCTCTCCTGCCTTAAAGAACTATCTAAAGACGACTCCATTATCATTTCACGCCCCGACAAAGGCAAAGGCACCGTCCTTCTTAATAAACCAGATTACATTAATAAGGTCAACAACATTCTTAACGATCCTACCAAATTTAAAAAGATTAATGATAATCCTTTAACCCTTTCCTTAAAACTTGAAGATAAAATCAACCGTTTCCTCAGAAAACTATATGATCAGAACAAAATTTCAGAAGGCACCTATAACCAAGTACGTTCTTCCGGCTCATCCCCAGGTACTCTCTATGGCCTCCCCAAAATACATAAACCCAACTTACCCATTAGACCCATCCTTTCGGCCTACACCACCCACAATTACAAACTAGCAAAATTCCTAATTCCCACTTTAACCCCCCCTAACCCAAAACGAATACTCCGTCACCAACTCCTACGAATTCGCTAAAGAAATATGGACCATAAATAACTCAAATAACCTCCATATGCATAGTTTCGATATAGTATCTCTCTACACCAATGTTCCAATTAAAAAAGCCATCGATATCTGTATTAACAGCCTTTTCGCCAACAATCCGAACACAGTTTTGAATCTAACAAAACAAGAATTTACCAAACTGCTTACGCTTGCCACCTCAGACACTTATTTTTTCTTTAACCAACAACTTTATCAACAAACCGACTCACTAGCTATGAGATCCCCCTTAAGTGCCACTTTAGCTAACAACTTCCTCAGCCATCACGAAAATAACTGGCTACTTCATTGCCCCACTCATTATAAACAACACCTATATAAAAGATACGTTGATGCCACCTTTCTCCTTTTTCACGATGCCAACCACGCCCCCCTTTTTCTTAACTACCTTAATTCCCAACATAAAAACATTAAGTTCATCAAAGAAGACGAATCCAATAACACCTTACCCTTCCTAGATATTACAATAACTAAACAAAACAACAAATTCAGCACTTCCATATATCGAAAACCCACGTACACAGGCCTAGGTACTAATTTCCTAAGCCACACCCCTTCGCTATATAAAATAAACAGTATTAAAATTTTAATCCACCGCGCCTATCATCTATGCTCTTCGTACTTATCCTTCCACCATGAAATAGAGTTCATTCGTAACTTCAGCATTAATAACTCCTTCCCAAAACATCTGTTACAATCTTCAACCATATACTTTCTTAATAATATTTATCAATCCCCCTTAAAGTTCCCACTATTATAAAAACGTACAATATTTTTCATTCCCCTATTACGACCACATTAGCCACAAAATACTTTCAGAACTCCGTCTCTTACTCACCCCGCTTTACCCCCAAATTAAATTTCATTTGGCCTTCACCAACAACAATGGTATCAAATCTTACCTCAACCATAAAGAAAAAACACCCCAGCCACTTGCTACGTCCACTATCTACGCTTTTAATTGCGTTCGCTGCAAAGCGAACTATATTGGCAGTACCATCCGCCAATATCAAACAAGAGTGGACGAGCATCGTGGGATTTCTACAAGAACTTCACAGCCCTTGAACAAACCCTCCAAATCAGCAATAAGGGATCATTGCCACCTTCACAACCACCCGTTACTTCCCTCCAATTTCAAAATCGTTAATTCAGCCAACCAACTAATCGACCTCCGCATACTTAGTCCCTTTATATCCTCAGTATCCAGCCAACCCTCAACGACGACAGTTCCACTTTCAATTTAAACATCGCCAAATAAACTCTCAAACTCAAAAGAAATCCACCATCACTCCGCCTGGCTCCATCTTTCTAATATGGAATTTTTTCAACAAGCAACCATTCCTAATCTTCTGTACAATTAGTCTCTCATTACGTTAACAATTTGGTAAGAACCCCCTCAATTCTGTTTCACCTTTTAACCGTTTTATATTTCACTTATTGTCCATACTTTTATATTTTATATCATTTCATTTTTAATCTTCTAATTTAATATATATTGTAACCATACTATTAATTCTCGCTAATTATCGCTAATTGTCGCGCCATTTTAATATATTGTTCGTTTTTGTTTATTATACTTATTTATTTTTATTTGTTTTTAAACTTTTTAGCACTGATGATGGAAACTGAACTTTTCCGAAACGTCTGTAAATAAACATCCTCCTATTCCTCGCTATATATATATATATATATATATATATATATATATATATATACGCTACATATAATTTCTACAGCAGTAGCAAATGTTTCATGAAACTGAGTGGGCCTCTGAACGAAATCATATTTCAAAACACTGTTGTCGTCATACTATGTCGCTGTTTGTATCGTAGTCTGATCTCGTATGTGAATTAAAAATTTCACGATTGAACGTTGTTCTCCAAACTTGAAGTTTTTTAACCGTAGAAGGCCAACGTGGTCTATTACAATGAAAGTACTTTTTTTTCTGGAAATGATGTCTTTTATTGTACGTGATTATATTTATTATTGTTTAATTAATAACAATAAATTGTGTAATTCAACCTATAAATGTAATTTTCATCATATGGTTACGAAGATGGGATACTGGTCGCTATGTGTGTGGTCCCACTGGTCTTCTAGGGTTAAGATTTCATTACATATAATCCCATTTTTTACGATTATTATTATAATTATTATTATTATTATTATTATTATTATTTATTATAGATGTTGCTATCGTTGCATGTTTGTTTTTGTGTTGAGGTGTACAGTATATGTATGTATTTATGAACTATTGCATATCGGAAATTTTTTTTTTTTTTTAATTTTTGATGAAATTTTAATCGAATTGAAAGTTTTAAAAGTTGGTAAATTTAAATCCCGAGATACGGCGTGGATCAATAAAACATTTGGCTAATTGGACAAAAAAAATGATCGTGCGAGTAAAATAAACATGCTGGAACGACCATCTCGCAATTTACATCACCCAACAATAATTAACTCACAAATATTTATTTGCAATTTACTCGGCTACAAATATGTAAAATATATAAATCTCAAATATTCACAAACGCTTTTCTTCGATTAAAAATAACTAATTTGCAAATATTCAACATTCACAAACTACATACGAGTATTTTAATTCGAAGCGAGGAAATTTTAGATTAAAATATATCAAAGACATTGATATGCGTATGAAAACTCAAATACCTGTACGTACGGAAGCTAGAATGAGGTCAATTTATATGTGAGGGATTTCTAACAAAAGTATCTCATGCAGACGCATGCAAATAAACTATCTTCAAACTATAATGGATTCTCTCTCGTTGAAAGAACAATAGCCTTTCTTTCGTAATTATTCATATAACGACCAGTAAGACCCAATTTTCCCATAGTTTACGCATGAAATACCATATATATATATATATATATATATATATCCCCGCAAGGGGGTTCTAAGCTCGTGCTCTTGAGTGCTGTTTGTGCTCGTTTGTACGTGCTTGTTCCTGGAGGTTTCACGTGCGCCCTCCCGGCCCTAGCACCCAAGGATGATGGGGCTCGACCCTGCAGTCCTTGTCATCCTTGGTCTTTTTCCACTTCGACTGTCCCCTCCACCCTTTCTTTTTCCTCTGTCTTTCCTCTCACTTTTTCTTTGTTTTTCCACCGAGATATGCCCTTTTAAATAGAGGCGAATCGGTTCTTCCCGAACTTAAAAAAAAAATATATATATATATATATATATACGGTGCGTGTGTGTATATATATATATATAATATAATATATATAATATTATATATATATATATATATTATATATATATATATACACACATATATATACATATATATAATATATATATATATATATATTATATATATATATATATATATATATACATGATGAATAAAACCACGAAGGGAAAAGAAACACAAAGTGGTTCTTTTCCCTTCGTGGTTTTATTCATCATAAATATTTTTCACGTGTCACTTTCGTGAAATAATTTTCATATATATATATATATATATATATATATATATATATATATATATATATATATATATATATATTAGGAGTGGTATACACTAGAAGATAGTGGTGTTTCCTAATTTCCTAATTAGAAGAATTAATTGACGCCCTTGGGTGGCTGAGACGACGGCCAGTCTCAAAGGTAAACAATTAACGCAAATACTGGTGAACAACGAAACCAAACACTCTTCGAAGTCAATAGCGAAATGAGAGAAAGGCTTGGGCCGTCTTTTTATTGGAAAAAAAGGCTCGATTTTATATGTGACCAAATGCGCGCTAAACTCAAAGGTATTGAAAGAAGAAGAAGACCAACAAGAAAAAGAATAAATTTGATTTTTATTATATTTATTTTCCCCTCATGGATTAGTCGGTCAGACATGATTGGTTCAATTATGTTATATCAAAAAAGGGAAAGAAGTTATTTCAAAAAGAAATGTTTCCGGAATAAATTATTGGTTAAATTGAACAAAATTACTGCATCATTGCAGTAGAGTTTTGTTTCCGAGGCCACAAAATGGGATATTGCAAATGCAATGTTGATCAATGTTGCAAAGGGGATGGGACTAATGTTGCAGAGGAGGTGGGGTTATCCTCCCAAATTGCATGAAGGGGATGGGGATAATGGGGGAGGGGGGTATGCAAAAAGTTGCATGAAGGGGGGGAGCTTTGGGGGGAGAGGGAGGATGACCCAAATCTAACTCTTGGGGAAGAAGGGAGGAGGGCCTCCCCCCACAAAAGGGGTATCCCTAACCTAAGAAGATTAACGTTAACCTAAGAGAGGAGAGAGAGCATCCTTTCACCTGGACCGCTAGCCGCACAATAAATCTCTTGGCCTTTGCACTTGGCTTAGAAGGTCTTAATCAGCCAGTTGGCTTAATCAGCTAGTTGGCTTAGAAAGCTTAATCTGGCTTAGAAGGCGTAAATGGCTTGTTTAGGTATATATATATATATATATATATATATATATATATATATATGTGTGTGTGTGTGTGTATCATATATATATATATATATATATATATATATATATATATATTATTAACTTTTGAGTTTCAACAACGCTTCAAAAACAAAAATGTTTCGAGAATGCAAGTGTATTATATAATTTAATAGAATTGTTTCCTTTATTTCATACTATAGATTATGCAAATCGATTAATTTATTTCATTAAATTAAAATTTTCATAAATAAATCGTTAAATAATATGATGTGTATCAATCTTTGGATGATCAGCTTTTGGTGCTTCAAGTTCATTTTGCATACGACTGCCTGACTGAAAACAACGCTTAGAAGTTCTCTCCCGATTCTTTTCAGATATCTAAGGTAATATTTTTTATTTTGATACATTGATTATATTATTATTGGAAATTGTTCTAGAAAAGTTTCATTAATTGTTGGCATAGTTTGATGTTTAAATTATATAAATTTGGAACTGAATTTGATTTCCTATGATAACACTGGGGAACAAATTTCAACTTTTTGTCTACTGAATTAGAGTTGACAGTTAGTTCTAGGTAATTTGGGTGCGCTGAGCACGAATTTTTACTCGGTTTTGCTCTATCAGGTCCTGATTTTGCTCAACACCCCTCCTCTTTCGTCGTATTCATAAAAAGGTTTTTTTCTCAATACTCGCTAAGTCTTTTTGCAGTTACACATTATGCAACTAGGTTTTTATCTAGGTATTTGTACCTATTGTTATGGTATTGTTGTATTATGTATATTTTTATATGTAACACCCTAAAAATATTTTTAATTTTGTCATTTTTAACCCATTTTAATATTAGTAAATTAAGCTAAAAATATCATAGAATTCTAAAATTTTCTCGAGCATTCCTGTTCTCTGTAGAGTATTCTAGAGGGACAACTAAAATATATAAAAGCGACTCGTTTCCAGAGTTAATCAGTCAATTCAATCAGTCAGTCAGTCAGTCAGTCAGTCGAGTTAGTTAATTAAGTTTGGGCATTAACATAATTTTGAATTGGCATATGATTTAGTGAGTAATTTTGTCATCGTGATTTAATATAGTTGATTTAATTAGACGTAATTTATATTGTACCTACTCATCCGTGTTTCTAGTTTAATTTCATAGATTGTAAGTACCTATTTCATAATAAGTACCTATTTAAACTAATTTTTGTGTTTATATTTCAGATTTTCTTAAATTTATATGAATTAAGGGCTTTAAATACCTTTACAAATTGGCAGAACAATCAAGCAATATGTCATCAAGCACTAGAAAGTTCAAATGCAAAAACAACCCTGATTCCTTCTGTTATATATGTGGAAATTTTACACTTCCACATCAACGAGCAAATATAACTGACTTCGTAAAAGAGCTTACTTAGCTTATTTTGGCATAAAACTGGGGGACCAAGATAAATCGTGGGCTCCACATAAAGCCTGCACTATATGCATTGAAAGACTGCGACATTGGACGAAGGGTTCGGATTCAAAAATACCTTTTGGAGTTCCGATGGTAAGTTTATGATTTCATAAAACTACGTAATTTAATCACTAGTATACTGTAACTTACCTAAATGTAATTGTAACTTAGGTACATAAACAAAAATTTACAGAAAAAGTTTATAAGAATCTCAAATATTGCATAAGGTTGAAACACATAGAAATGTTAAATGTTTGGGTGATAACTTTTGATAAAATTCATAAAAACAAGTCTCTCGTCGCTTTTGTTAACGCTTTACAATTTTTTTTCCATATCAGGTGTGGCGAGAGCCTACTAACCACGAGACCGATTGCTACCTTTGCTTTGTCAAGACTTCGGGCTTCACTAAGAAAAATAAACATTGTATCGAGTACCCAAATTTCGACACCGCGATACGACCTGTGCTACATTCAAATGAGATCCCCATTCCAAAATTTAAGGGTCTGCCAACTCAAGAATTAGTTGAAGATGTTCCTGAAAATATTGTTATGCACTTTGAGGAGTCAGACACCGATTTTGACCCCAGCGTATTTGAAAGTCAAAACGATCCGCAAAAGTTTAACCAGGCCGAGTTGAATGATCTTGTAAGGGATCTAAATTTGCCAAAAAAGGCTGCGGAAATTTTAGCTTCAAGACTTAAAGAAAAAACTTGCTTACTTCAAACACATACATTTCATTTTACAGAAAAAGAGAAGAAGAACTTGTTAAATATTTTAGAACAGAGGATAGTTTAGTATATTGCTGCGACATAGTTGGTTTGTTAAAGAAGATGGGGGTTGAGTCTTACGATGCAAATGATTGGCGCTTGTTTTTAGACAGTTCGAAAAGAAGTCTTAAGTGTGTGTTGTTGCATAATGGCAATCTATACGGCTCGATACCGATTGGGCACTCAACAAAATTAAAAGAAAAGTATGAACATATAGAAAAGGTTTTAAATCTTATCAAATATAGGGAGCACGAGTGGATCATATGTGTTGACTTAAAAATGGTTAATTTTCTGCTAGGACAACAAGGAGGGTATACTAAATATCCCTGCTTCCTTTGCTTATGGGACAGCAGAGCCAAGGAAGAACATTATTTCAAACAAATCTGGCCAGCACGAACATCACTTACTGTCGGAGAAAAAAACGTAATTAATCCACCTTTAGTGAGCAGAGATAAAATCATATTTCCTCCTCTGCATATAAAACTAGGCCTCATTAAACAATATGTAAAAGCTTTAGATACGAACGGCGAGTGTTTCAAATACATAACTTCAAAATTTCCAAGTTTAAGTTATGAAAAAATCAAGGCGGGAATTTTCGACGGTCCACAAATAAGAACAATGATTAAAGACAGCAATTTTCCTAATGTCATGAATGAACGCGAAAAAAATGGCTGGTTCTCATTCGTGGACTTGATAGAAAACTTTTAGGCAATTATAGGGCAGATAACTAGGAAGAAATCGTAAAAAACTTTTAAGGGACTACAAAGAGTTAGGTTGCAATATGAGCATAAAAATGCATTTTTTGAATAGCCATCTTGACCAATTTCCAAGTAATTTAGGTGATGTAAGTGACGAACAAGGGAGAGATTCCACCAAGATATCAAAATTATGGAGGAACGGTACCAAGGCCGCTGGGATTCCCACATGATGGCTGATTACTGCTGGTGCTTGAAAAGAGACCTGCCATCAACAAGCAAATACGCTAGAAAGTCTTACAAAAGAAAATTTTTGCCACAGTGAAAGCTTCATATTTGTTTGTTTTTTTATTTTAAGTAATTTCTATCGTTATAATGTAATTTTACTGTAGTTTGAACTGCTTGTATTCATGAAACTTGAAAAAAAAATTTAACACATGACTTAATTTTTTAGTCCTAATTTGAAAAATCTGGAAAATGGCACATAGGCTGTCGACAAGAATCAGGACCTGATAGAGCCAAACCGAGTTGAAATTCGTATTCAGCGCACCCAAATTACCTAGAATCAAGTGTCAGATATCATTCAATAAAGTACGTGTTGCCCAGTGTAATATATATACGAGTATATAAATATATATACAGGGCCGTTGAGAGGGAGGGTCAGGGGGGGCCAGTGCCCCGGGGCCCGGGTGTCTGGGGGCCCGCAGGAGAATAAAAAAAATCGTAAAAAAATAAATAAGGATCATAATAATCATTAAGAAATTGTGACGTTTTTTTCATTCAGAGCTCCTGACATGTAATTTCTTACATGTAATATCTGAGTATCCTAAAAGTCAACACTAAAATTCATCAATCTGACACATTTTTTCAAATGTAGCTTCCGTTCTCACGCTTTGTGGTATGATCGAAAGTAGCCAAGGTCAATAAACTTGAGAAATATTTAACCAAATCTCTCACTTGTGTTTTGGGTGTTGCACGAAGAGGTTTGAAACACTTGAACTATTGAATTACTTAACTTTTATAAAGTTAAATATTATATTATTAAAGTTATATATATATATATATATATATATATATATATATATATATATATATATATATATATTAAATAGATTTATTGCATATATATAATGCCTTGACACTTGGTGTGGGGGCCCGTAATGTTTGCTAGCCCTGGGCCCGTTAATGGCTCTCGACGGCCCTGTATATATATATATAATATGTATATATATATATATATATATATATATATATATATTATAATATAAATGAGATCTTTAAAAATGGAATCATAATACGAAAAAAATTAATGCTTTGATTCTTAGTTTAATTTAATATACGTTTCTTTTCTTTTCTTAGGCCCAATGGCGACTACCCGCACAGCGAGTCAAATTTGGCTCATTGGCCATCCCAAACCCGAGATTAAGGGCGCACGGCTTCCTTCAATTGGAGACGTTTTACGCCTGTTTTTTCACTTTCACATAGAGCACAAGAAGACAGTGAACGACTCAGCGAAGGAGGTGGCATCATCAGTCATTGGTTACTGGGAGAAATCCCGGATACCTACCATCACAGAGAAGAGTATTGGTCGAAAAGTGGTAGATCTTTTTCTTACTTGGAAGCTTCTCCAGAAAAATCGTGCTCGCGCTACGGAAACCCAGCGGAAAAAAGAAGATGAGTTCCGTGATAATTTGGAAAATCTTTTCGATGTTGCCCACCCTAAAGCGATGGAACTTTTGACCATCGAAGAAGATCGAGCCTTCCTTATTGCTCAGCGAGAAAAAGGGAGGAGGGGAGTAATGGGAGGAGTTGACAAGAAAATGGCTCATTCTGTCACGCTGAAACCAAAGAGGTTATTCCACATTTACTTGTAAGCCAGACTATCTGTGATGAGTGTATGTAGAGCGAGTGTGATGAGTGTCACAAATGTGGAAAACGGACATACGTTTTTAAAACGAGTGCCCACGATAGCCCTGTGAAACTCTTTGTGTCCTATATTGTCAAGTTGGCGGACAAGTTAAAAAAAATGACTGTGTATGTTCTCGCCCATAACGGGGCGAAATTTGATACACAGTTCCTTTATAAGGAGTTGCTTGAGCACGAGTCATCTGAAATATTTACAGGTGATCTCTTGAAAAGAGGCAGCAAACTAATACTGATGTAAATAAGAGGTAATGTACATTTTAAAGACACTTTATTATTCACACCTTGTAAATTAGCAAAGCTACCCAGGGTGATGGGTGTAGCCGCTAAAGTTTCAAAAGGATATTTCCCTTACACATTACTCACTAGCGAAACTTTAAATTACGTAGGACTACCTCCACCCAAACATTACTTTAACTACGAATGTATGAGTACAGATGAACGTGAAGATTTTGACCAATACTACAACAGTTTTAATGAATGTAATCCTCATAATATAGCTGATGAATGTGAGCGTTATTGCGTGGATGATGTGCGCGTGCTTAGAGTATGTTTCCAGGCCTTTAGAAGGATGTACATAGGTCGTTTCAAATGCAATCCGTTGCAAGTCGCAACCACCATCGCCTCATTATGTTTTACGGTGTTCAAGAATAACTTCATGCCTAAAGACACCTTAGCCGTTATTCACAGAAACAATCCCAGCAGTTATGGGCAGAAGGCTATTTACTGGCTCATACACCTACAGCAGCAGACAGGTGTATACATAAAGTATGCCCGCAACACGGGTGAAGTGCCCATTAAGGTTAATGGTCGTATTTTTTGGGTTGATAGTCTAAGTGAAAACCGTGCCACTGGTAAGAAGACTGTGTACTCCCTCAACGGTTGCTGGTGGCACGGGTGCCCCCGTCCTGGGTGTGGAATCGTAGGAGATATCCACGGTAGATCTCCTGCCGACAGTCTTGCATGGACCCGTATTCGCAATCAACTTATAGGCTCCCAGTTCACTCACAAAGTCTTATAGGAGCATGAGTATGATGCACGGATGGAGGCAGATGGACAGTACCGTGAGGAAATAAACACGATCAAACGTTCAATGGTGCTGGATTATCTCAAATGAGGTGATAGCTTGTTCGGAGGGCGTACGACTTCTGTTCTTTATACCCCTACGTGATGAAGAACAATCCGTACCCCGTAAGTACAGACGATGTATTGAAGTATGTTATAGACCTAACTTTTATAAAGGCTCACATATACCGCGAAGTAGAAGAAGCAACACGTTCAGAAGATAAGCAACGGTTATGGATAGTGAGTCTTGTTGATGAGTGGTGTGACAAGCGATATTATGTCATGTTACACCATACCGACTACTCGTACTCTACGGTTGAGAATGTAAATCTTGTGATCATGGACAATCTTAAGTATTTTTACCACTATATTAATATATATCACGATGAGGTTTGTAGTGAGGTTGTGGCTAATGGGCTGTGTGAGTTTTTGACAGACTTTAGAGACGAGTATCGCTTGTTAAACAAAAAGGATAAATATGGACATATATTTCTCTCAAATAGTGCGTGGGATTGTGAAGATATTTAGTTTGTGGAAATGAACGTCTGGTGAATGATAAAACATTAAAGCCGGTATTGTTTCGGAAAATTCTGTTTGTCCAAGAGCATAAGTGTACGAACAAGCCTGTACACGCTTTAGCAGTGTGACTCACTCCGCCCGTCCAGCGAATACGATGGAACTTCCTTTGAGAAGCATTCTCAACGCCTCGTACGATGTCTCCGTGACGAAGTCATTGCGCGTGTTCAGGCGTGAAACCGGCACCATTAACTATGTACTTGAAACGATTTGCAGGCAAGCAAGCAAACGTAATGTTATTTATTTAAGTGTTGAGGAGATGAATAGAGTCTTCGTGATAGTTGAGAAGTGGGGAGAGGACCGTTATAAAATAGCTGCAGGTGTAGGTACAAGAAGAGAACAGATTAGTGACGCTCCCTCATATGCCGTTGTTTGCACTTTGTGTATAAATAACGAACAGCCATGCATTGATATACGACTGATGTGGAAGAACGCATCTGATAATAAAGTTCTTGTCCCTACGCGAAACCGTTTCATCCTCGACAGAATGTTTGAAATCGTTCGATTCCGCAAACTGAAGCCTATATTAGACGCTCGTGTTACGGATATGATTTATTTTGACACGGTTTTTGAATACGCATACGCCGCTCTGCTCGACGGATTTATCGAATGTAGGAATGAACAAGGCGAGAATGGTCTAGAGCTGGATGCATATTTAAAAGGTTTAGATCCTTCGAAATATCCTGAACTTTGGTACAAAGCACTTGAGCGGTACAGGGATGAGCTCACCTACACTGTTCACCCTGAAGAGCTGTACCTCTATATAATGAATAGCTGTCGTTACGACTTGCAAGATTATTTCAATTGCCGCTATGCAGAGTGAAGAGTTCACGATTGAAAAGCTCGAGAGGGTAAGAAAAAACCTTCGATTGGAAAGGCTTGTTTATAAACTTGTATTTAATAATGATGTTGTGGTTAACGATGACCTCTTTGTGCGTGCTTTTGATTGTATTCTAGCCGTGTTTAAAGATAACTTGCCAACTGGATGTAAAGTAGGCACAAAAATAGTATTGAATGATATGAAAGCCATTTATGTCGAGTATTGGCCTCCGTATCAGTTAATCGGTGAAGTGATGCTTCGACGGTTTTACCACGTAGTACAAAGTAATATCGATGTGGATGTATACTCTATTACGTGTGAGTTTAGCGGTTTGCACCGTAGAACATAAAGGATGTATACTTAATTATTTAATTGTGTGTGTATATATATATATATATATATTTCCTGTACTAATATGCAATTGATTATACGTTATGTATATATTATTTTTAATTATTTAATATAACCCGTAGAACATAAAGGTTGTATATTTATTTATTTAATTGTGTATATATATATATATATATATATATATATATATATATATATATATATATATATATATATATTTCCTGTACTAATATGCATTTCATTATACGTTTCGTATATTATTATTTTCAACATATTTAATTGTTTAATATAACTGTATATATTTTTCCTCTACTAATATTTTGATAATACAACGTTTTGTATATTTTTCATTATATATTTAATTATTTAATATAACTATATTTTTTTCTGTATTAATAGGGTGTCCATAAATGATTACCCTGATTAAAGCATGCTATAACTTTTAAATAAACACTCGTATTCAAACACAGTTTTAATCATAAGTAGATAAACATACAAAGTTTTGATATATAGTTAATGAACTTAATAAGCTTCCACATGTGCACCCCTAGTGACACGTAAAATATCTAAACGGTATTCACACTCACGCCACACATTTTCCAACATTTGTGGGTTAACTGTTGCAATTGCATCCGTAATGCGTTCTCGCAATGTCCTAATATCTGGAACAACTGTTGCATAAACCAAATCTTTAACATGACCTCAGAGAAAGAAATCCAGCGGGGTAATGTCTGGTGATCTTGGGGGCCATGGGATTGGCCTGTCCCTGCCAATCCATCGATTTGGAAATGTTGCGTCGAGAGTTTCACGAACAACATGCGCCCAATGAGGGGGTGCCCCATCTTGTTGGAAGATGACAGTTGGCTGCCTGTCCTGCAGCTGGGGGATGGCGTAATTGGTGAGCATATACAGGTACACAGTTGCGGAAACAGTGTTCTCAGCGAAGAAAAAAGGACCAATTATCTGGTCATGCATTAGTCCACACCAGACATTGATCTTCGGACTGCCCCGCATATGCTCCCTTACGGCACGTGGGTTTTCCGATCCCCAAATACGCACATTGTGTCTGTTGACTCTACCACTGAACAGCTACTACAGTGCTCCTAGCGGCGAATGCGGTAGACGAAACACACCAGCACAGAAACTCTATGCGTGTACGAGATCACCTGTAAAAAGAAAACGGATGTAAGATTCGTCATTAAAACATGAGAGCATACTGTTTTCAGGGTAAACATTTATGGACACCCTGTATATTGATACTACAACGTTTTTTATATTTTTTATTATATATTTCCTGTTCGTGATGCTATTATTATTTTTGATCATATATATTCCAATGTATATTTATTTCAATTAATTCGCCTAAATAAACAGAATGATGTATTGGTGTTTTATTTATTCCTTTTTGTTTGTACACGGTATTTAATTATATCAATTGGCTGGCTTCTAAAGCGGATTTCTAAACAGAATATATGCTTTAATTAAATAAATAGCGCAAACTGGCAACTCAGGCTTCTAAACCAACTGGCGGATTAAGCCAGAATATATGCTTTAATTAAATAAACAGTGCAAACTGGCAACTCAGCCAGATAAGCCAACTAGCTTATTAGGGGCCCTATAAGACAACGGCCGCTCGGCTGAAGTCTTAATATGGGCTTGGCTCCTGCCAGACGAACACCTCTCCTCTCTCTTAGATTAGGTCTCCCCCAGCGGGGTTCATTGCAGCTTGGGGGATAACTCCGCCTCCAAGTTGCATAACCCCTTGTTGCTCTTGCAACCCCTCTCCCATTTTGAGGGTGCCTTGCAACAAAGGGTGGTTGGCACTATGGGGTGCCTTGCAACAAGGGGGTGGGGGTTGGCACTATGGGGTGCCTTGCAACAAGGGTGGGGGTTTGACACTCTTGCAACATTTGCAAGTACTGATAAAAATACAAGTACTGATAAAAATGCGAAAAATAAAATAATACAAAATAGGTTTGATTTACACAAAACACGTGTCAAAGGTAATAACAAATGTTAACTGTAGAAGTTCATTGCATAAACCTAATACAGTAAGTTCGAAGAAAGAAATGGTTGATGAAAACGCAAGGAAAAGAAAGGTACGATTATGTCACTTATCTGATAAACTAAGTATCAATAAATAGGTTTTATTTATTTTGATGTAAAATGAAATTTAGCATTTACTCGTACCTTCAGTTCATCACAGAAATTGAATAAAACATTAAGCTTTTATTTCTTAAATAGTTTGCACAGATTTCTAAGATATAAAATCACTGGGCAAAATATTGTAAACTGCAATTAATTTTCCTCATTCTGGTTTGCAAATTGATAAGAAAGGGCAAAGAAACGCCTTTTCTCACTTTTTTTAATCAGAAGTGTGTGTGTATATATATATATATATATATATATATATATATATATGTGTGTGTGTGTGTGTGTGTGTGTGTGTGTGTGCGCGCGCGCGCTCCAGTCTCTACAGGTAAAAAAAAGGTAGGTAATTATGTATGTTGCTGACCACATGACCTGAACGTTTGGTCAAAAATACATTTTTGAAGTGTATTTTTGTGTGCTCTGTTCATATATGACCTTCATTTCTTGTGCAAATGATCAGAAATACGTGTTTGGGCCATGCAGTGACAACTGTATCTCTGTTCATTTGCACAAGAAATGAAGGTCATATTCGAACAAAGCACACCAAAATACACTTGAAAAATGTATTTTTGACTACATTTTATACAATAAAGCATAACCTAACATAACTTACCTAACCTAACCTAACCTATTTATTAAATAAAATAAGTGTTTACATACCGATGTTACTGCGAAGGTGGATACAAAAGTGCAGCCTGCTTTAAAAAGGCATGAATTTTTATAAAAATCTATAGATGCACTATTGTTATGACCAAAACGTTCGATACACTGTAGGTAAGTCAGAGAACAACCTTCACAGTCAGACATTGTAAAAAACTGCCGGTAAGTCTAAAATTTTGCTGATTGGATGAGCAAATGACTTACTACGCTAGTGTAGCATGACGTCATACCACCCTCGACTACAAATACAAATAAATATTAAGAAAGTTACAGCTATTTAAAGTTTACCCGATATTTTCGTTAAAACTAAGGAAAATATCATGACTTAACCTAACCAGTCGTCAAGGGAGTACAGTTGACCTAACCTGGCATTCAATTGACCTAACCGAGCATTTATTTGACCTAACTGGTCATATTATTTTCTACAATAGTTTGCACAAAAAATAACTAACAGATTTTAAAAGAGCGGGTAATATTAACCCAGAAAAATGTATTTTTGACCAAAAGTTCAGGTCATGTAACCAGAAACATATTAACCAAAAGGTAATTTCTGGTCTGTTTTTCACTTGCCTGAAAATTATGTCGTCTCTAGTTTCTAGTTTGCGTAGTTTGAAGACAATGGAAAACAGGAGCTTAATCTCGCTGATCCAGCAGGTTTTGTAGACCTTACTGAAGCGAGTTCATTCCCCAAAATGTTTGTTATTGATCTAACATAAAATGTTAATTTGAAGCACTTATTCTAAATAGAGTAAAAATTATTTCGACTGTCCCCTCTTTGGGTGGAGTGAAATTTTTTTTTTAATGTTCAAAGTGCCTGGGTGTGGGAAAGATGCGTATTGGGGAAAGCATTAATGTGCTAAAAAACTATTTTCCTATTATTAAATTTAAGATGTGCACACTGAGCTCAAAGTTTCAGCCGAATAGCGAAAATGCTTGAATATTACCATATAAGTAATTGTGAAATTTCGGCCAAATTTCAGAGAGCATGAGGGCAAGAATGGCGTTTATCGGTAAAATGATGATTGTGTGAAGGAATTATACCCCTAAGATTATATCTAATATGGCTACACTTGTTTTAACATTTCCTAAAAATAGCATAAAATCCACAATTTTTAGATATGAAATATAATTTATTAAAGATTTAAAGAATACCAAATTTCTATTTTGACTAATAAAGTAGGTTTTACACAGTTTTTAGTAATCTCAGACTATCATTCCAACCAAAAAACTGTTGCCTGACATGTTTGAACATATTTGAACTTGTTAGCGGAAGTGCGCGTTTAACAGCTGCTAGTGTAGTACCAGGTGTCAGTTTCTGCTAGTCTGTCACCAAATGCATACACGCTGTTGTTGTTCCCTATTTCTTCCTTTATTTGTGATCTCTATATTGCAATTATTTTTTGTTGATTTCTCATTGATATTTAATAAAGAGGCTCAAATGCTTCCTTATTCTTTTAGATTAGACAGTGTAACAGAGAATAGCTGTTTGACCAACAAAATGGCAACTAAAACAAGAAGTGACTGTAACTGTCCAATATTAGGAGCTCCTAACGAACTTAGTGAAAAAATGTTGCCAATCTTTTATGATGTGCTGAAGTACTGCCTTTTTTTTAATAATAAAATGAAGAGTGAATGAACTGAAAACCTGTTTTTAATATTATTGCCAATTTAGTTGCATTGAAAATTCAAGATCTTTGGGTTAAAACTTCAATTCCCCATATTTCACACCAAAGAATAGTTGAACTTATCAAAGAATCTAATGGAAAGTACTGGAAGTTGTTGGAACAGCCAAAGGAGCGAAAAACCAGTGGTTCATATGTAGCACGCATCAAGACTTTCGTAAATGAGAGCCAATCTAAGCTATTTGACGTTGCAGCTTGCAAATGTAAGTGTTTCAGTGAATGTCTTTGCAAAAAGCAGCGAAAGGTGCCTCGAGCTGAGAGGGACTTTCTAACAGACCAACGAACTGAAAGAAAAATGATGATAGCTGGCGTAGACAAAAAGGCAACATGTCAAATAGCTAAAACAATAAAGAGAAAGCTGGCCGATCGGATTCAAACAGAAAAATATATGGAACGATATAAAAAAAAAATCAAGGTACTGATTATGAAGTTGACCCCATTTCTTCTGATGACAGTCTCATGACTGTTAGTGATGATGATGATGATGTCATTTGATCCGAAGATAAACATTTATATATACCAACTCCCAAGCGCTATGCTATGATTGAATATGCTGCTAGTACATCACAAATGCGACTTCCAACAATGGAGAGGGAATGCGACAGATATGGCATTTCAGATCGTGGATGTGCAGCAATTACATCAGCTGTACTCAGTGATGGGCATCGATACACGTAAATCCCTAAGACGATACCGATACATCGATACACGAAAATCCCTAAGGCGATACCGATACATCGATACTCGTAAATCGTCTAAAACGATACCAATACAACGATACTTTATAGATGGCTAAAGCGATATCGATACCGAAACATGTATCGCGATACATTACTATGAGAATGAACAAATCTTACTAATATGTAAATAAATTTTTATTTTGTATATTGGGTGTAAAAAAAAGACCAATTCATTTAAGAAAAAATGTATTTTATACCAAGTTAGCTCACAGAAAAACTTAAATGTCATAAACTTTTAACGAGGAACATAAGAAATTGTAGGTGATCTGCCCCTTTAAGATGGTTGTGAATTGTGATATCAATAATAACGAGTATTATCCTTAAGAAATACCAGTTGGCAAAACATCTTATCGGATAGTCTATTCCTCTTTGGAGAATAAATGTGGCCCGCCAAACTGAAAAGCCGTTCCACGGGAGCAGAGGATGGAAGTGGAGTATTGTACTTAATGAAAACTCTCATAATTATTTTTGCCTCGAAAGGCAGCGGGCATTCCAGTCTTATATATTGTATATATATATATATATATATATATAATATATATATATATATATATATATATATATATATACAGTGATGGGCATCGATACACGAAAATCCCTAAGGCGACACCGATACATCGATACTTGTAAATCGTCTAAAGCAGGGGTCACCAACCTGGGCGGTAGAGCCCACTAGTGGGCTCATATTAAAGGTAATTAAACATTTATTTCATTATTTATTTTATTGATTATGTTGATTTATTCTCTGGCTGTACTGCAAGATTTCGGAATTGTTCATAAAGCAGATTCGACTTACGTCACTGATCGAAGCAAAGTGAGAGAGAAGAGGAAGAGACACAGGAAGGAGGTGAAAGTTTATGAAAAAATGCTCGGAAAGGTGTTAAGAGGTTTATGCTTTGATGGTAGGAAAGACAAGCCACAATCTGTTATCTGCCAAGATTGCGAACAATATCCTCAAACTGTCACTGAGGAACATGTGAGTTTGATTCAAGAGCCTGGTTCAATGTATATTGGACACATTACTCCCGAGCATGGAACAGCTGAAGCCATTCGAAATGTCATAGTGAAGTTTCTTGAAGGAAACACTATTGATACAGACCAGCTCACTGCCATTGGTACGAATGAGAACATACTGTAGGTACAAAAGGAGGAGCAATAAGACTCCTGGAAGTATTGCAGTGGTTCGTGTGTCTACTTCACACCAATGAGTTACCTCTGCGACACCTTTTTCATCATTTAGATCAGGGCTTCTCAAATTTTTTTCACTTGCGACCCCTTTGGATCAGACAAATTTTTTCGCGACCCTTCACTCAATGTCATAAAAGCAATAGGTACTAACACTGTACATTTATGAAAAAAATAATATTTTCAAATGTTTCTGCGACCCCCCAATAATATTTACGCGACCCCCTGAGGGGTCGCGACCCCTAGTTTGAGAAGCGTGGATTTAGATGACCAAAATATGTTTTCAGGCCTAATCGGCAAAACGCAAGAAAAATGCAAACTTTTGCCAGTGGTTGAGCTTGAACCCATTCATACCGATTTACCCAGTGTTGACGCAGAAGTTCTGAATACGGAGCAACGATATCGTCTTGATATGTGTCAAGCAGTGAAGTCTGGAGAATGTTCGAAGGATTTGGCGAGGCGGTCAACCTAGTTCCCTAGTACATTCACGATGGATTACAGCAGCTAACCGACTTATCCCTCAGAAAATTTCAAGATATTAGCTGAATACACCATGAGAGTATACGCAGCAACTGGGTTCTACATCCAGCTAGAACCAACGTGCATCAAAGGACCAATGCTTTTATGGAACATCATCAAAACTTCTCGATATCTTTCCCCAAATCTGAAGGAAATCAGTGATCCTGTCAGTCAACGAAATGGATACATTCCTGATTGGAGACGAGAACAAAGATATCAGGTCACTTGCATTTTGAAGAACTTTGAGGGTCAGAGAGAAAACACGACCATCATCGACTGGAGTGAGATATTTCAGAGTGCCAAGGATAAACTTCAACACCTCAGAGTACCACGAGATGATTGACTGGAATGACAATAGGTTGGAACCACCACTCACGATGGATCTCTCACACGAAACTATCGTGCAGCTCAAAGAAAATATCTTAAACTTGGAACTTCCAAATTTTCAATGTCATACGCAAGCAGTCGAACGTGTAGCACGACTTTAACAGAAGTGTCCAAGCTGTCTCCTGCAATGAGGACCGAAATGGTTTCATAAGGTCTCCTCGTGCTGAGTTCCGGGTGATTTGAATTATTACAAGTTATTGAGCTTTTGAAATTCAAATCTGTGAAGAGCTGCAAACACTATGGAAAGCTAGGTAGGCCTATTATATTAACTATGCAATAAATGGCATACTCAAAGAGAATGCTTTTAGGCATGGCATTTCAATCTAGTATTATATTATATAAATAATTTTAAAAATTCAGGAATTTTCTGCCGTTTTCCAATATTTTGAGCCAAATTTACTCATAGTAACAAACCTTCTAGAAGGAAATTTGTATCACATCATCATTATCTCAGACATACAGGTCATCCTTGTCCTCGGGCTTTCTGGAATATGATTGAAATGTCACATTAAGCGAATAGTAAAATTCAACAATATTTGTTATATTTCTGAAACTTTAAACTCAGCGTGCACATCTTAAATTTATTAATAGGAAAAAAAAATTTTCGTACATTGATGCTTTCTCCACTATGCAACTTTCTCACACCCAGGCATTTTGAAAATAAAAAAAAGTTTTTCACTGCACCTACTGTACATATTGTACAAACTGTATAGCATGCTGAGACCAAAGAACGTTACAATCGAGGAACCAAACGTTGGGATTTATAGAGTCCCATGCTCAGGTTCTCCTGACACGTATGCCCAAAAAAATATCAGACTTTGAAACAGGAATTTCTCAAAACAATTACGTGCGCTTTGCATCGGAGATGATAATCCGGCTCTACATGTATACAAAGACTCACAAACGATCATACGTCATCACTCTCATCACTCTTTATTCCTTAACATTAATGAGAGCAGAAAAAATAAAATTGAATGTTTGTTTAGTACGATAACTTTAACAAGTGTGATTAAGGGTCTTCAGATTTATAGAAAATAGCTGCCTTTTTTGTAAGAATCTGATAAAAAAAACATTAAGGAGATTGTCATTTAACTCCTTTTTTGTGCGTGCGCTAATCTTTATCGCTCCAGAAATTGTTTAATTTTTAGTTTGTAATTTAGAGCCGAAAGAAGAATTTGTTTGTGCTCTTATTGTCTTTTCCAGCTTTCATATTTTCTAATATTTTATTACTTATTATTATTTTAAACTTAGCGTCCACTCTCTTCTTTGCTTTTTCTCTTCTTTGTTTCTATTATATATCATCTCCGCATAAGTGAGGTACCGTTAACGGAGGATACTTGGGACAGTGGGACTAACTTGGGACAGTGGGGGTAACTTGGGATCTTTAGTCCTTTGAGGTTTCAATATCATTTTTATATTAAACAGGGCTGAATTTGAGGGCATTTTTTTACCGTTTTAAATACAGTAGTGTCCCTAACAGTATAAATAGCAATAAGATCAAAATATAATTTATTTCCCAATATCAAAAGTTAAGAGTACCGACGTTCTTAATTTCATATTTAAAAATCTAATTAATCTAACGCGACCTGACCTGATCTACCATACCCTTAGTGCCATCAGGCCGAGAAAAGTACAATAAATAGTCCAGACGCAATTGCAAACTCGAATGGTGTTTTCTTGTTTTCTGTTGTCTCTAAATAATGAGGTACTAGCTAACCTATTTTAACCTAACCTAACCAAACTTTAACCAAGCTAACCTAACTTGTGTTAAATAATCAAGACTAATATATCTTTTTTCCGACACTAAAAATACTTCTACGGTTTTGTATATCTTTTTTTTAAATGTTTCGAGGTAGCAAAAGTGTTCTTCCCACAAAAAATCACTGTACTACATCTGTGAATTATCGCACACGCGACCTCACTTATGCCCAGTTGCCTACGCGCACGCGCGAGAGAGAGAGAGAGAGAGAGAGAGAGAGAAAGAAAGAGAATGTCTTCAGAGACTAAAATTCCTCTGAAAGTGAAAAAGAAAATTAGAGTATTTTCATTAATGTGTCGATAACAGTTTTGAAATTAAGAGTAACTAATATAAAAAATAATGCACACTTAACTTTAAGAAAATGCAGAAATAATTTTTAATACATACCGATATGACGTTATAATAATTCTTCTACAAACTTAAAATTTCTAAGAAACCAAAAATTATTTATTAGTAATACCTGGTTCTGTTTTATTATTATTATTGTCACAAAAAAGAATAAAATACTGAGCGTAATTTTTAAATCTTTTCAGAAATGTTTTTCCTAGGAGGACTTTTTCCCCAAACCGTGGGCATTTCATAGTGTAAATATTTATAATGTATTAAAAATTAGACATTTTTTAATCACTTCTTGAATATATTGTAATAATTTGATATTTTAAGACCAAAAGGATGAAGTGAGTACGGAAGATTGACAAAAGTAAATCAACATCAATGTTTTTCAAAAAAAATTTATTTTATTATCAAAGTCAACAAATAACAAATTAATTGAATGAATATATTTAAAATCGTATTCCTTTCCCCTTTCATCTATTGTTTAATAAATTTATTATTTATTGATTCTCATAATCAAATAAAAAAATTTGCGGAGTAAATAAAAGTGTCTATTTACTTTTGTCAACCCTCTGTACTATATAGTGGTCTCTTCCAACTTAACATGTCGTAACATGTCGTTTCTATTTTATTTCTTGCCCAAGAATGAGAAAACCGAGAGTGAGAATTTCAAAGGAAGCAATTCCCAAATTGATCCATTCCCATTCCGACTGTACGATTTCCAACTTTAAGGTTTTTCATAAAAAATATTCCTCGAGTTCGCAATTGTCTCTTTTCACACTTTCGCAATTTAGGAAGCTTTTCACATTTGTAATTCTCATTCGAGTATTACCACTTAATTACCGACCGCGGATGAGATTGAGAACGGGAAATCTCTCAGTCCCATTAGAAAACCATTAGAATAATGCTACTATAATGCCGGTGCTACTACAGTAGCACCGGCCTATACAGCGCATTTACGTTATTTGGAACGAATAACTAATTTTTTTTCCTGTTTGATCAGATCTGGACAGTCCTTATACATGCTGCACAATATAATAGATAAGAGACCCCGAAGCTTCTCTATCGTTTTTCGCATGCAACATTCATCTGAAATATATTCCGGGTAAGCATAATTCATTTGAACTTTATACGTATAGTGTAAGTAAAATTTTCTTCCATTATCTTCATAGCTATAACTCGTCACACATAATAGGAGTACTCTCCTTTCTTTACTTTAACTCACACATTCAGAAAAATAATGTAAATAAATATTTTCCGCTTTTTTGTACACTTAAAACTTAATGAAGATTTAATAGACCCAAAAGGGAAATCTGATTATTTCCTTCTGCTTCCAGAAGAGAAGGTTCAATTGGCCAGAAAAATGTACAGTATATCACTAATACATCTAAATCAAAGTATTTTTAATCTTTGTGTATACGAAGGAGGCATACTAGAAATGCAGAATTAAGGTATTACATACTCGTATGTTATAAAAAATACATATTTCAATTGATTTAAAACTATTTGATGCATGAATAACCCAGCAAAGATTAGCAAATGACATTATAGCGATTTACAGAAACATTTCAATAAGTCTATATGGACGACTTCTACGAAGTGTAAAATTTCAAGCAATCGTATTCATTATAGACCAGGAAGAGATCCATGAAAAAAGGTTGACCTAGCATACTTGAACATACTTCCGTGGTGTCTCACGAACTATTTCAGCCATGTTGTACCAAAGAATTGTGATATAGATAATTTGGCACAAGAGGTTTTGTATTACATACTACGGTGTCAAATGAGAGCATTGTATTTAAGGGTAGGGTTTAATTAATATCTCATAACTCCTTAGTAGTGTGGCCGCAAAATGGACGAGTGCATATGCAATTCCAATTTTGCTCATATGAGTGCCTGCCAACCACCTTCCCCCTTGTTGCAAGGTGCCAAACCCCCTCCCCCTAGTGCAAGCTGGGGGAGTCCACCTAACCTCTTTGGGATAGAAGGTGGGACGGCCTCACCCCCCAAAGGGGTATACCTAACTTAAGAGAGAGACATGAGGAGAGAAAGGAAGAGACCATCCAGCTTCTGCGAGACGCAGAAGCTTAATGAGAGCTCAAGGTAACAAAACTTGATTTAGAATTCGAAATCCGCCAGTTGGCTTAATCCGCCAGTTGGTTTAAAAGGCATAAATGCCCTCTATATATTAATAACCTTCGAACGAATTAAAAGCGCACACAAACGCACATACACTCCCCGACTCTACGCCCATAGAGCCCCTATTATTACACACACACACACACACACACACACACACCACACACACACACACACATATATATATATATATATATATATATATATATATAGATGCATGCAAAGTCCCAATAGCAAAATATATACGAGCACAACCACCACAAAAAAAGACATCACCACCAATCGTCTAAGTATAGAATTTTAAGAGCTCATCCCATCAACAGCATATGGTGAGATGAGGGCTACAACCAATCGTCTAAATATAGACTTTTAGGAGCTCATCCCATCAACACCACGTAACCGATATGAGGGCTACAACCAAGCGTCTAGACCTTAAAACCTCTCAGCAGTATTACACAACCACCACCACAGCACAACAACCACCACCACAACCACCACCATCACCGCTTTACTTACCAGCTCCTGGTAGACCGACAAGGTCTCTAAATACGACCAAATAGACAGAGCTATTAAAAATAAACAAATACGTTTATGGGGCCAAGGGGTAGACCGACAAGGTCTCAGAAAAAGACAACGCCAATAGTTTTTCTATTGAGCTTCTCATGGTATAATACCACGAGGCCAATTTGACGTTTGGTTAAGATCTTTTAAACAAAAACCGAGTAAGATAAACTAAGTTTAATGGCAAAACAAATTTTCACCATAATACACAATTTTATCCTTAAACTATAATGTAAAAAACCATTAATATGATTTTTAGGGGTAACTATTTCATTTCTCTTCTTTTGGCCAACTATTTTGTTTCAATACAAATTTATTTTATTTTTAAGACACCAATATATCTTTAAACCTTATTACAAAAAAATATTAATATAACTTTATAATAAAAATAGATTCTATTTCACGGTAATTTATTAATTTTTCCTCTTTTGTCCACTTATTTTGTTTCAATATAAATTTATCTTTAAGACACATATAATATATATATATATATATATATATATATATATATATATATATATATATATATATCTGTAAAACAATGATAAATAATATTGTTTTTGGCTCTAGAAGGACGTATCGGTTCGATGGAATTTAGATTGCGACAGATCGGCGCGTGGAAGCAAAACCCACCTCTGTGTAGATGACAAGTAAACTTCGAAAAACACCTGACATCTGTTATTTTTGTCTTAAATACACTTCGATATGCATCAGTTTGCTTGACACATCAGAAAAACATTTTATTTTCTAAACAAAACTTATCTCTCTCTCTCTCTCTCTCTCTCTCTCTCTCTCTCTCTCTCTCTCTCTCTCTCTCTCACACACACACACACACACACACACACACACAACACCACACACAACACTCTCTCTTACGGTCCTGTTTCATTTCTGAAAGAAATCTATGGAGTGTATAAATTATATTTGGCAAGCACCCCAGAATTCGCTGCTTGTCCAATCACAACCCAATGGGTGGGGCATGAGAACGAGTCCAGGATCTATAGTTGGCGGAAAGACTCGTACTCACACAGGAAACTCGCGAATCGAATATTGGGGTTGGGTCAATCGGGGTCACGTATATAAAAGGGAACATTTTCAGCTGGAACTCACAGCAGTTATTTTCACCAGTGACTAAGTACTGGGCAAAACATCAGGTAGAAGACCCCCTGAAGATAAAGAGACGTGGTGGTGGAATGAAGAGGTTCAGGAGGTGATTAAAAGGAAGAAAGATGCTAAAAAGAAGTGGGACACATCTGGTAGACAAGAGGATAGAGAAAGCTATAGGCAGGCGAAAAAGGAGGCGAAGAAGGGAGTGGCAAGAGCCAAGGCGCAGGCGATGGATGAAGTATATAAAGAGTTGGAGACACCGGCGGGAGAGAGAAAGATCCTTAGAATAGCGAAGGCTAGGGATAAGGCGAGTAAAGATTTTACTCAAATTAAACAGGTAAAGGATGGGCAGGGAGTGGTCTTAAAGGATCAGGATAAAATCATGGATAGATGGAAGAGTTATTTTGAACATCTGTTAAATGAGGAAAACCCAAGGGTTATTTTTGAAGATGGTGTCCCAAATCAAGGGTTAACTTCAGGAGTGAGTAGGGAGGAGGTGAAGGTGGTGTTGAAAGGAATGAAGAAGGGGAAGGCATTGGGACCGGATGGGATACCAGTGGAGGCGGAATTGTTTGGGAGATGAGGGCATAGATCTATTGTGGGATCTGATGCAGAAGATATATGAACAAGAGGAAATGCCGGAGGAGTGGGGGGATAGTACACTCGTACCTATCTACAAAGAGAAGGGGACATCCAGGATTGTGGAAATTATAGGGGAATAAAGCTTATGTCACACACGATGAAGGTTTGGAAAAGGATTATAGAGAAAAGGTTAAGAGAAGAGACAACCGTGGGGGAAGAGCAGTTGGGTTTTATGCCAGGTAGGGGAACAACTGATGCGATTTTTGCACTGAGGCAGTTGATGGAGAAACACCGGAGCGACAAAAGGGACTGCACATGGTTTTCATCGACCTAGAGAAAGCATATGATAGAGTGCCACGCCAGGAGGTTTGGAGGTGTATGAGAGAGAAAGGTGTGCTGGAGAAGTACGTTAGGTTGGTGCAAAGTATGTATGAAGGAGCAAGGACCCAGGTTAGGAGTAGTGTAGGTGTAACGGAATGGTTCCCCGTGAGGGTTGGTCTACATCAGGGATCTTCTTTGAGCCCGTACCTTTTTGTTTTGATTATGGATGTGTTGGCCCAGGGGATAAAAGATCAATCCCCTTGGTGTATGCTCTTTGCAGACGATATTGTTCTGTGCAGCAACAGGAGAGAAGTAGTAGAAAGAAAATTGGAGGAATGGAGGAGGGCTTTTGAAGACAGAGGGTTGAAAATCAGCAGAAAGAAAACGGAGTACCTGAGGTTCTACGAAAATCAAGACTCAGAAATTAGTTTAGAGGGAGCGAGGTTAAAGAGAGTAAGTAAGTTTACGTACTTGGGATCGACAGTGGCTGAGGACGGTGAGCTGGACACAGAAATAACACACAGAGTGCAATCTGGTTGGAAAAATTGGAAGAAAGTTTCAGGGGTGTTGTGTGACCGAAGAATAGGCGCAAGGGTTAAGGGAAAAGTGTATAAGACTGTGGTAAGACCGGCTATGATGTATGGGGCTGAGTCTTGGGCTATAAAGAAAGATCATGAGAAAAGACTAGATGTAACGGAGATGAGAATGCTGAGATGGATGTGCGGAGTGACAAGGTTGGATAGAGTAAGGAATGAAAGGATAAGGGGCACAACAAAGGTTGGAAAAATCTCGAGGAAGATACAAGAAAGTAGACTGAAATGGTATGAACATGTGATGAGAGGGGACGAAGATTATGTGGGTAAGAGAACGATGAATATGGAGGTGTATGGCAGGAGAAAGAGAGGCAGACCGAAGCGAAGGTGGATGGAGAAGGTGAGGGACGATTTGAGGGAGAAGGGCTTGTCGGAGGAAGAAGCCCAGGACCGGGCTGTGTGGAGGAGGCTGGTCAGAAACGCCGACCCCGCATAGAGGCGGGAACGGGCGAAGAGAAAGAAGAAGACTAAACAAACACATTCCCTCCGTCATGATTCATTCACAAGAACTTTACAGCTCCCTGCAATTGTTTGAAGATGGGGATTTCCATGTGGGGGCTACGTTCTACCTTTTCACTGCGGCTGACCGGAATGATCTTCTTTCCACACAAAACGTTAATGATATCTGCAATGATCCTCCGTTTGAACCAGCAGAAGACCCTACCCTCGAGATGTGAGTAATTACCTAATAATTTAATTTGTGATTCATTCTCGGGCCATATATATGTGTCATTCAGTGCTTAACCGTTGCAAGTGTTAGTTAATTTATAAAAAGCCATAATAAACGAAGTGAAAGGATATCTACCCAGGGGTTCGAGACCCGGTGTTGACAGACGATGCGTAGTACATCCAGCTAATCTTCCTTTTGAGCCTAGTTAGGCTAGTTAATTTGTGTTTATTATTTGATCCGGACGCCCTAATAGGTATTTTATCTTATTGTAACTCTCCCCTCCCATATATACATCGCTATGTCCTGACATATAAATGCATGTTTACTACAGGATACTGTGCTAGGCTTTCTGTAATTAATGTATTCTATTAAGTATTTAGAGAGTGAATTTTGTTTATCAAATATTTACGTCAAATAAATTTATAGAAATTTCTATAGGTAGTGTTTTAGAATTACTAAAACTTCAAAGAATTCCAGCGGTCCTGAGCTCGAGATCCTGTGAAGGTAGGCATTGCGTAGTATGCACAGTTAGGATAAAAGTATTTCCGGCGCTGTAAATTAGTGTACTTGTAACGCCTTGCAGCTCTGTCTCTCTCTCTCTTCATATATATTTTGGTGAAAAACAATACGTTTTTAATTATTATCCATTCTACGTCTCCTTAGTAGTTATTTCGGCATATATATATATATATATATATATCCTGCGGGAGAGACAACTCCTACCAGACGCGTCTCTCCGGTGGCGGATGAGGGAACTCCTCAGCATGTAAATGGGAGGGCTGCTCCGAATACCCAATAAGGAGCCGTGGACCAAACAGGCAGCAGAGGAGTGGCTTGCCGGTTGCCTTATTAGCCAAGAAACCTTCATAATGATGATAAGTCCGACACATGATGATATGATTAGAGTTACCGCGTTCGGAGGAACCGACGCGCCGCAGGTTCTCCGGTCACAGGCTTGCGGTGGAAAATATGTGCTGTGGTCGGCAAAGAAAGGGTCAACGGTGGCGTCCGTGAATGTAAGATCCTGGTTCTCACCGGGTAGACTACGTTGTACGCTGGAAGAAGTAAACCGTTACAGATGGGATGTCCTGGGGGTATCGGAGACGCACTGGACGGGTGAGGGTGAGTTGATGTCGGAGGGGATCCGAGTTTTATACTCGGGAAGAGCCGATAATGTCCACAGAGAGGGTGTTGCAATGATGCTGAATAAAGAGGCACAGAAACCTTACATAGAACACAGAGCAGTTTCGTCAAGAGTGATATCTGTAACATTGCGTGGACACCATATAAATGCGAAAATTATCCAGGTGTATGCGCCGGACACAGGACATGCAGATGCGGAGATGGAAGTTTTATCAACAGGTGAACGACGAAATAGATCGCACAAACGGAAGAGACCTCCTATTGGTGATTGGTGACTTCAACAGTAAGATTGGAAGTGATAATGTTGGATATGAGGAAGTTATGGGAAAATTTGGGATAGGAGATAGAAATGAGAGAGGAGAATGGATGTTAGACTTCTGTAAAGCAAAACAGCTGTGTATAGCAAACTCCTATTTTCAACATAGAGAAAGCCATAAGTACACATGGTCACACCCTGATGGAGTACATAGGAGCTGCTTAGACTACTTGTTAGTCAATAAACGCTTGAGATCGGCGATAAGCAATACGAGAGTGATGAGAGGTGCGGATTTCGGGACAAATCATGAGATGCTCCTATCCAATATCAAAGTCAAATTCTACATGGCAAGGAAGTCAACAAATGAGAGAACACGGTATAATGTAGAAAAGCTAAAGAATAGCGAAATTAGAGATGAGTTTCAGGTAACGATCGGCGGGAGATTTGCAGTCCTTATGAACGAAAACGAAGATATAGATGGGTTATGGAGTAAGGGCAGAGATCACCTGAAACAAGTGGCGGAGCAATTACTGGGTAAGAGGAGGAAACTAAAACAAGGTTGGATGACGGAGGAAGTACTGAGGAAGTGCGACGAAAGGAGAGAAGCCAAGAAAAGGAAAAATAACAACCCTACCGAGGAAAATAAAAACCGATATAGACAATTGTGCAGAGAGGTAGAGAGGGTTTGTGGGATGGCAAAGGAGACCTGGATCAGAGAAAATGCGAGAAATGTGAAAGCAGCTTTAGAACTGGTAATTCAAAGGCCCTATACAAAACGGTTAAAGAGCTGACGAGAGAGTGGACCCACCAATCAGTAGCAGTAAGAAATGCGGATGGTGAAAAGGTTTCAAACGAGGAGAAGGTGAGAGAAGTGTGGAAGAGCCACTACCAGAGGCTTTACAGAGGACCAGAGGAGGAGTTCAGTCTTCTAAACTTCCCGGAGCTGCAGAGACAGAATGCAGAGCGGATAGATACACCAGAAGTGTTGCAAGCGGAGGTGAGAAGCAGCATACAACAGATGGCGAGGGATAAAGCTCCCGGGGCAGATGGAGTAGTGCAGGAGCTGTTAGACGCGGGTGGAGATGCGACGGTGGAGTGGCTCACAAAGCTGTTCCAAAGAGGAGTGACTGAGGGAGTTTTCCCTCAGGAGTGGGGTCGGGCGGTTATTGTGCCGATCCACAAAGAAGGAGACGTGACTGTTTGCGGTAATTACCGACCAATAAGTTTGCTCCCGCATGCGTATAAAGGTTTAGCCAGGATTATCCAACGGAGATTTAGCAATAGAGAAGACGAGATACTAACAGAAGAACAGGCCGGCTTTAGAGCTGGCAGAGGAACGATCGACCAGATCTTCACCTTTAGCCAGACCGTGGAAAAGAGGTGGGAGTTAGGAAGGAAGGGACGTCTTCTGTGTATTTGTGGATTTCAAACAAGGGTTTGATTCGGTTTGGAGAGACGATGGTGGCGGTGTTGCGAGCTTACGGTTTCGAGGATGATTTGGTATGTTTGATCAGTAGACTGTATGAGTCAACTAGCGCCGTGGTAAGCAAGGGAACAACGGTCACAAAGTTTCCACACGAAATGTGAAGTGATGCAGGGATGCCCGCTCTCCCCTCATCTGTTCAATCTGTATCTGGAAAGAGTGATGAGGGAGGCCCTGGACGGTTGTGAGGATGGTATATTGGTAGGTGGAGAGCGTATCACCAATCTGAGATACGCCGACGACATTGTGTTGATGGCAGATTCCGTCAATCAACTGCAGGGAATGGTGAGAAGATTGGAGAGAGTATGTGCAAAGTATAAACTTGTCATCAATGCAAATAAAACAAAGGTAATGAAGATAGGCAGGAGAAGGGAAGATATTCGTATAGAACTGGCCACAGGAGAGATTGAGCAGGTTACTTGCTTTAAATATCTGGGTGTATATTATACCGAGGATGCCGGCTCGTATAATATGATAAGAAATAGAATCGGACTGGGACATGTCGCATTCAGGAAACTGACAAAAGTATGGAGGGACCAATCCATCTCGCGCAAATTGAAGCTTCGACTCATGAATAGCGTTGTAATACCTACTGTATTATATGGAGCGGAGTGATGGGTGATGAAACGAAAAGAAGAACGTAAATTGATGGCATTTGAAATGTACTGCCTTAGGAGGATACTAAATGTAAGGTGGGAACAGAGAATAAGTAATGAAAGAGTGCGGGAGATGGCCAAGCTGGATCAGAACATCGTGGAGAGAGTGAATGACATACAGAGGAGATGGTATGGTCATGTCGAAAGAATGGATGCTGGAAAATGGCCGAGGACCGTACTATACGGACGAATGCACGGTAACAGACCAAGGGGAAGACCTAGAACAACATGGTGGCGAAGCTTGAGGAACTCGAATGCACGACTCCCAGTGAGAGAGATGACGAATTTGGCAAGAGATCGGGCTGCGTGGCGGAGATACCGGCGCACCGTTATGAAGGACCCCACCTGACAACGGTCAGAAGTGACTTAGATAGGTACGTAGGTAGGTATATATATATATATATATATATATATAATATATGATAAAAACGAAGAAGTAGAGCAAAAAAGTCATTATATTTGGCTGCAGCCGACGTTTCGGGCAACTCTACCCATTTTCAAGGCCTGATAAATAAAAGCTAAAATTAATGCATGACAAAAATATACGAATGTCAAAAACAAACTAATTTACGAATCTTTGTGCATTAAATTTCTGAACTCCAGTTTAAATATTGATTCTAGCTGTTACCCCCTTTATATTAATTAGAATACCTACAAACTAAAATTATTATTATTTTTTTTTTTTTCCCTTGTGACCCTGCCTCCTTTTCGCCTCAGTTTTTTGTGGCTGTCAAGTGAGCATGGTATGTTTGGTGCACTTTTGTTTTTTCGTTTAACTTTTTATTAGTAAAGTTTTTTAACTATTTTGTTTGAATGTTTTTAGTTTTTAAGTTTTATTTTTATCATTCGTATATTTTTGTCATTTATATAATTTTTACTTTTGATTTGTTTTTGGCTTATGCCTGTTTTATGCTCTGTAATTTTAATTTTTATTCTTGAATTGTTTTAATTTTGTACTATAAATTAGTTTGTTTTTGACATTGGTATATTTTTGTCATGCATTAATTTTTTAGCTTTTATTTATCAAGCCTTGAAAATGGGTAGAGTTGCCCGAAACGTCGGCTGCAGCCAAATATAATGACTTTTTTGCTCTACTTCTTCGTTTTTATCCTAAATGTAAAACTACGTCTCCTTAGGAGGGATCCTATTTCATATGTATATATGGTGTGGTGTGGATACATATGGTGGTATATATGGTGTGGATGTAATAATACATTTTCTACTCATCACATTTTGTTGTAAATGTTTCATTAAAATAGCAGGTATCCTCAATTTTAATTATAGATTAGTTTGCATTAGTACTGAGCTAAGCTTTCTGAATACAAATCGATTTATGAAAAAATTGGAATTTAATTAAAAAAGATTCAGAAAATGAATGAACTAATCAAGTTAATTTCTCCTTAAAGGCCCGATGCGGAACTCGATCGTGTTATAGCTACAGTACTTTTCATGACAGCTTTGAAGAAAAGCAAATAGTCGACGGTGATTTGGAGGTTTTACAGCGCAGCCAACCCAGTGACCTGAATACAGAGGTCGAAGTATTGGCTCACATCCGGTCCAACGAATGCCAGGTCATCAAGGAACTAATGTAAGCTTTTTTGGTTAAGAACAAGACACATTGTATTTTCATCAATTTATTAAATGATAGAATGAGGAGTCGCGCGTCTTAAGGTACCTAAGCGCCACCACAGGCGAAAACGTGTTTTTGATGGATATCACTATTTTCACCCTTCCTCTATCGCGTGGTTTGGGTTATAATGACCTTACGACACTAGAAGTATGGTTGAAAACCTTATAAAGCGAACTACTTTTTTCACCTCTATCGCCAGCTGGGCTCTGCCGCCCAGATGTGATGCGCGTCTTAAGGCCCCAATATCCCGTTCAACTGGTGACAGGTGATGGGGGTGGGGGTGGGACGCTCGGTCTGTGGGTGGCGGGAGCAGCAGGAGGAGCGCGAGCCTATGAAAACATGGCAGCCACGCCACTCTGCTTTCTGATTGGCCACCCGCTCCACGCGCCGAGAGGGACACGAGACAAACATCCCGCCAGTACCTTAAGACTCGCGTTGCTGTTAGCAGGCGTCCTGTGTTCGTGCTCATATTGCTGAATATTGCGTGGATTATTCTATTCACCTGGCTTCTAACTATTATCAACGTGTGCAGCAATGTCTCACCATGCTAGTGATAGTGATGAAAAATCAATGGAATCATTCTGTGCCAGAAATCGCACCCAAAGTTCGACATAATAAGAAAATCATAAAATTAAAAAATATATATAAAATATAAAATATGAAAATCTATTCAAAAACTCATCAACATCTTCATTAGCATACTTAGAACTCTAATTTAGCCAAAAATTAACGTTCTAGCTCAATTAATAACAGAGATACTGTTGCCAGAATATTGCTGAACTTTGGAGGCGATTTCTGGCGAATTTTAATTTTGGCACTTAAGTACCTTAAGACGCGGGACCCCTCATATGTTTTAGTACAATTCAGCTTACAAAACTAGCGTCCATTAAATAAGTCTAATATTAATGGAGACATTTTACACAATATAGTTACAATTATATATACACGCGTAAAACTTTACAGAGTACATCGAGTGCCCACAAACGGAAAACGGCTCTTTATCTGTCTGCATGCCAATTCATCATTCATGTCAGTGTCGCACAAATCGAATAATTTTAAAAAATTTATAATTCCCTTCCCATGTGACATGTGCAGGCGAAATGAAAGACAATACAGCCCACAAGTATTACTAAAATATCCTTGTAATCGGTGGGGATTCCAGACAATTTCAGGGACATGCAACTGTTCGAGAAATTTTACAATAACAGGGACACTCCAGGGATGAGTCCCCAGTAAATTAAAATAATATATTATTTCCCTATTTTTAAAGTATATTGCAAACCAATGAATCCCCTCGCCTTCAACAACGTCCGTGTTGAAAATCATTCCACCGCATTTTCCAATAGTTGGTAATTTCAATGTTTCATTCTTCGCAAACACCGATAAATTTGGAGCGTGTGATTTGGTCATTTTTTATTACTCTCTGGAGTGTATTCGCGTCCATTTTAAAAGTCAGTGACTACGTTCCTGAAGCGGTCGACCTCAATTACGGCTTGTGACTCGAGGTATACTAGTGCACTAATAGGCGCGTCTATCGGTTCGGCGAATTCCAATCTGACTGAGATGTTCCCACATTGTTGTGGACTTAAGTGTGTATTTACACAAGCAGATAAGTCGGGAGTGATGTCAAACGGGTAAAGGTTAAATTGATCGACAAATTCTTTCTGCGTTACGCCAATCCCAAGCTCATCACAGCCACCAGCAATATGGGCCAGACTACTATAAGCTCTCGCGCAAAGCGGGAACACAGCGTCTGATGAGTAGTCCGTATCCATAGTCCCACCCAACGGAACGCCATTGACGTATAGAGTTATATTTTTAAGGCCGAAATTCTCGAATTTAAAAGCATTCTTTTTATATTTTCCATTCGTTGAAGCGTGATCCTGCATTCCAACTAATAACATTTTAGGTAGAACTCCCAGGGCCACATTTTCTAGCTGCTTCGAGGCCAACTCTGCGGGCACCGTGTATAGTTTGAGCTGTACTCTGTTAATTGGGTATTTTACTGTTGCGTTTATTAAATTTTTTCCAATTTCTAGTTGCTTAACAGAGCTTAATTTCACTCGCCGTACGCGCAGATGTGTTTCCATAATGTGAATCACAACAGGCTTTGCGCCCTCTTCTTGATCAAGCCCCAGATTTATCCAGATCTCAGGATTCATGCTGGTGAGCTTTAATTTCATATCCAACCCATTCATCAGCAGTTTCTCCTGGAACGTGAAGTCTCTCTGCAGACGTCCAAAACACTCGTATATATTCTTAGAATTTTTAAATTTATCGTTTATACTACTTTCGTCTTTAGTCTGATAATAGCTTCGGCAGTTAAAAAGGTATCCTTCGCTTCTTTTGAAAAGTTGGACATTTTCCAGATAGGCTCGTAGGTGATAATAACCCGTTCCTGCCGAGATGTTGACCTGATTTAAATACACCTAACACTGACTTAATATGGAGTGTAGAAAGTTGGTTTCAGGGTATGCAGAATAACTATCATCGCAGTCCGTTCCATCAGAATGAGCTCTACGCAGTTTAGCGTACATGTCCATGCAGCTTGGATCAAAAAAGTATGGGCCTGAGCTGGGTATCACGAATTCAATAGGTGCAGTCGGGGAACTAATTGTTTTCAATGGGTTAATTGTAATAAATTCACTGTGCTCAATAGAAACTTGTGTTAGGGGCATATCAAAGAGGGACAGCTTCGATTTACAGCATTGGGAGCTACACGGATGGATGAAGCGTGCCATGGCGAGTTGGAAATAGTGCCACTTCTCTCGACAAGTAGTAATCAGCCTATGATTCGTGAGAGCAATGTCCACAACTTATATCTGTTAAAAAAATGATCAACCATAGGTTACATTCACTTAGAACACTTCTTTGTTGCTGTCCTTTTACGTTTAGAGCCACGTATTGGTAACCCCTTCTTCGGGACAGCCCCCTTCTTCTTTCCGCCATCACGCATTTTTCTCTTTGCATCTTTGATGATCTCGTCCCGTGTACGTTTTAAATGTTTTTTTAGCTTAGCTCCACCCATTATGTCTCCTACCGCGTTAAAACCTAATTGTAACGCTTTCCCCCCGAGGTATCTGACGCCCCTCTTCAGCAGTGCGACAGCCATGCGAAGTATGGTTGAAAAAATGGACCCAACCCCACTCCCACACTGATATCTCACCCATCGATAGAAAGTGAAAGGCCTTCTGGTCATTATAACTCAGTGCGACGGAAGTGTAGCTTCATTGTTAAGGTCCCATCACCGAATGGGAAAATTTTCCCTCAATCGTTTCTATATATATTGACATATTGGTTAATAGGTTAGTCGCAACCTTCACATAATGGGGTTTGTCATATGTAATGCTCAAGCTCTTCCCTCTATGGTTGGGAATGTGTGCAATGCGCAGCAGAGGCGCCTGGGTATCCCCAACAAATTGATGCTCCACAATATCGCTGTAAATATAGCACATGTCTGGGGATGGACAGCCATCACCCAATTTCTCCAATTTCAACTGATACATTAAGCTGGACAAGTCACGTTGTGCCTCGTGAAAGACATCGCTTTGGAACGCTGCTCCATATCGGCCCTCGGTTATATTTTGGAACAATCCTTTGTCTTTAATATTTCTAGTGTCCTGTGATTTTAGGGTCAGAGCATGTGCAGGGGTTTCTTTGTTCACGATTTCGTATACTAAATCAGCCGTAAGATTTGAGCTTTTTATACTTGCGTTTAAGTCCCTCACAACATCCTCGGCCGCGCCATTACAGGCCAGGTTATTACAGGCCCTGTATTACACTACAGTAGCGTTACTACTGTAGTGTAATACAGGGCGTTCCCACTCCTGGCGGCACGGATGGTTTCATCCCTAAGTACTCCGGCTTTTCACACTTATCACGATCTCTAAGAACCATAAAAACGGATTCTTTATAATCAGTACTTAAGAAGCTGGTGGATAGCTGAATTTCGTATAACCCCACCTTATACGAATCACGTTACAATTCAATGGGTCCATGGAGTTCTGTTATAAAGTTGGCTAGTGTGTTGTTAGGATGTACAGACAGAGAAGAGGACGGGAGTGTCACATAGAAGTGGTTACACGCCAGATTGTATACTTTTTAAGCTTCATTATTGCATTAGCTTTTATATACGTGCTGAAGCTTTCTGGGTACCCTAGCAATTTCACCAGGTACATTTTTCTCTTTCCTGAACCTTTCCTGCCTAAAATTTTTTCTATTTTAAACACATTTTTTCCTAAATTAAATGTACTCTTTGCAACTCCTCGCAGTAAAAGCCTCCTGCGATTTCTTCCCCATTAAAATCTTCAACGTAATAAATCATTATCTCGTCTTTAGGTCTCATAGTACTAACTTTAAAAATCTCACGTGTCCATTCTTGCTGAAATCCCTTCGCGAATTTATTTCCCGAACGCGATAGCGTTACATAATCACTGATTTTGAAACGTGCAGAGTGTGCTGGCGTTCACACCATCGCGCGATGGTGTGAACGGTTGTATGACGAAGCCAATGATCCCAGAGTGTTTATATATCTGTGTTTTTGTGTAAAATGGCGATGCATGCGCTTCTTTATGGTACGTTGAACTCTTTCAGCTAAAGAGGCCTTATGTATAGAATTGCTAGTGTAGTAACTGATATTAAACTCTGTCAACATGTTCCGAAAAGTTCGGCCTATAAATTGTTTCCCCATATCCGTACAAAAAAAGCCTGGAACCCTGTTTTCTTTCAACATCAGCGTTTTGGTAGCTTTAGCAACTGTTTCAGCCGATTTATTTTTCAGAGAAATTAGCCACAGATATCTAGAGAATACATCTTTTATGAATAGGATGTCGCAGTAGCCATCATTATAGAGTGCATGTCTGTTAAATCCGCTTGCCAAATAGAGTCAATCGAAGCAGCTGTTGTCTTGGCTGTTTTAAAGCTTTTTCTCACCGGCTTATGAAGTGTATAAGCATCCTGCTCCCGCAAAAAACTCTCAACATATTTTTTCCCTACTCCATCATTGTAAACACCTCTGTACAGTCTATCAACACCGCCATAGGAGGCTGGGCTAGAAATGTCATAATAACGTTTTCTTAATATGCTAGCAATTTGCATATTTTAGAGACACGTGGATTGGGTTGGCCGTTGATGGTTGGTCTCTTCTTTCTCCTCTTCAGAGATGCTACTTTTCGGGGTGATGGCGTACTCAGTTGTAGCACATACGAGACTTGCTCCAAGTCTTTTAACCTATTCAGATTTCCTATCAATGTTTTGGGGACATTTATTTGTTGTAGTCTTGCTTTAATATGCTTCCATTCTGATGGGCCAATCCCACTTTCTCACCAGATCATGGACAATGTCGACGATATTGAATCTCTGTAACCTTGTTCCTTCAACAATGACCTCGCCTGTATCGGTCCACTGTATGATGGGGTCCTCACTCAATAGATTATAAAGAATTAAGCCTTTATTCCTCAATGTATGTGGGAAACTGCTTTTTAATACATGCTCGATGTGTTGCGTTCCGTTATTCTTTGGTTGGTCATCTCTAACGTCGGGCCCAGGTCCTATGTCGACATGCTCATCTTTGCTCGTGCTGTGCCTAATAACCACGGGGATCTTTGTCGGATGCTTATAATCTTCGTAGTCATGAGGAAATTTGTGTAGAACCTCTTGGTACAAGATCCTTTTCTCATCAGGTGACTTTTCCCTGTTTAATAGGTCTATCAATTCACTTTCCATTCTTTTAAGCCTGCTTTTACGGGGTTCTACAACTGTGTCTAGACTTTTTAAATTTTGCAGTGAAGCATACATCTCGTTCGGAATCACTACCACTTTCTTCATTATATTAAACTAGTCAGTAAAGGTCCCAGAACTGAAAATAAGATGGGGAGGAATGATCCCCCTCTTTGTGCAATAATTCGCTTTTTCTTCCCCACAGTTTGACTTTTACGAGCGAGCGTACATATTATGTTCTTGAAACGAAGTAGGTGAGCCTTCTGAGGGGATTTCATTGGCACATTACATTTTATAACATTAATGCAGATTTCACAGATGCATTTTAAAAAGTCCGAGTCGATAATTTTAACAAACATCTGCTGCAATGCCCCGGGCTGTCGATGATAGATTTTTATTAAGTCACGGTATTTCTTTAGTCTATTTGTCATTCTGGAATACACACCGTTTCAGGCTCGTTTGGGAATATATTCGTTCTTAGAAGCACCCTAAACGTGTTTCGCGGATGAAGGTCACAAAGCAAATATCCGTAACGCTGACTTGTAGCTTCTTTATAAACTTCCAAAAACTCCTTACGCTGATTCGGGAATATTTGATTGGCTAATACCCCAATTTGTGACACATCTCTACGTTGCGCGGATAAGACTTGATATTGTGTATTTAACGACACATCACGTATGTATCTATTTTTGAAAAATAGTTTCTGATTGATGAAGAATACGCTTATGTTAAGATGGTGGGAGAACACTGTAAATGTCTCGGCAAACGTTTTATCCATTTCCAACATGAGATCGTCAATTACAATGACTATGTTCATTTCCCTTTAACGAATTAATGTCATATATGCCTTTGTGGAACAAAATATCATCTTGGTAATCGTTGAACACTGATTGGTACGTCGAATAGCACCATATTACTTTATGCACAAATTTTGAGAACATCTCCCCCTTATCTTTAATGATTTTAAGCATAAACGCAGTTTTACCACATCCTGTGCGGCCAGATATAACATATGTGGATGGGCCTGTGAACCTGAATTTTTCTACAGATTCTATCTCTAACACGTCATACCCCTAAGTGGAACATTTACAAAATATAACAAAATTTAAGTGTTGCTCCTTATATTCTACAATCTTGTTTTCCTTCCACAGAACCGTGAATGACGACGATGTACAGCACTCCATCATCGATATTACACACGACCCCGATGACAGCGTAGTTACAGACTCCACCCCCGCTGACGAACCCTCACCAGCGTCGCCCCCACCACGTGGCAGTTCAAAGCGGAGGCACGATGATGAAGAACCTTCCACGTCAGGTATAAAACGTGCCAGGAGTACACCCGTTGCTAGACCCTCAATAATAGAGTCCCAGTCCTCTACGTCGTACGACACAACCCCCACACGAGGTTGTCCTTCGGGTTCGAATTAGATGAGGGGGATGTAGATAATTTTTGGGTAGTAATACCGTTCAGACGCTTGGCAGCTGTAGACATAGAATACTGTATATCTTGGGCCGTATAATGCAGGCCTCTCAAAGTAGTACAGCCTTCAATATGGACAACTTCACGATAGATATTGACAGAGTATTCCGTGTTGCGGGTCATAGTGCCACACCTTATACTCCTAACTTCAATTATCAGGCTAATTACAGAAAGCACATAAACGTCGATCGTGGTTGCGGCTTTATAGCAGCAGTCTTAGCCCATATGTTTACCGTACTAAATACCCGGGTCAAAAATATTTGGTTGCCTACGGTTGTGCAGCATGCTCGTAAACTGGCAAGAATAGGAATATAGCTGAAATTATTATCAATATTATTGTTATTATTATTATTATTATTATTATTATTATTATTATTATCATGATTATTAATATTTAGCAGATTAGTTGTGGTTAACTAGATGTGACTTCGTGCATCTTGGAAAATGAAACGACATTATCCATCAGGAGCTGAAAAACGTAAAAAGAAGGAAATAGAGGAGAAGCTTTCCAGTAGCACAGGTGAGATGTGCCACTTGTATATTCTTATGATTACAGTTCAGGCAACTAGGTTAGGTAGACCATCAAGCTAGGCAAGTGCTCAGGAATCGTGTAGAGTAAGCTAGTCTCTGTAATATTTATAATATTTTGAAATGTGAAATTTAATGGATCACATCACCTCAAATTCTGTTCACACGGATCAATTATCAAATAAGATAAGAAAGAGTATTTTAGCAAAAATGAACAGAATATGTAATGTTATGTTCTTCTCAGGAGCACTACTGAAATATTTGGAAAAGCCATCCTCAGCAAAGCCTGATGAGCATCATGAGCCAACAGCAGGACCATCCTCTATGCAACCTCAAACACCAGTAGAAGTAGAGCCTGATGAACCAACAAGTGGCCCATCTTCTGTTCAGCTTCAAACACCACACACAAGCATTTCTACTGAGCAACAAGAACCAAGATCTGCTCCAACGCTTGATCCGTATGACTAGCCAGTTGTCCTGTCAGATGCCTTGAAGACAGATCTGGTTTCTCGAGGACCATTTCAAATCAGTCCAGATATCACATTCCCTAAAAGAGAGGACGGTAGAAGCGTTCATCACCATTACATGTACAGAACATTAATTAATGGGGAAAAAATAAAGCGAAGCTGGCTGATGTAATCTAGAAGGAATGATGCTCTTTATTGCTTCTGCTGCAAGTTGTTTTCAAGGAAGTCGTACAAACTAATTACGGATGGACTTTCAGACTGGATAAACGTTGGTTCGCTTCTGAAAGGCCATGAAAATAGTTCACAACATGCAGATAACATGGCAACATGAAAGGATCTGGAACTGCGGCTAAAAACTGGGAGGACCATTGACCAAATTGAAATGTCATTAATGGAGGTAGAGCGAAGACGCTGGCGAGATGTTCTCACACGTCTTGTAAGTATAATCCAATCACTGGCAGAGAGAAACCTTGCTTTCAGGGGGTCTTCCTCTACATTGTACAATCGAGACAATGGCAACTTCTTGAAGGAGGTTTAGCTGCTTGCCAAATTTGGTCCAGTGATGAAACAACACATCAGCAGAGTCGAAAGTGGCCAATATAGTCATTCAAGTTACCTAGGAAACATCATTCAAAATGAGCTCATTGGGTCCATTAGTGGAAAGATCTTGGATGCCATTGTTGCAGAAATAAAACAAGCTAAATATTTCTCACTCATTTTAGACTGCATTCCAGACATAAGCCATCAAGAACAGATGTCGATTATTATCAGAACTGTTAGAATGGGTGAAGTACCAGAAATAAAAGAATACTTCTTGGGCTTTCTTGAGGCTTCAGAAAGTACAGGCCTGGGTTTATCAGCTGATTCTGAAGAGACTAGATGAACTGAATATTCACTTTGATGACTGCAGAGTCCAGTCATATGACAACGGAGCGAACATGAAGGGCAAGAACAAAGGTGTTCAGGCAAGGTTATTAGAGAAGAACTGTCGTGCACTCTATGTTCCATGTGGGGCTCACACTCTGAATCTTGTAGTGGCTGATGCAGCTAAAGCTTCCACAGATGCCATCAGCTTCTTTGGCAACGTACAAAAATTGTACAATCTTTTTGCAGCAGTTACACAGAGATGGACAATCCTAAAGAAGGACGTGAACATAACACTCAAGTCTTGGAGTGAAACCAGTTAGGAGAGCCGGCTTAAGAGCATTGAGGCTGTGCGATACCAGAGCCACAACATCAGAGAGGCCCTGTTGGAAATCAGAAACAATGTCACAGATGCCATAGGAAGGACTGAAGCACAAGCACTTGCACAGGAGGCAGGGTCTTATCGCTTTCAGATTTGCACAGTAGTATGGTATGACATTCTTCATGCAGTTAACCATGTGAGCAAACTTCTGCAGTCTCCTACAATGCAGTTTGATGTGGCAGTCAACCTCCTCACAAAAACAAAAGACTCACTCACCAGCTACAGGAACACAGGTTTTGTTGCAGCACAAGTCATAGCTAGGGACATATGTGGGGGCTGTGCTGAAGGAAAAGAGGCTCAGATCCACAAAAAAGCACTTTGCTTACGAAGCTCCTGACGAACCATTTAAGAAGCCTTAAAGAGGCTGGAAGTAAAATTTTTCAATGTGGTGGTGGATTGTGCCATCGGGTCAATAAATGAGAGATTCAAAACATTAGATGATGTGAGGGACATATTTGGGGTTCTCCTAAACTTCACCACAATGAACAAGGAAGACTTATCCTGCAAGTGTGAAAAGCTCTCTAAGATACTGAGCTCTGGAGCTGACTCTGACATTGATGGAAGAGAACTGGCCCTCGAAATTAAGAACTTGCCGACTTTACCTTCACACAACATGACTGCATTGGAGCTTCTCTCCTTCATTCATCAGAAGCAACTGGAGGAACTATACCCCAATCTCTGGGTTGCACTAAGAATTGCCTGCACTCTACCTGTGACAGTAGGGTGTGTCGAATTTTTCAACTTTCAAATTCCAAATATGAGGGGTGCTAAAAAGTTGCAGCATGACTTAGGAATTCTAAAGATATTTTTGTAAATTTAATATAATTTAGTTTTGCTTGGTAAGAAGCTACATAAAAATAGTGACTTTTTTGACTTTTTTGTGGAATTATATAATAATTATTATATTAATAATTATATATGCTGTATATATAATGCACTGCTGTTTTTGCTTATTTCACAGGTTGAAACATATTCATCAGTGTGCTGAAGATTACTTGTCCGTCAGTGCTACCATCCTAACCAGTGGGAATTGACCTACAATGGCTTCTAAAAGGAGGACAAGACTGGGGACATTCACACATATGAGCAACCTAATTGGAACTGGTAGAGAGTTGTTGCCCTCTGAACTCCCAACTCTGCGAGACGTTCTGAAATATGGGCTACTGCTAAGAGAACAAAGTGGTGAGGATGTGAGAAACTACCCAGCAGCCAGTCTTGCAAAGGACATTTACCCTAAAGTGCTTGAAAAGTGGGAACGAGCAAACAGTTCTTTTGTAGCCCCCGTTGTAAATTCACGAGTCACAATCTTAAACAAGATCCAAGAGAGCTGGGAGCAGGCCAAAAACATATCTCTTGGGAGAGGAAAGCTACATGTCAAAGAGACTTTCATTGCAAAACTTGACAAGCTTTTTGACATCCTCAGTTGCAAGTGTAAAATTGTTATCTGCTCTGAATTTGGCTGCCTTGCAGATGCTGGTTGCAAAAACGAAACTCACATTAACTGTACATGCCCTAGGGAGATGAAGATCCCTGTGAAGGAACTTGCTTTCATTAAAGGTCAGAGAGACAAGTCTGGTTCTATTGGACCACATCAGATTGGCTTGCCAGATCAACCTGAGCACAACAGACAAGTCAAAAAGCAGAAGCGGCAAGAAGACGAAAGAAGAAGGCTTGCTGAATATAAGCAGACAAGTAAGCAGGATGTTTCAATGCCATTAAATGAAATAATTTTCTCTGATGATGAAAATGAAGAACAAATAGCTGATGCTCAAAATGGAAAGGATGGAAGTTATGAAGTGACATTAGAAATACCAAGCACGTCTTCAACTTCCAATAAAAAGCCAGAGTACAACACATTAGAAATACCTAATGTTGCTATGCATAGCATCAGATATGGTGTTGGCCTGCGTGCCACAGCTGCCATCACCACTGCTGCCTTTATGGATGCTGGCTTGATCACTGAAGAAGACAAGAGACTTGTAGTTGATCACAATAAAGTCAAGAGGGCCCAAGAAAAAGTTATGAGATCCCTGGATCAGGAATTTGATGATCTTTGTAAGAAGGGTGAAATTGACTGCATCTTCTTTGACGGCCGTCAATATACAACTAAAGTTATGCTGAAAGCAGACAATTCAGATCGTCAGTTCCCCAGCATCATCAAAGAAGAGCATTATTCTGTGTGCAGTGAGCCAGGTGGAAGATATCTCTACCACTTCACTCCTGAGAAAGGCTCAACGAAAAAAAACCTGCTGAAGTTATTGCTGATAATCTTGTAGATTTCATGAAGAAGAAGGCATTGATAAAAGCCTGCAGGCCATTGAAGGTGATTCTACAAATGTTAACACTGGCTGGGAGGGTGGTTCCATGCATTGGGTAGAGGTCAAGCTTTGCCGTAAGCTGATCTGGTTGGTTTGTGCCCTCCACACTAACGAGTTACCCCTGCGACACTTGATCACAGCACTGGATGGGAAGACCTTGTCTAACAACAAGTGGACAGGTAACATTGGCAAGATGCTAGACACTGCAACCGAACTTGAAATTGATCCTTCATTCACCAAACTCTCAATTGGAGAGCCTCTTACTTCACTGAGTGACAATGTCGTAAAGGATCTCTCTACTGATCAAGCGTACGGGTATAGGATCACACAGGCCAAAAGGACAGGAGAACTTCCCACAGATCTGGCCCTTCTTGAAATTGGTCCAGTGAGCCATTCAAGGTGGTTGACAACAGCAAACAGGCTTTGTCGCATATGGGTTTCAAAACATGGCATTAAAGGCAAAACCCTCAACAACTTAAGACTGATAGTGGAATACATTGTTGGTGTGTACTACCTCTGTTGGTTCAACATCAAAGTAAAACACTCTTGGGTGGAAGGCCCACGCCACATCTTGTTTCAGCTGCGGCTAGTTAGGCTGCAAAAGAAGGCTGTACTGGATGCTGTTTTGCCAACCATCAAGCGCTCAGCATGGTATGCATTCAGCGAAATGATAATCCAGACACTCTTGTGCTCAGATGACAGTGAGGAGAGGAGAGCTGGTGTCCAAAAGATTGTTGACATGAGGGGTGGAGATGATGACACACTTGGAGATCTTTCTGTACGTCCCAGGAAGACATCTTCCATCAACCCCAGTGCTTCTTCCGTGTTGGAGCTGACAGACTGGTCTGACGGGGTATTTGAACCTCCTTTGACATGTAAACTGACTACAGCGGAAGTAAAGAAGTTCTTTGACAAGCCTATGCAAGTTCCACAGTGGCCCTGTCATGCTCAGTCAATAGAGAGGTGTGTGAAACAAGTCACAGAGGCAGCAGGCAGGGTGTATACACATGAGAAACGTGAGGGCTATATCAGAGGCCAAGAAGCAAGTCGGCGGCTGATGTCCAAGAACGAATCAAAGCAAGACTTGATGAAACTTGTTGTTTAAATATTTTTTTTTACTGATGTCATTACTTTCTAATGTTGTTTTATGATTACAAGGATATGTTTTATGATTACTAGGATATGTTTTATGCAGAGAAACTAAAATTTTTATAGCATTACCTGACATTTTGAGAAGCTAAAATTAATAAATGTTGTTTTCCGAGAGCAATTTATGTGCTTTTTAATCAAACGTAGATTTACCAAGCTAAGTGTTGAGCAATCACAAAAATAATAGCAGATTTGAATTCTTCACATCCAAAAACATATTTTTAAAACCCTCAGTGAAGGAATTGGCAAAAATTAATTTTCACCTCCCAAATTGACACACCCTACTGTGACAGTAGCATCAGCCGAGAGTAGCTTCTCTAAGATGAAGCTAATCAAGAACTACCTCAGACCATCAATAGGGCAGGATCGCCTCAGTGGTCTTGGCATCATAAGCACCAACCAGGACGTTGGCAGGGAGATTTCATATGATGATGTTATTGATGATTTCGCCCAGAAAAAATCTAGGAGGCAAAAATTTTGAAGATACAAACTGTTCTGTATAACTGTTAGCTATTACACGATTGTATCGTAGAGTTAGTAATCATTTGGTAGTTGACAATTGCATTATTTTTTTATACATAGTTCTGTGTCACTTATTCTAAATAATGTATAAGCTAATTTTCAGGAATTTCATGAAGAGTATTTTTTCTATTTGTCTTCTGAAAGTACATATTTGTTGTTTTTGACATAAATGTTTCATTAAAATTGTTTCATAATTGTTTTTTATTAACACAGCCATTTTTTGTGTGTGTGCTGAGGTGATGTAGTAAGGCCTGAGTTGGTGGATGGAGGGGTGGGGCCTCAAATGGGTATACTGCTTAGGGCCCCCTAATGGCTAGAAACGGCCCTGGTCGTAGGACTGTGTATGTTTTTAAAAGCTATGTGAGAGATTGTACAAGACCTCTACTTATTTTAGGAATGTCAGGAACAATGTATCTCCCCATCCGCAATATAAGGACTCTCTACGCTAGTTATGATAAAAGTCGAAAATATGGAAGGCCTGATGATTTGTGTAAGGGATGTCTCGAGTTTGCGGATGATATAGTAAAACACTGTAAGGAACACCACATGGTATGTGAGCAGTGTAAAAGCTCCAAATATGAAAGTCGTGTAGTTGAAGCTGAGAAGAGGGAATGTAATGTGTGCAGACTTACATTTTTAAATAATAAACGCTTTGAGTTCCATAAATCAATTGACACTTGCAGGAAAATGAGAATCTGTGAATATGGTGTTTCATATGATAGATAATTAGGGGAAATTCAAGCATTAATGTGATGAAATTCACTGTCCTACATGCCATGATAAAAATAAAGCGGATGGAGTAAAGCATGTGTGTTATATGAAAGACACTAAGCCTAAAAATAGACCTTCTATAACTGTGTACTGCGATATAGAAACTTTCACAAACCCTGAAACCAAAGAGGTTATCCCACATCTTCTTTAAGCCAGACTATCTGCGAAGAGTGCATGGAGGTTGAGTGTGATGAGTGTCACAAATGTGGTAAACGGACAAACGTTTTTAAAACGATCGCACACGACAGCCCTGTGAAACTCTTTGTGTCCTCTATTGTCAAGTTAGCAGAGAAGTTAAAAAAAATGACTGTGTATAATCTTGCCCATAACGGGGTAAAATTTGACACACAGTTCCTTTATAAGGAACTGCTTGAGCACGAGTCATCAGAGATATTCACGGGTGATCCCCTGAAAAGAGGAAACAAGCTTATACAAATGCAGATAAGAGGTAATGTTCAGTTTAAAGATACTTTATTATTCACACCTTGTAAACTAGCCAAGCTACCCAAAGTAATGGGTATAGCTGTCGAAGTTTCAAAAGGGTATTTCCCTTACACGTTCTTCACTAGCGACACTTTAAATTACGTAGGACTGCCTCCCCCCAAACAATACTTTAACTACCCCAACATGAGTGGTAGTTAGCGTGAAGATTTTGAGCGCTACTACAACAGTTTTAATGAAACTAGTCCATACAATATAGCTGATGAATGTGAGCGTTATTGCGTGAATGATGTACGCGAGCTTAGAGTATGTTTCCAGGCCTATAGAAGGATGTACATAGACCATTTCAACTGCGATCCGCTGCAAGTCGCAACCACAATCGCCTCATTGTGCTTTACGGTGTTCAAGAACAATTTCATGCCTAAAGACACCTTATCCGTCATTCACAGAAATAACCTTCGCAGTTATGGGCACAAAGCTATTTACTGGCCCATGTACATACAAAAGCAGACCGGAGTATACATAAAACACGCCCGCAACACGTGAGAAGTACCCAGTAAGATCAATGGTGGTGTTTTTGGGTTGATGGTTTTAGGCTCTAAGCGAAGAGACCATACCACTGGTGAGAAGATTGTGTACTCCTTTAACGGCTGCTGGTGGCATGGATGCTGACGTCCTGAGTATGGAATCGTAGGAGATATCCAGGGTAGATCTCCTGCCGACAGTCTTGCATGGACCCATACCCACGATCAGCCAGTTTACTCACAAGATCTTGTGGGAGCATGAGTATGATGTACGGATGGAAACAGATGGACAATACCATGAAGAAATAAACACGATCAAGCGTTCAATGGTGTTGAATCCTCTAAAATGCGGTGATAGCTTGTTCGGAGGGCGTACAAACCCATTGAGGCTATTCTTTCCACCTACGGAGAGCGTGAAACTCCATTACTACGACTCCTGTTCTTTATATCCCTACATAACGAAGAACAATCCGTACCCCATAGGTGCACCTGAAAAACTGGTGGGACCTGACCTGCCCACCATCGAGGTGTTCTCAACAAATTTGAACAAGTACTGTTTGGGTCTTTTTTTCGTAGACATGCTCCCCCCTCGCGATTTATGGATGCCGATCTTACCCGTCGTTATAGATCACAAACTCATGTTTCCCCCTGTGCGTGAAGTTCGCTGAGGAGAATAATGGGTCCTGTAATCATACAGGAAGATATACAAAATATAAAATATACACCAGCGGTGTATATACAAGTCCTGAGCTGTCCCTAGCCATCCGCCATGGTTACAGGATATTGAAGATATATGAGGTGTGGAGGTTTCAGAAACACCCCAACCTTTTCACGCCCTATATAAATACTTCTTTGAAGGATAAAGTAGAAGCATCAAGCTACCCGCGAGGGGTTGAGAGCGAGGGTGTAAAATCGGCTCATATTCAGCGTTACCGTGACTGTGAATGGATACAACTTGACAGGGCCCAAATTGTTAAGAACTCTGGCAACCGTTTTAGTACAAAGTTGTGCCTAAATAGTCTTTGGGACAAGTTTGCACAGAATACAGGTAAGGGGAACGTTCACCTAGCCCAAAGTTATAACTAGGTGTAGGATTATGTCAATGCCCCCGATAAAGAGGTTACGGAGATCGTGAATGTTGGTAACACGTACATAATAAAGTACAACATCACCGAAGTGGCCACAGATACCTCACGTGTTACAAACATACCTGTAGCCAGCTTCACAACGGCATACGCACGCATGAAGCTTTGGGGACTACTGCACCCTCTTGGGCGGAAGGTGCTGTACGCTGACACAGATAGCGTAATATTCACAGAGAGAGAGGGTGAATACATGCCGCCTATTGGGGAATTCCTGGGAGAGTTGACTGACGAGATCAAGGATGAGTATGGTGATAGTGGATACGCTGACTTCTTTGTATCAACAGGGCCAAAAACGTATGGGGTCCGAGTGGGGGTTGGGGAGGATATGAAATATATCGTGAAGGCTAAGGGTATCACGCTTAACCATACGAACCGACGAGTCGTTAACTTTGACTCGTTGAAGGATCTAGTGTGCTTGGAAGATGAGGGCGACCAGCCACCCCAACTAACTGTGGGGACCCACAATTTTCGGGAGCAGAAATTGGGGGGGCGTGAAGGAACTTAGGAGTACGAAGGTATGCCGTAACACCTATAGGAAACGTTACCAGGTGCCTGGTACCAATGATACCGTACCCTTTGGATACCATAATCCTTGATTGTTATATATATATATATATATATATATATAATATATATATATATATATATATATATATGTATGTATATGTCTGTTGTTAACGATGTTATTATTTATTAATATATTTGTAAATGTTTCAATTAGGGTTTCATTTTCTCCTTTGTGTGTGCGTTTGTGTGTGTCTGCAGGAAAAAGTCCTAAGGTCCGCCCACTGTAAGCTCAATCAAAGGGTCACGTGACTCCTGCTACTACCTGGGCATATCTCTATCCCTGCGTGCTCAGTTTGCTGCAGCAAGCACTGGAGCTCAGACGTGTATTTTCTTACGTGGACGAAAAATTGATGGTTACTTTTGATTTTGCGTGTTCGACATTTATTAAGTGTATTCGGTAAAGTCGGTAGATGTGGTGAATACTGAAAGACGGCCTAGCACCCACCCCTCCTTTGAGACTTTTAAGGCTGCATTGAATCGAGCGAAGCTTGAGGAACAAGATGTTCAAACACTCTATGGATATTCTGGCGAGAGCATTGCCGGATTTCGCGGCACAAACGATGTAATGGACTACGTTGTAGGGCTAAACTGTATAAAAGCGTACATATACCGTGAAGTGAAAGAAACAACGCGCGCCGAAGAGAAGCAACGGGTATGGGTAGTTAGTCTTGTTGATGAGTGGTGTGACAGGTGGTATTATGTCATGCTGCATCATACCGAGTACGCGTACCCTGCGGCCAGTAGCAGATTATAATGGGAGCAAAGGAGGCATTTGCCTCCGGCCCCAGATGCTGACCGGCTCCAAGATGCTGACCGACCCCAAGAAACTATGTAAACGCTATAATCTACCATTGAAATAATTGGTCGACCGTGAGGAATGAAAAAATATTCTAGACTCCGCTTCTACAAAGCCTAGTTTAGTATCCCATTTATGTGAACAAAGTATACATTTTCTGTAATCACATCTTTGTTTTTATTTCGTTTTCTGTTGATCGATCCCAGTCAGCTGATCACATCACTCATGTATGATTGTATCAGGTAAAGAATTGTGTTTTTCTAGTGTTTTTCTAGTGACACCGGCCCGAAAATATTCATTGCCCCCGGCCCTAACAATACTTAATCCGGCCCTGCTTGCGGCTGAGAATGTAAACTTTGTCATCATGGACAAGCTAAAGTACATTCATATATATCATGACGAGGTTCGCAGTGAGGTTGTGGCTAAAGGCCTGTGTGAGTTTTTAATAGAATTTAGAGACGAGTTTCGACTGTTAAACAAAAAGGATAAATACGGGCATATGTTTCTCTCAAATAGTGCGCCGGATTGTTGATGTGTTTAGTTTGTGGAAATGAAGTTCTAGTGTGCATTCCGATAAAAAATTAAAACCGATATTGCCCCATGTATCGGATAATTTGCCGGTATAATGGGCACAAGTACTCGCATGATTCATGCTGGAACAAGCCCGTACACGAAATATTAACGCTTGGTATGACTCACTCCTCCACACCTGTCCCCGAGCCAAAAACCGCACCGGTTGCTCATAGTCATCTCAGAGCTTGACCCGACTGGTTTTGCACTCTCACAATAGAAAACGATGGAGCTTCCTTTGCGCAGCATTCTCAATGCCGTATACGAAGTGTCCGTTTCGAAGTCATTGCGTGTGTTGAGACGTAAAACCGGTGCCATTAACTATGTACTTGAAACGACTTGTAGACAAGCAAACTCTGGTAAACGTAATGTTGTTTATTTAAGTGTTGAGGAGATAAATAATGTCTTCGTTATAGTTGAGAAGTTGGGTGAGGACCGTCATAAAATACCTGCAGGTGTAGGTACAAGAAGAGAGCAGATTAGTGATACCCCGTCATATGCCATTGTTTGTACGTTGTGTATAAATAACGATCAGCCATGCATTGATATACGACTGATGTGGAAGAATGCATCTGATAATAACGTTCTTGTCGCCACGCGAAACCTCTTCATCCTCGACAGTGTTTGAAATCAAAGGTTTCCGCAAACAAAAATGTATATTAGACGCATGTGTTACGGATATGTTTATTTTGATACGGTTCTTGAATACGCATACACTGCTCTGCCCGACGGATATATCGAATGTAGCAATGAACATGGCGAGAATGGTCTAGAGCTGGATACTTATTTAAATGGTTAGGACTCTTCGAAATATCATGAACTTTGGTACAAAGGACTTGAGCGTTACAGGGTAGAGCTCACCTATACTGTGCACCCTGAAAAGTTGTATTTTTATATAATGAAGTGCTGTCGTTACGATTTAGAAGATTATTTCAACTGCCGCTATGCGTTGTGAAGAAGAATTCAGGATTGAAAAGCTCCGATCGGTAAGAAAAAACCCTGAGTGTTTATAAACTTGAATTTAATAACGATGTTGTGGCTAACGGCGCCTTCTTTTTGTATGCTTTCGATTGTATTCTGTCGGTGTTTAAAGACAATTTGCTAACCAATTGTAAGGTGAGCACAAAAATGGTATTGAACGATATGAAGACCCTTTACATCGAGTATACGCACCCGCACACCTTCAGTGGTGAAATAATGCTAAATCGTATTTATTGTATAGTACAAAGCAACAATGATTATTTTAGTTATTTTAGTTAAACGCGGTAGAACAAAAGGTGCATGCATTTTGATTTTACATAAGTTTTGCTGTTTATTTATATATATATATATATATATATATATATATATATATATATTAATGGGTATATAGTTTTGTCCTGTACTATCACTATTTTTTATATAAGTTTTTGTGTTTATATATATAAGGGCGTATTTGCTCGTACATATATTGAATGGTTATATAGTTTTATCCTGTACTAATATTATTATTTAAGAATGTGTATATATATCATTCGCTTAATGTGTGTATTTTTGCTGTATATTGTTTTTAAATGTATATCTATTTCCTATATATTTTATGAATTATTTCCCTTAACTCGTCTAAATAAACAGAATGATGTAATGGTGTTTTATTTATTTATTTTCGTTGTATATAATATTAAGGAATAACTGGGGTGATGGGAATATATATATATATATATATATATACCAAATAGCTGGTTACGCTTCTAAGTCGACTGATGGGTTTCTAAGCAAACTGTCAAGAATATATGTACAGCGAAATCTGGCAGCTCAAACATATATATATATATATATATATATATATATATATATATATATATATATATAATTATGCGGGTTGCTTCTACAGAGCTTCAATTTAATATTTAGGAGAAATCCAATGACAAGGAGAAATGTAAATGCCATAAAAAGTCTTCTTTATTGCGCAACGTTTCGAGCAATACGCTCATCTTCAGGCTGTTTAATAACAATGTGAAATTAAAATCAATATTGAATGAAAAACAAAACAGAAAATTTCTATAACCTATTCGTAAAGACAAATTTTAAAAGACTGAGAAAAGAGGGTTAAATTCTAAGTTATACAGATTTACATATAAAAATTAAGAAGTTATTTTTAAATACATGTAGTAAATGTGAAATTAATACACTGGAAAAATTACCAATAGTACACTGGAACAATGGAGCTATCTACCTTACACAGCAGTATCCGAGGCCGACTAATTTGAGCAGAGGCAGAGGCGAGGCAAGGAACGGGAAACACGAAAGATGGCGAGGGAGATAGGGGAAGGAGGGATTATAAGGAATTGGGGAAGGAGGAGGGATCATAGCAAATTGAGAGGGACGGACGATGAGTCAACATTCAGACTAGGGGACAATGCTTTAATGAAAAGGGATTCTAAAATTCTTAGTGAGTTGGGACAAGTATTACAACCAAGAATTTTAAAATTGTCTAAAGTGACATCAATTTTGCATTTAATGCTATGTTCACGAATACTGGAGGCTTCCTTAGTTTTTAAAATTTTACCTGTTCGGCCACTTATTCCCATATGCGAATAAAATCTAGCCCTGAGAGAGCGAACAGTGCTGCCGATGTAATTCCCAAGGAGACACCTGGGCAGGTAAATAAATATACAACACCGCTACGCAACGAGTCAGGGGTTCGATCCTTCGCTGAGAAAAAGCTACCTAAAGACGTTTTATTAATAAATATGATGCGGAAATCAGTATGATAAAAAAATTTCCTTAACAATTTTGTAAATTTAAGCTTAAATTCCTTATTCAAGGGACCCATTTCAGGTACCAAGAAATATTTTATATCCTTCGGCACAGTAATACATGGAAGTTGAGGGCTATAAACATTATTTAAGAAGGATCTAATTAGTTTGTCTACATATTGAACAGGAAAACTATTATTAGTAAAGTATGATCTTAGATTATTAAATTCATCATTAAGTAAGGTAAAATTAGAGGTCAAATTATATCCTCTGAACAGGAGAGTTTTAATACAAGACATCTTATAGTTGAAATCAGTAAAACTAAAAAAATTCATGCCCAAACCAGTGAAAGTGGGTTTCCTATAAACTGATGTAGTAATAGAATCACCGTTTTTCGAAATTAAAAGATCTAAGAAGGGGAGGGAGCCATTTTGCTCAGTTTCCATTGTATACGTTATATTGGGGTGCAAAGAATTTAGGAAGTTAAAGAATTGTTGCGCTTGTACCGCATTATCAAAGACTGCTATCGAATCATCAACGAAGCGTCGATAGAAAATTGGCTTGAGATGAGTGGGAGATTGTCTAAAAATTGCACTTTCTAAATGAGTCATAAAAAAGTCAGCTGCTAACGGTCCGACTGGTGATCCCATCCCTACCCCATCAATTTGTTGGTAAACCTTATTGTTGAAAGTGAAATAGCATTGTTTGAAGACCAATTCTAAAAGTTCCTTCAAATGAGACAATGAAAAACCATGAAAATTATCAACTGAGCTAAAAACCCTATCTAAAATAATGGCAATAGTTTCAGATACAGGTACATTTGTGAAAAGTGACTTTACATCAAAACTGACAAAAAACTTTTTTGAATCGAAGTTTTTACCCAGGAGTTCTTTTTGGAATTCAAACGAGTTATTTATAGTGTAAACATTTTTCGCAAAGGGGGACAGGAGACGAACAACAAATTTTGCCAATTGAAAGGTGGGTAAGTTATACGAAGCTAAAATAGGACGGAGAGGTGTTCCAGCTTTATGGATTTTAGGCAGACAGTATAATTGAGCAAGATTAGCACCAGATGCGAACAACTGACTGTAAGTATCATTTTTTATTATCTTTAAGGACTTTAGTCGTGACAGAAATCTATTAACCTGGTCTTCTAACCTTACAATGACTTTATTTACAGGTTCTAGAATTTGTTTGAATTTAGTAAGATCACTTAGGATTTCATTAGTTTTGTTTATGTAGTCCGATTTATTCAAAATAACCACTCCGTTACCCTTGTCTGGTCTAGTCACAACAATCTCCTGGTTCTTTGCCAAATTCTTAATACACTGCAAATCACTCTTCCTTAAAGATAATAAAAAATGATACTTACAGTCAGTTGTTCGCATCTGGTGCTAATCTTGCTCAATTATACTGTCTGCCTAAAATCCATAAAGCTGGAACACCTCTCCGTCCTATTTTAGCTTCGTATAACTTACCCACCTTTCAATTGGCAAAATTTGTTGTTCGTCTCCTGTCCCCCTTTGCGAAAAATGTTTACACTATAAATAACTCGTTTGAATTCCAAAAAGAACTCCTGGGTAAAAACTTCGATTCAAAAAAGTTTTTTGTCAGTTTTGATGTAAAGTCACTTTTCACAAATGTACCTGTATCTGAAACTACTGCCATTATTTTAGATAGGGTTTTTAGCTCAGTTGATAATTTTCATGGTTTTTCATTGTCTCATTTGAAGGAACTTTTAGAATTGGTCTTCAAACAATGCTATTTCACTTTCAACAATAAGGTTTACCAACAAATTGATGGGGTAGGGATGGGATCACCAGTCGGACCGTTAGCAGCTGACTTTTTTATGACTCATTTAGAAAGTGCAATTTTTAGACAATCTCCCACTCATCTCAAGCCAATTTTCTATCGACGCTTCGTTGATGATTCGATAGCAGTCTTTGATAATGCGGTACAAGCGCAACAATTCTTTAACTTCCTAAATTCTTTGCACCCCAATATAACGTATACAATGGAAACTGAGCAAAATGGCTCCCTCCCCTTCTTAGATCTTTTAATTTCGAAAAACGGTGATTCTATTACTACATCAGTTTATAGGAAACCCACTTTCACTGGTTTGGGCATGAATTTTTTTAGTTTTACTGATTTCAACTATAAGATGTCTTGTATTAAAACTCTCCTGTTCAGAGGATATAATTTGACCTCTAATTTTACCTTACTTAATGATGAATTTAATAATCTAAGATCATACTTTACTAATAATAGTTTTCCTGTTCAATATGTAGACAAACTAATTAGATCCTTCTTAAATAATGTTTATAGCCCTCAACTTCCATGTATTACTGTGCCGAAGGATATAAAATATTTCTTGGTACCTGAAATGGGTCCCTTGAATAAGGAATTTAAGCTTAAATTTACAAAATTGTTAAGGAAATTTTTTTATCATACTGATTTCCGCATCATATTTATTAATAAAACGTCTTTAGGTAGCTTTTTCTCAGCGAAGGATCGAACCCCTGACTCGTTGCGTAGCGGTGTTGTATATTTATTTACCTGCCCCAGGTGTCTCCTTGGGAATTACATCGGCAGCACTGTTCGCTCTCTCAGGGCTAGATTTTATTCGCATATGGGAATAAGTGGCCGAACAGGTAAAATTTTAAAAACTAAGGAAGCCTCCAGTATTCGTGAACATAGCATTAAATGCAAAATTGATGTCACTTTAGACAATTTTAAAATTCTTGGTTGTAATACTTGTCCCAACTCACTAAGAATTTTAGAATCCCTTTTCATTAAAGCATTGTCCCCTAGTCTGAATGTTGACTCATCGTCCGTCCCTCTCAATTTGCTATGATCCCTCCTCCTTCCCCAATTCCTTATAATCCCTCCTTCCCCTATCTCCCTCGCCATCTTTCGTGTTTCCCGTTCCTTGCCTCTGCCTCTGCCTCTGCTCAAATTAGTCGGCCTCGGATACTGCTGTGTAAGGTAGATAGCTCCATTGTTCCAGTGTACTATTGGTAATTTTTCCAGTGTATTAATTTCACATTTACTACATGTATTTAAAAATAACTTCTTAATTTTTATATGTAAATCTGTATAACTTAGAATTTAACCCTCTTTTCTCAGTCTTTTAAAATTTGTCTTTACGAATAGGTTATAGAAATTTTCTGTTTTGTTTTTCATTCAATATTGATTTTAATTTCACATTGTTATTAAACAGCCTGAAGATGAGCGTATTGCTCGAAACGTTGCGCAATAAAGAAGACTTTTTATGGCATTTACATTTCTCCTTGTCATTGGATTTCTCCTAAATATTATATATATATATATATATATATATCTGCCATTTACGTCTTCTAAGCCGACTGACTGAATTCTGACCCAACTGTCAAGAATATCTGAAGAGCGCAATCTGGCAGCTGAAAAGTTAATTAATATCTACACATACACCTGCCTTCTAGGTCTTCTAAGTCAACTGGCGGATTAAGCCAACTGGCGGATTTCGAGTGGCGGATTAAGCGTACTGGCGGATTAGGCCAGGTGGCTAATTTCGAATTATAAGTCAAGTGTTGGTACCTTCAGCTGTCATTAAGCTTATGCATCTCGCAGAAGGTGGATGGTCCCTTCTTCTCTCTCCTCCTGTCTCTCTCTTAAGTTAGGTATACCCCTTTGGGTAGTGTGGCCGTCCCACCTTCTCCCCCAAAAAGGTTAGGTGGACTCCCCCAGCTTGCTGGGGTAGTTCCCCTCCCCCTTTTTTGGGAACCCTCGGGTTGGCATTGGGGGAAGGGGGTTGGTACTGGCACTCATATGATCTACATTGCAATTGCATATGCACTCGTCCATTTTACGGCCATACTACTCTCCTGTAATAGTTCATCCGCCTCCATCATATTTGGTACACGTATGGACAATCCACTAATTTATAATAATAATAAAAGGGCGTGTGTGTGTGTGTGTGTGTGTGTGTGTGTGTGTCTGTTCCAGCCATAACTACAAAATGGGAGCAGTTACAAACATGAAACTTCACACACATATTGATTAGGTCCCCAGGTTGTGCACCTGGGTGTTAATAAATTAAATAATTAAAATTACTGGGCCCGAAGGCCCCAGCACCGTGATTAAACTACAGAAAATAACGCAGCCGTGAAATTTTTGAGCTTCACATTGTGTCAAGCTTTCTGAATCTTAAGATTTTCATGACCGTAGTTTTACTGACCAAATAATTGAACCCGCAATTACTGTCAGTTCAATTATTTGGTCAATAAAACTATAGAAAAGAAGAGTCATGAAAATCTTGAGCTTTACATTGCCGCCCGTAGTAATAATCTATAATAATAAACGGACGAAGTTCCAAACATGAAACTTCACGCACATATTGATTAGGTCCCGAGGTTGTGCACCTGGGTGTTCATAAACTAAATAATTAATTTTAAAAAATTAAATTACGTCATCAAGATCATTACGTCATTACGTATATATATATATATATATATATATATATATATATTAAGGTAGGTTGATTTTCCACATTTTTTTAGATATCGACTTTGGACTAGTCGAGATAGTCAGGGCTTAATATGATAATAACTGACAAAACATTTCAGATCCCTAGCTTTAACCGTTTTTTGAGGAAACCGTTTCAAAAATCGTCAAAAAATCGTACCGAAAAATACCACATTTTCGCAATTTTCGGCCGAAAAAATCATGCTATTTTCATAAAAAAAATCCTGAAAAAAGTTACAATTTTATTGAAAAAAAGTAAAAAAAAACATGTACAGAGTCAAATAGACACATTTAGATCCCAAGATCATCATAATTTTCACTGTAAGAGCCCTTAGAAGCAAAGGAAGGCCTCATCTGGCGGCTTAGGGCTTTGGCCAGAATGTGTTTGTGCCTTGATTCGAGTCCATAAACAGTATGGGAAGCTTCAGATGTCAGCTTCACGGCCCTTTCAACACTCTGAGAATGTGAAGGCAGATCAGGCAGCTCCAGCTTGGTGCCATTCAGCAATGCTTCTTGAAGCTCCTGGTCAGAAAAGTCTTCTGTGAGAGCAGGTTCACAGATGCCACTTTGAGAAAGGTTGATTAGTTCTGACCAGTGGGTAGCTTCAATGTTGATGGCTGTGATCTTCTTCAGCCTCTTCTTGGCTGGCTTCCCACTTCTGAAAGAATAATAATTAATTTATTTTTTATTCCAGTTTAAGATTTAATCCCTATTAGTCTCAGAATTGCTGATTTAATTTAACTTAAATTAAAAAAAAAAACCGAGTTCTATAAATCCCCATAATCGAATTTTTTTTCAGAAAGAAGGTAAGATTATTTCCATTATCAGAGGGGAGGGGGGAATTGGGATAAGAAAATGTGAAAAAAATTCGATTATGGGGATTTATAGAACTCGGGCCTTTTTTTTATTAAATAAATCCCCATAATAAATTTTTTTTTCACATTTTTTTAAATTAATAAATGCTTACCTGATGGACAGAATTTTCTTGAGAGCAGCTTCTCTCACTTCCAAGTCATCAGACTTCATCATGGAGTACAGCACATTCTCGGGCAGCAAGGCAAAAGCATTGTACTTCAGGTTCTTGAAAGCAACACCCTGGATTTCTTCAGACTGCTGCTTGATCCTCTGGATCATGTTGAAGATGTACAGCTGCTGATTGTGGAACTTGCTGTCCCTTTTGATCTCAAACCAACTGACTGCATACACTTCCACAATGAACTTGATGGCCTGGTAAAGCTTATCCTGTAGTTCTGGAGGGTAAGCACCTCTGGTCCACAGACACATCAATCTAATTGCCAAAGTCAACCATCTTGCATGGTTTAATGGTCCAATTTTCCAGGCAGCAAATCTTGGGTTGACTTTGCCCTGGAAATTCCAAGCACATACTCCAAAAGAAGCCTCTGGTCGCTACTGAGATCATTCAGTGTCTCCTCAGCAAATTCCATGTCATCCAGGGGCCACTGAGTTTGGTGAATTCCACTTGTGGCAGATCTTGGTAGTCAATTTCACAGAGTTTTCCCAGCGGACCAGTGAAAGTAGTGGGACTTTTGGTACTGCCATCAAGATGCTTGAAAACAGCTCTGAAAGGAAGCTCATTCTGATGGAGTGAACAGCCAATGGTGTGCAATTTCCGCTTAATTTTATTTTCCAGAGCTGTTACAAGGCCTCCCTCCCAGCCAGTGTTTGTATTTGTGTTGTCAAGGAGGACAGCTTTCAGGGTATGAACACTGTTAAACTCCTTCAAGACACTAGCAACTTATTCACCAAGAAGAACTCCAGTCGCACCTTTAATTGGGATGACTCTGTGAGTAAGATATGTTCCACTTTCAGTTCCCGGCTCCTTTGTGAAAGTCAAATGGTGCTCTTGTCCCTTTCCTTTCTTCAGCTTAGTCTCCCCATTTTCATCCTTAACTTCTCTGTACAGCAAAGTGTCCTTGTCAACTTTCCCATCAACCCCAATACAGACTAACTTTTCCAGACCCTCATTGTGCTTTTCATCACTTTTCACTTTCATTCTAGCTTTTTCATTCTAGCTTTTTCCCTGTCCATTTTCGATTTATCAACTATTATCTATTTCACATCAAGGCCAGGCTTGAGCAGGTCCATAGCTTGTAAGTCCAGGAGGAAGGCATTAGCAAGACTTGCTCCAAGATTGGAAGAAACATCACCCCTGATCAGTTCCATGGCATATCTGGAGGTTTTCAAAAAGCTGTAACCTACACTTGGGTACCTCCTTGGCTTGAACTCTTCAGCTTCACCACCAGATGGCTGAAATGAAAATAAAAAATAAATTACTAAAGCGAAAATGGGGGAAAATAGGGGAAAAAAGTAGGGAAAAATATGGGTAAAAATCGACGAAAATGGGCGGAAATAAGAATAAATTACTTAAACGAAAATGGGGGTAAAAAGTGGGAAAATAGGGGGAAAAATGGGTAAAAATTCAGGTAAAATCGGCGAAAGGGCGAAAAATAATAAATTACTAAAGCGAAAATGGGGGAAAAAGGGGGGGAAATAGGGACAAAAAGTAGGGATAAATTTGGGTAAAAATGGGATAAGATATAAGAACAAAAATATATTACCTCTCCTGATTCTCCTGAACTGGATTCAAAAGAAATATCTTGTGAAGGAGGCAAAAGTGGCCAAATCCACTTCCTGCTGCTGTTGAATCTGGCTCTGTAATCTTTCTGCTTCAGCTGCAGCCCTCTGGACTCTCTTCACAGCAGCTTTATCCACAGATCCCAGCTGGAAAGAGCCCTTGGGTCCTATTTTGGCCCTCTGATCTCTCAAGTATTCCCTCTCCTCTACTGGAACCTGAAATATTAAAGTATATTAAATAGAGGATCTAAAATAAGAGATAAAATCCTGAAAAAAAATTGATTATTAATTTCTATTACCAGAGGGTGGGGGGGGGAAGGAAGATTACAAGAGGAAAATGCGGATATTTTTCAATTACAAGCATTGAATTTCCTTCCATTTAAAAGGCACCTAATCGCACTAAGTTAGGCCAGTTAAAAGTTTAAAAAATAGCATTACCTTCTTACTGGGAGGACAAGTGCAGATTATGTGCTGTGTTTGACAATTTTCTTTCTTGCACTTCACAGCATTGTCATCACAGGGACGAAGAGGTAGCTTACAGGTGCAAGCAGAAATGTCAAAAAGTTTATCCAGCTTTTCCTCCAGATTCTGCTCCAGGACTGTAGAAAGAGATTTCCTGTTTAACTCTTTTGCTTTCTTGAAGCACACTTTATCCACCAATTTCACTACATAATATTCCTCATACAGGGGCAGCCGCGGGTTCACTGCCTGCCAGATCTCAATCACATCCTTTGCTATCATTTTAGCAATATCATAGTCTTTCAAGTCCGGGTGGCTGTTTTGGAGGAAATAACTGTACTGAATAACTTGGCGGAGGGTAGGAGGCTCTGTTTTATCCAAAGGAGAAGGCTGGCCACTGAATTTTTTGGCACTATCACTTCGAGTTAACACTGCAGACTTCCGTTTTTTTACCCATTTTTATGAAATATCTGAAAATAAACACAATTAAATGAACGCATCATAAAATAACTTAATTTAATACACATTTTATCGGTAAATATCATTAAAAAATACAAAATAATACACTAATAAACATCTATAATGCATTTACAATAAGTTTCAAGCATCGTTTTGTTAAAAAAGCCGAATTTTAATTGATTATTTTGATGAAATAAGGTCCGATATTTTGTTTGTTTACATTACGCGAATGCCGCGCGCGCGATTTTACGCGTAAAATTCGGCAATTTTACAACTTAAAAATAATTAACAATCCTCAAAACATACAATCATTTTCACAAATATGAGTTGGTGCAACGTTTTTTATACATTAATACCTTTCTATCTAGACTAGTCCAAGATCACAGTTCCAAAATCAACCTACCTTAATATATATATATATATATATATATATTATATCGAAACCTATGGTAAAATTGAATACCTGGCTAGGTTTATTGAATACCTGGTTAGGTCAACTGTACGCGCTTGACGATTGGTTAGGTTAGGTCCCGACGATGTGCACCTGGGTGTTAATAAATTAAATGATTAATTTTAGAAAATTAAATGACGTCATCAAGATCATTACGTCATTACGTATATATATATATATATACTAGCAGAGCGACTTGGCGTTGCCGCGGTGGATGTTGAACGATATATATATATATATATAGATATATATATATATATATGCCCCCGTTAGGTAAACTGAATGCCCGGTTAGGTTAATTGAATGCCTGATTAGGTTAATTAAATGCCCGGTTAGGTCAACTGAATGCCCAATTAGATTAACTGAATGCCCGGGTAGGTTAATTGAATGCCCTGTTAGGTTAATTGTACGTCCTTGTCGATTGGTTAGGTTAAATTGTGATATTTTCGTTAAAGCTAACGAAAATATCACGATTTAACCTAACCAATCGTCAAGGACGTACAGATGTGAGATGACCTAACCTGGCATTCAATGAACCTAACCGGGCATTCAATTAATCTAATCGGGCTTTCAGTTGACCTAACCGAGCATTTAATTAACTTAATCTGGCATTCATACACATATTGATACACATATTCAACATCCACCCTGGCAACGCCGGGACGCTCCGCTAGTATACTATATAAATAATGAGTTTTTATTGCATATGCAAACTTTATTTACACATATAAATTAATATATTTATTTAAATATTTCAGATAAAAATGGACATAGGAATGTGACGAAGAACCCGCTTTTTATCTCCTACCTGAGAAACGAATGAAGAAAACAGACTGGAATAAATGTTTAATATGTCAAGCAGATACCACTGAAACTGTAAGCAGATCATCTGAAACGCATATCAAAATTTATCGAGGCTACAAAACACAGAGAAAATGAAATGTGCACAAGACTAAGACAATCTCACTGTGCTATGCATTGTTTCTTACAGAAATTGTTATGCCAAATATACAAACTGAAGTTCGCTAGGCGATCCATAACCCCCATCTCCAGTTCCTATGAATGACGAACTGAAATCAGTAAATGCTGACAATGAGCTGTTTGGTAGATTGATCGTAGCTGCTAAATCCACAGATATCAACATAAAGGAAGTACTAACCTATGAACTATCTGATTTACATTTTCATTGGCGTGTTCTGATGGATCACTAAGGAAAACCGTGAAAAGTGTTCTTCTTTCAGAACTTGGAAAGGAAGCAGAAGCCCAGTTCAGATACCTAATACCAGAAGCTCCAATACCAGGTTCGTATATAGTGAATGCGATGTCAACTTTGCAAATGGTAAAAATTGGAGGAGCCAGCACATTTGGAGAACTAACAGATAAGTAGTGGGAACTTCTTGCACAACCAAGTCACCAACAGGACTGCAATAGAATGGACGTTATCTTCGACCGCTACGACAAAGAAGATTCCATCAAGGCTGGAAAATGTACACGACGAGGATGCTCTACTTCATTAGGAGTAGAAATATGTGGAGATAACACACTTGTACCGAAGCAGTGGAACAAATATATCAGCAACCCAGTAAACAAAGCAGACCTTATTGCATATCTAAGTGAATCGTAGTAGCTTGCCACCTGGTAAGAAGGTAATCTTGGGAGGGTGGATTCAAGAATGGAATGAATGCAGTAATTCTATTGAACGACTTTGTTCGTCCTGCTGAGGAACTTTGATGTGACCACGAAGAGGCCGACACTCTGGTGATGTTTCATGCTCTCAATGCCTCTGACGATCATCCGAGGGTTATAATAGTTTCCAGACACCGATGTAGCAGTGCTGAACATATATCTAGTAGTATGTCCTAAAAATGTACGAGTGCAAATTAATTGCAATGTTGATCAAATGTTGCAAAGGGGGAGGAGGGTTGGAACTCACGGGGATGGGGGGCACCCATGGGGGAGGGGATATGCAAGCGAGGGGGATGGTGTTTAGTCCCCAAGCTGCATGAAGAGGAGAGGGGTTTGGTTCGGGAGTATGACCTCCCCCAAAAGGGGTACCCTAACCTGACCTAGGAAGGTAACCTAAGAGAGAGAGAGGAGAGAAAAACTTTTCATTGGCATGCTCATCGCATACTGAAGTTCTTAACAGCCTCAGTTGGCTTAGAAGTCTTAATCAGCCAGTTGGCTTAATCAGCAGTGTGCATATATATATATATATATATATATTTTTTTTATTTACCCGAGGTGGCTTAATCAGCCAGTTGGTTTGTTTAGAAGGCAGTGTATATATATATATATATATATATATATATATATATATATATATATATATATACAAACTCAGAATGGTCCCCTGAGAAACTTATATGTTAAACACAGACCGTGCATGGAACAAGTAACTCTTCTGGGAAATTACATCCACTGTAGTTCGAATAAATAATGATAAATGACAAATACTATAGTTTTTTCTTTTTGATGATGGAAAGCCCAACGTGGGCACCGGGTTACTCGCAAAGAGGCCCAAAATATAGCTTCCCTCACCAGCTATCTGCAAAGCAGATAGGATCCAGCTTTGGGACAGGATCTAGGGTTTACAGCTTATACTTAGCCTACTATATTCAGAACCTCAATATACGCAAGAAACTCGTTGCATTCACGTCGGATTGAATACATCAATGAAAAAGGGGTAACTATTGTATTTTTAGCCAAAAAACAAAACTTAAAACTCAACCGGGACATTGAGCGTCCACTTTTCAAGGCAAATAACACGTCCGTTTAATATACACAAACTCAGAATGGTCCCCTGAGAAACTTATATGTTAAACACAGACCGAGCATTGAACAAAGAACTCTTCTGGGAAATTACGGGGTTCCAATAAACCTTAGCTCCCCCGCCCATGGCCTGCCTAAACCATTAGAGGTACAGTAAAACTAAACATACCTTACAAAAGAGAATTTAATCCTGCATTTAATGAGAAACAATTAAAACTTGGTGTTCCTGCCATTGGCTTCCAAGACAGCCTGAATTCGCTTTGGGTAGCTTGCCAAAAGTGACGTGAATAAATCTTGATCGTTACGCAAATTTGCTAAAACAGTTTCAATGTGTTGCGTCATTGTATCCTTCGAAAATCGATTTGCTGCAGGTTCTTGAAACAAGAGAAATTCAACCTTGTCCTTTATAACTGATCCAATGTGTTCACAAACGTTCAGGTCAGGAGAATTTCCTGGCCATTCTTCATTTCCAAAGAAATCGATCTCATGGTTCCGCAACAACTGTTGAGTGGCTAATGCCTTAAAGCAGAGGGCCTTATCGTGCAGAAGTGTGACCTGATCGACATCCATAACATTGTTTGGGTTTCTTAGAAAAGGAATGACATGCTGGGATAGAATAATATCACGAAAATACTGTCCATCCCAACTCTGACCATTTGGCTTCAGCACCCACATGAGCTTCTTTGCAGTGAACAAAACAAACATACCAACACAGTCTGGACTTTTTAATAATTCGCGATAATGTTCATTGTCATCGATTTCATCTGGTGTTGTGGCCCACACTCGGTCATTTTGGTAGTTAGGCCGACGTGTTACGTAAACAAAAAATTCATCGGAGACAGCTAAATGCGTGAAATCATCCACATCCCAATCTTCAAGATAATGGGCAAACCACATTCTGTCATCGATGTTAAGTTGAGTTTTCCTTGGCTTTGGAAGTTCATGCCAAGGCTTTAAACCTTGCCTATGACGGTACAGTCGAATGATCTTACCACTAACGATCTTTCCTCTCAACACTTCGATCTCTCTAGAAAGTTTAGCACAGCTGTTTTTCCGCTTACGCGTACCGCTTTCAATGATGTCCTTTGTTTCCTGAGAGAGTGGCAAATTTGGGCGCCCAGATTTGGTTGTATCCATTTCACATTCATCCAAAGTTTTATTCCAATTTCTTTTGACGAAGTCCTCACTTCTTCGCAACTTTTTGGTAACCCATGAACGTGTTATAAAGGTGGCTCCAGCTTCACGAGCTTCCCGAAATGTTATTGTTCGTATCCGATCTATCACACATTGCCTCTCCGAATCACCAATTAATTGAGAAGCCATTATATTATCACTTTATCAGCTAGAGTAATTTTAATACCTGCAATAAATAAAGAATTTTATATATTTTTATAATCACTAAAAACTATTTCGATATAAGTAAACATGTAAGCTGCAAATGGGGGGGCTAAGGTTTTTTGGAACCCCTTACATCCACTGTAGTTCGAATAAGTAATGATAAATGACAAATACTATAGTTTTTTCTTTTTAATGATAGAAAGCCCAACGTGGGCGGACGTGTTATGTGCCTTGAAAAGTGGACGCTCAATGTCCCGGTTGAGGTTTAAGTTTTGTTTTTTGGCTAAAAATAGAATAGTTACCCCTTTTTCATTGATGTATTCAATCCGACGTGAATGCAACGAGTTTCTTGCGTATATTGAGGTTCTGAATATAGCTGGTGAGGGAAGCTATATTTTGGGCCTCTTTGAGTAACCCGGTGCCCACGTTGGGCTTTCCATCATTAAAAAGAAAAACTAAAGTATTTGTCATTTATTCGAACTACAGTGGATGTAATTTCCCAGAAGAGTTCCTTGTTCCATGCACGGTCTGTGTTTAACATATATATATATTTATTTATTTACCCGATGCAGTCCATAAGAATAGTTGCCAGATTGCACTATTTCTTTAATTTGCATATATCTAATGGAGAGATGTTCTCCGAATAATTAATTTCTTAGCAGTTCCAGTCGGCTAAGAAGTCAATGCAAATATATTGTATATAACTTTTGTAGTGCCGTTAATTTTAGCGTAGAATAATAAAATAATATCATATACTTTGAATAATTAAACACAACTACTTCATTCTGTTTATTTAGTCGAGTTATTTACAGTAACCTAGAATCAATTATTTAGCATACACTTATTCAAAATACACACTTTAAGCGAGGAATATATTATATATATACTCTTAAATAATAATAATATACAGTAGAAATTTATATACATGTATAATATATGTACGCACATCTACACACTTATATATAAGCATAAAAAATAATAATAATAGTAGAAGAAATCTATACACATCCAAAATACACAGTTTAAGCAAGGAAAATATATATAATATATATATATACACTCAAATAATAATAATAGTACAGTAGAAATCTATATACACGTTTAATATATGTATGCGCATCTACACACTTATATATAAGCATAAAAAATAATAATATTAATAATAGTACAGGGGAAATCTATATACACGTTTAATACATGTACACGCATCTACAAACTTATATATAAACTTAAAAATAATAGTGCAGAAGAATTCCAATACATGGATAATATACACATCAAAATATACACACTACAAATACTTTCTACTACACAATTAAAATACTAAACTCGCATGTGATCGAGTCAACAGTTACATCCTCGTTGCTTTGTACTATGCAATAAATACGATGTAACATTAATTCACCACTTAAAGTACGCGGGTGTCTATACTCAATGTAAAGGGCTTTCAGATCGTTCAACACTATTTTTGTATCCACTTTACAATTGGTTGGCAAGTTAACACTCTCTTTAAAGACGGTTAGAATACATTCAAAAGCACGCACAAAGAGGGCATCGTTTGCCACAACATCGTTATTAAATTCAAGTTTATAAACACTCCTTTCCAAACGAGGGTTTATTCATTCGAACATGATGGTGCTCCTTGTCACTATGCCAAAATTGTTCAGGATTATCTAAATGGACGTTTTCCAAATCGCTGGATCGGACGCGGAAGCAACAGACCTTGGCCAGCGAGATCACCAGATTTAACCCATTTAGATTTCTTTGCATGGGGCTTTATCAAATCGCACGTCTATCAGACGAAGATTACGAGTCTTGAAAACTTACGTACACGTATACGAACTGCTGCAGATAACATAACCCCGCAAATGCTCCAGAATGTGTTTAGAAATGCTGCGGAACGATTTGAGCTGTGCAGGGATACTGATGGGCGTCACGTCGAATCCTACTCTTAATTATTTCATAAAGGTTACCACTTTATCATTTTATGATTGAATTCCATATAATTTCCAAGTGCTTCACAAAAATAGATCCTGACTTTATGTACACCCGGTATAAAGAAATAGTTCTTCAGGGTGAACAGTGTAGGTGAGCTCAGCCCTGTACCGCTCAAGTCCTTTGTACCAAAGTTCAAGATATCTCGAAGAGTCTATACCTTTTAAATACGCATACAGCTCCAATCCATTCTCGCCTTGTTCAGTCCTACACTCGGTAAACCCGTCGAGCAGACCGGTGTATGCATATTCAAGAACCATGTCAAAATAAGGCATATCGGTAAAACGCGCGTCTTTAGCTTGCGGAAACCGACGACTTCAAACATTCTGTCGAGAATGAAACAGTTTCGCGTTGGAACAAGGACGTTATTATCAGCTGCATTCTTCCACATCAACCATATATTAATGCATGGCTGGTCTCGATTTATACACAACGTGCAAATAACAGCGTATGAGGGTGCATCACCAATCTGCTCTCTTCTTGTGCCTACACCTGCAGGTATTTTATAACGGTCCTCGCCCCATTTCTCAACCGCCACGAAGATTCTGTTCATCGCCTCAACACTTAAATAAATTACGTTCCATTTACCAGAGTTTGACTGTCTACAACCCGTTTCAAGTACATAATTAACAGCGCCGGTTTTATGCCTGAACACACGCACTGACTTCGTCACGGACACATCGTATACGGCATTGAGAATGCTGCTCAACGGAAGCTCCATCGTATATTGGTTTTCCATTGTGAGGAGTGCACGTCCAGTCGGGTCAAGCTCTGAGGTGACTATGAGCAGCCGGTGCGCGGTTTGGCTCGGTGGGAGGTGTGGGAGAACGAGTCACACGGGCGTGTCATACCAAGCGATTGTGATTCGTGTTTGGGGTTGTTCCACCATGAAAGAATCATATAAATACTTGTATCCCATTATACTGGGCAATCGTTTAGAGAATTTTTCCATCTGCGATACATAAAGTAATATTGACTTTAATGTTTTATCACTCCCACTCCCCGGAATGCGCACCAGACATCTTCGTTCATGGGTATTCAACATTGTATTTTCTCGAACTACGCACATTTTATTATCACTCCGGCGCTCTATTTGAGGGAAACATGTGTCCATATCTGTCCTTTTTGCTTAACAAGCGATACTCATCCCTAAACTCTATTAAAAACACATCTTCAACAAGTAAATAGTCTCTAAATTCATGGCATATATTCAAATACACGTAATGAATTAATAAACATATCGTCAAGTAATTAGACACACATATCATATGTTATATAAGGTATGTATGTTATATATACAGTAATATGTATATAAATATATATATATATATATATATATATATATATATATACATATTCGTGTGTATATATATGTGTGTATATATATAACAAAACATTCAAGGGCCATGGTACCCAAAGGGTACGGTATCGTAGATGCCAGGCACCTGGTAGCGTTTCCTATAAGTGTTACGGCATACTTTCGTCATCCTAAGCTCCTTCACGCCCCCCAGTTTCTGTGCTCGAAAATTGTGAGTCCCTACAGTCAGTTGGGTTGCCTGGTCACCCTCATTTTCTAAGCTCACTAGTTCCTCTCCGAGGAATTCCCCAATAGGTGGCATGTAATCACCGTCCATCTCCGTGAATATCACACAAACTGTGTTTGCGTACAGAACCCTCCGTCTAAGTTTGATGCGAGCATACGCTGTGGTGAAGCTGGCGAAAGGTATGCTTGTAACACGTGCTTTGTCTGTAGCCAATTCGGTCCTGTTGTACATTATTATGTATGTATTACCCACATTCATCTCCATGACCTCTTTGTCGGGAGCGTTGGCTAATCCCACATCTCGTTATAACTGTGGGCTAGATGGACTTTCCCCTTTCCTGTATTGTGAGCAAATTTCCTCCGAAGACTATTTAGGCACAACATTGCACTAAAGCGCTTGCCAGGGTTCTTTACAATTTGGGAACGGTAAAGTTGTATCCCTTCACGATCACGTTAGCTCTGAATATACCCCGATTTTTTATTTTCGGTATCAACTCCTCGCGGGTACCCTGATGCTTCTACCTTATCCTTCCACAAAGTGTTTATATATGGCGTGAAAAGGTTGGGGAGCTTCTGAAACCTCCACACCTCATATATCTTCAATATTCTGTAACCGTGGCGAACAGCTAGGGAAAGCTCAGGACTTGTATATACTCCTCTGATATTCCTCTGGTTGGTTGTGTGATTACAGGCCCTATTGTTCTCTGCGCACTTCACGCACATGGGAAACATGAGCTTGTGGTCTATAACGACGAGTAAGATCGGCATCCATAAGTCGCGAGGGGGTAGGACATCTACAAAAGAAAGACAGAAATAGTTCTTGTTCAAATTTGCTGAGAACTCTTCGATGGTGGGAAGGGCGGGCCCCACCAGATTTCAGGTGCTTCTACGGGGTACGGATTGTTCTTCATCGCGTAGGGGTATAAAGAACAGAAGTCGTACTAATGGAGCTTCATGCCCTCCGCAGGTGGAAAGTATAGCTTGAATGGGTTTGTACACCCTCCGAACAAGCTAACGCCGCATTTGAAAGGATCCAACTTGTGAGTGAACTGGAAGCCTATAAGCTGATCTTGGATGCAGGTCCATGCAAGACTGTCGGCAGGAGATCTACCATGGATATCTCCTAAGATTCCACACTCAGGACGTGGGCATCCATGCCACCAGTAACCGTTGAAGGAGTACGCAGTCTTCTCACCAGTGGCACGGTCTTCGCTTTGACCAGCCACCCAAAAAACACACCCATTGACCTTAATGGGCACTTCCCCCGTTTTGCGGGAATATTTACTGTATACACCGGTCTGTTGCTGTAGGTGTATGAGCCAGTAAATAGCTTTATTCCCATAACTGCGTGGAGTGTTTCTGTGAATGACGGCTAGTGTGTCTTTAGGTATGAAATTGTTCTTGAATACCGTAAAGCACAATGAGGCGATCATGGTTGCGACTTGCAATAGATAGCAATTGAACCGGTCTATGTACACCCTTCTAAAGGCCTGGAAACATACTCTAAGCACGCGCATATCATTCACACAATAACGCTCACATTCATCCGCTATATTGTAAGGAATATCTTCATTAAAACTGTTGTAGTAACGGTCAAAATCTTCACGCTCACTATCGCTCATGTTTTCATAGTTAAAGTACTGTTTGCGGGGGAGGTAGTCCTACGTAATTTAAAGTTTCGCTAGTGAGGAATGTGTAAGGGAAATACCCTTTTGGAACTTCGGCGGCTACGCCCATCACCTTGGGTAGAGTGGCTAATTTACAAGGTGTGAATAATAAGATGTCTTTAAACTAAACATTACCTCTTATTTGTATGTGTATAACTTCGTTTGTTTCCTCTTTTCAGGGGATCGCCTGTAAATATCTCCGATGACTCATGTTCAAGAAGTTCCTTATAAAAGAACTTTGTATCAAATTTTACGTCATTTCTTTAACTTGTCCGCTAACTTGACAAAATAGGACACAAAGAGTTTCACGGGGTTGTCGTGTGCGATCGTTTTCAAAACGTTTGTTCGTTTACCACATTTGCGACACTCATCACACTCGACCCCCATGCACTCGTCGCAGATAGTCTGGCTTAAAAGTAGATGTGGGGTAACCTCATTGGTTTCAGCATCCGTATATTTTTCTATGTTGTAGTATACAGTTATACAAGGTTTATTTATAGGCTTAGCATCTTTCATATAACATACATGCTTTATACCATCTGCCTTATATTTCTCGTGGCATGTAGAGTAGTGAATTTCTTTACATTTATGCGTGAATTTCCCCCAATTATCCAAAATATGAAACATACCACATTCACAGATTCTCAATTTCCTGCAAGTGCCAATTGACTTATGGAGCTCAGAGCAGTTATTATTGAAAAATGTGCGTCTACACACATTACAGTCGCTCTTCTCAACTTCAGCTACACGACTTTCACATTTGGAACGTTTACACTTCTCACATACCATGTGAGAATCTTTACAATGTTTCACTATATCATCCGCAAACGCGAGACATCTCTTACACAAATCTTGATGCCTTCCATATTTTCGACTTTTATCATAACTCGCGAAAAGGTCCTTTATATTACGGGTGGGGAGATACGTTCTCCCTGACAGCCCTAAAATAAGTAGGGGTCTTGTATGGTCTCTCACACTGCTTTTAAAAACATACACAATCCTACGACGACCATCCATTCCAAATACAACTGTACGAACATTCATTTCCTGCTCTACTATTCAGGACCCATATTACAGTCAAACTCGATCTCGCAATCTGCTGCCAGTTTACGGGCACGTTGCACAACCGTAGGCAACCAAATTTTTTTGGCCATACATTTAGTACGGTAAACATACGAGCTAAGACTACTACTATAAAGCCGCAACCACGCTCAGTGTTCATATGCTGTCTGTAAATAGCCTGAGAATTGAAGGTAAGTGTATAAGGTGTGTGAAAATGAATGTATTCTTTTAACTACCTGATGAAAAAGGACTTAGTAGATCTTATATATATATATATATATATATAATATATATATATATATTATATATATATATATATATATCGAAGCATTTCATAATTCTTTATTGTTGGATAGATCCCAATCTTCTACGTTTTTAAATGTTTTTGACAGTACGCAGAATTAGACGGAGTGTGAATAAAAATGTGTTTAGTTCGTGAAAATGAATGTCTGGTTGGGTGGTAGATAAATGGATGCCCTAGATATCCTGGTGCTTAAGATGCTGGGTGTTGATCGTAGGTTGAGAGGACGAATCCGGACGATGACTTTGTAATTTCTGCACCCACCGTGCTGTTGTGTAGTAATGTCTAATTAAGAATTAAATGTTTGTTTATAAGAATTTAATAATGTTTGTTTAATAAAGAAGATAATAATATTTAATAAAAATGTAATTACGTTAAATAATTGTTTGGCGATACTAGTTGGCAACGCCTGAACATGGTCTAGACTCTAGAGGCTGGGCAGAAATGCCCTTCAGTCATCGGACGGCCTTGGGCTTAAGGTGTCTTTGTGTGTTACGATTTAGTTTTAAATTTAGAATAGTATTACATCTCTGTCCGACTTAAAATGTTAACGTTACTCCCCCCCTCGCATTACCCCGTTTATCTAAAAGGCGTTTCGGCATAAATAAAAGTTAGTAAAGTGTAATTGGTGTATAATTAATCATCCGGTCTCCTTTCCATTGTTCGAATCATAATGGCGCCTCAACTCGGTCACGTGCTACCCGTATTTATAAAGCACAACGAAAGGAGTGTAAAGAGAACGATAAATGAAAGATAGAGAGAAAATGAATAGAAAGTAGAGTAAATAATGAATTATAATAATGAAGGAATGGGCCCTTAAAGAAATTAAACACAACATTTTGGTGGCTACGCGGTGTTCCTTTATATAAATATATGGGCTTTCCCACGTCGCCTTAAATTTCGGTCAAAATTGTTGCTACCCATATTATAGCATTAATAAATATTCTGTTTCGATTATTTAAATAGTAAGATGCATCGTGTTAACCCATTTGCAAGCAAATTTCGATTCTCATTCCTTAACAAATCATTGTAACTATTTTTCAAGATGACCCCCATCATTTTCAAAAAAAAAATTCTCATAGCAAGCATTTTCGTAATTTTCGCGGTCAAATTTTTTTCTTTTTTTTTACTCTTCTTGGAGTCTAGATTTCCAAACCGTTTTGACTCAAAATTTCTCTGAGTCGTCTTGTCGAAGTCGTAATAATGTGGAGTCAAAAATTAGAGTCAAAATTTGTGAGTTGTTTGTTTCCTTTTTCTTCGCGTTGATTCCTTCCTCAGTCCGTTTTCTTTAGATTTCGTTTCGTTCCGTCGGAGAGAGGGAGACGAAATTTAAAAAAAAAAAAGAAAATTGGTATTGGTCGTCCGATGCCTCGTTTCCTTTTTCTTTCCTTCGACTTTTATTACTGCTGTCAAAAGCCTACCTATTTTGTGTTTAAAGTTTTTTGTGTTTACATTTTCTGAATTAGTGATAATTGTGATGATAATAATAATAATAATAATGATTAGTAAATAAATTTTACACTTACTTATATGAATTAAATTATCTTAGTTGTTTAAATAGATTGTGACATGCATTTCTATAAGGTAAGGTTTAAAATGTTTGAGCGTATGGTGACGCTTTTTTAGGTAATAAAAAAAAATATAATATATATATACCTTAAACCTTATGAACCTTATGTTGTTTCGTGCGTTGGTCTCTCTTCACACGGAGGTCAAGCTTGTGGCCCCGCCTCTAGGTCTGGCTTGGTGAAGGAGCGAGTTGCTTTCTTGCACTCTCCACCGTACATAGCCAGGTACGCCCGGCTCATCTGGTACCGTCCTGAGCCAGGCATCCAGTCTTCTCTTGAAGACTTCAACTTTGACCCCCGTTAAGTTTCTGAGGTCCTTTGGAAGCTGGTTGAAAAGTCTTGGCCCCCTGACAACCAAGCTATTTTCCTTCAGAGTTGAGGAGGTCCCTTGTCGGGCTTTTAATTTGGGAACACTACACATTCTGCCTTTCCTATTTTCCAGTGTTGTTTGAATGGTAATTGGGTTCAGTTTTAGGTTTGGTACCAGTTTTTCGATCATTTTCCATATGTAGATTATGATGTACCTCTCTCTTCTTCTTTCCAGGGAGTACAGATTTAGTTTACATAGTCTTTCTCAGTAGATGAGTTCTTTGCAGCCATCAATCTTGGCTGTGAAATGCCTTTGCGTTTCTTTAGTTTATTAGTTTCTTCCTTTTTATATGCGGACGTCAAAACTGAGCAGTATTCAAATTTTGGTACAATCAGTGTTTTTAGCAGGGGAATCATTACTATCCTGTCCCTTCTCTTGAACGTTCTTAGTACCTCTCCGGCGACTCTTTTTGCCTTATTTATCGCTATCTGATTTTGTGTTTCGAATTTCGTATCATCTGTCATTATTATCCCGAGACCGATCGCTTTCGTGCTTCTCTGAATTTCCTCTCTATCTGGAGCATAATATGCAGTCTGTTTAAGTTCTTCTTTTCTACCATATATCAGGAGCTGAAATTTCTCGGTGTTAAATGACATGTTGTCTTCTGACCATTTGTATATTTTGTTCGTGTCCCTCTGCAAGGTCTCCAAGTCATGTACATTGCTGATTTTTCTGTTGATCTTTGTATCGTCTGCAAAGATGTTACTACACTGTTGCTGTTTACTCCGCTGTCTATGTCTGTTAGCATGATAATGAACAGAAGTGGGGCCAGTACTGTCCCTTGTGGTACTGAGCTGCGTACTTCCGATTCTGATGATGATATACCTTGAATTTTGACAACCTGCAGACGTTCTCTGAGGAAGTTGTAGATCCATTTTCCCACTTTGCCTGTTATTCCCATATATTTAATTTTATATGCTATTATACCATGGTCACATTTGTCGAAAGCTTTAGCAAAATCTGTGTATATAACATCATATTTATCATTGCCTTCCAATGCCTCTACGATATTGTTTTAGTGTTCTATTAGTTGTGATAGGCATGATCTACTTGATCGGAATCCATGCTGATTTTCGTTGAATCTTTCCCCTGTCTCCAGGAAGTCAAACATTTTATCTCTAACTATTCTTTCAAATACTTTGGTGAGGTAGGACGTCAATGACACTGGTCTATAGTTCTTTGCTTGAAATCTGTCCCCTCTTTTATATATAGGGACAATGTTTGCTCGTTTCAAGATATATATATATATATATATATATATATATATGAAAATTATTTCACGAAAGTAACACGTGAAAAATATTTATGATGAATAAATCCACGAAGGAAAGGAAACACAGAATGGTGCTCAAGCGCTTTCGTCTAATGACATCCTCAGGAACACTGAAGTACATAAAGAGTTACAGCCTATATATAGGTTACAGAAAAAAAAAATATATATATATATACAATAAACGGAAAAATAAAAATTTAAATTAAAAAAAAAATTAAAGGATTGTGGGAGGCGCATACAAATTTGTAAGGAAAAACTATCGATTTTTAGCACAAGATCAAATGAATTCTTTCCAACCAATGTTATAAAAAAAAAATAAAAAAAACCCGATTTTTAGCACAAGATTAAATGAATTGTTTCCTACCAGTTATAATAATAATAAAAAAAAATACAAATTTATACTGGAAATCTGCCCGGGTTTTAGCACTCTACCCCTCTTGTTTAAGGTTCGATGTATATAAAAATAAATTGAAAAATAAAGGTTATTAGAGTAGCATACAAGTTTACCAAAGATTTAGCGTTCTACCCTTCTTATCTAAATCTGTTCTGAAGGAATTCAAAACAACAGGATCAAGTTGAAAAAGACCTTTGCTTATGTTGAAGTTATTTGTAAGTTGGATAATGGCAGACTCAAGAATATTTCTATTAACAATGTTGCTGAGTGAAATAAAACTGAAGCATTATTCCAGTCAATACAGTGGGATAACTCTGACAAATGGACAAAAAGGGCACTGGACGACTGTCCTGTTCTAACGGAATATTGATGCTGTTTTATACGTGTGTGCAAATCCTTTCCCATCTGACCTATGTAAAATGAATCACATTGTTTACGATATTATGTGTATCTGGCCCATGAATCGTGACCTGGATAACTTCCTCCTTCAGTTAAATGATCAAGTCCCCTCCATTAAGTTTACTTTAGAAGTGGAACAAGACAACTCAATCGCGTCTTTGGATGTGCGTGTACATAGGGGAAGCCCAGGTTTTAAGTTTAGTATCTATCGGAAAAAAACAATCAATTTGTCCTACGTACACTTTTACTCGGGACATGACACCCCCACTAATAAGGCCATTTTTTCTTCAATGTTTCTCCGCACCCTTAGGATCGCCAGTCCGGAATACATCGATGCCGAATTCGAAAAAATCAACGGTATTGGAAGTGATCTGTATTATCCATCTGCGTTTATGGAATCTTGTCTCAATAAGACAAAACGAACTTTCTATCGTGTGAATAATAACACTCGTACTTTGTCAAAAAATGTTTTAGTACTTCCATTTTTCCCGGGCTTTTTAGGCATTGCTAATGTACTTAAACTTTTGGATATTAATGTAGTATTTTCATATAACAATATTGTGAAAAATATAGTAAAAAATAGCCCTACCAATAATTCAGGCATTATCTATAAAATTGGTTGTAAACAATGTGATTCCTTTTACATAGGTCAGACGGGAAAGGATTTGCACACACGTATAAAACAGCATCAATATTCCGTTAGAACAGGACAGTCGTCCAGTGCCCTTTTTGTCCATTTATCAGAGTTATCCCACTGTATTGACTGGAATAATGCTTCAGTTTTATTTCACTCTAGCAACATTGTTAATAGAAATATTCTCGAGTCTGCCATTATCCAACTTACAAATAACTTCAACATAAGCAAAGGTCTTTTTCAACTCGATCCTGTTGTTTTGAATTCCTTCAGAACAGATTTAGATGAGAAGGGTAGAACGCTAAATCTTTGGCAAACTTATATGCTACTCTAGTAGCCTTTATTTTTCAATTTATTTTTATATACATCGAACCTTAAACAAGAAGGGTAGAGTGCTAAAACTCGGGCAGATTTCCAGTATAAATTTTTTTTTTTTTTTTATTATATAACATTGGTTGGAAAGAATTCATTTGATCTTGTGCTAAAAATCAATAGTTTTTCCTTACAAATTTGCATGCGCCTCCCACAATCCTTTAATTTTTTTTTTAATTTAAATTTTTATTGTTCCGTTTATTGTATATATACATTTTTTTTTTCTGTAACCTATATATAGGCTGTAACTCTTTATGTACTTCAGTGTTCCTGAGGATGTCATTAGACGAAAGCGCTTCAGCACCATTCTGTGTTTCTTTTCCTTCGTGGTTTTATTCATCATATATATATATATATACAGTGTGTCCGTAAAGTCATGGTGGGATTTTAAATAGCTATATTATTGCAACGAAACATGATAATGAGATGAAAAAAAGGCAAATTGAAGAACAACTCTAAAAGAATAACTTTATTTAACGTAGTTCGATATCGGCTCCTCTGGTAGCCCTGCAGACATCTAGGCGGTGATGTGTGTCCGTAAAGTCATGGTGGGATTTTAAATAGCTATATTATTGCAACGAAACATGATAATGAGATGAAACAATGCCAAATTTAAGAACAACTCTCAAAGTTGTATCTTGTAGTTAGTCTAGGCTAAGCTTAACCTTTATCTCGTAGTTAGTCTAGGCTGTCCACATGCCTATGTTTAAAATGAGCGTAATAGCCCAAAAGTTAATGTGTGGTGTGCTCTAGCACGAGATCGAGTGATTGGCCCATTTTTCTTCGCGGAACCCACTGTGACGTCACACAACTACCTCGCTATGTTGGAACATTTTGCAGTACCCCAATTTATTGACAATAATGTCATCTTTCAGCAAGATGGTGCTCCTCCGCACTATGCCAACGTTGTTCGAGAATTCTTAATGAAAAATTTCCACAGAGATGGATAGGAAGAGGAGGATGGAAGCCATGGCCTCCACGCTCTCCGGACCTGACACCTTTGGACTTTTATTTGTGGGGTTACGTCAAGCAAAGCGTGTACAGTGTACCCATTAGGGATATTCATCACTTGCACGAGCGAATCACGGAAGCTATCGCATCCGTCACTCCTGATGTTCTTGGGCGTGTGTGGCTGGAATTGAATCACCGCCTAGATGTCTGCAGGGCTACCAGAGGAGCCCATATCGAGCTACGTTAAATAAAGTTATTCTTTTAGAGTTGTTCTTCAATTTGCCTTTTTTTCATCTCATTATCATGTTTCGTTGCAATAATATAGCTATTTAAAATCCCACCATGACTTTACGGACACACTGTGTGTATATATATATATATATATATATATATTTATATATATATTACATATATATATATAATTACATTTATTTATATATATATATATATTACATATATATATATATATATATATATATATAATTACATTTATTTATATATTTATATATATACTGTATATTCATCAATTTTTGTATTTTTATGGGTGGGCTGATTGTTGTTGTTTATTTTTTTCTTTCTTTCATTTTCAGGACAATTCCGAGTGATATTTGGTATGGTTAGGCTGTTTAAAATTTTTTTTTTTCTGAAATTAGATTTTATTGTGTTAAGGAGTGTTTTAACATTTTATTTTAGACGTGGTTCGGATTCAACGTTAAACTCTAGGTCTAAGGTGGAGTGACACGCTTGACCTTCGCCGGGATGAACAATCAGGGGGGATGCTAAACAAAGGTTGCCGATAAAGTAGAACATTTTTAATGCATGAAGGATGGGCTAGGGGTAATGATGTAGTAAGTTTTAGGAGATGTTGCATGGTTTTTATATGAAGTTTAACACTGATAAAATTCAACTGTTACGGTACGGAAAAGGGGAGGATCTAAAATTCCATGGAATAGAAAAGGAGATCCCCGATGATCCGGGTGTACCTGTGAAATGGAGAGTAAAAGAAGTCAACTCACTACTTTACCAGGCCAACTAGATCTATTGTAGTAGTATTCCCCGTTAAACTGTAGGTCTAGGACGGGGTGAAAAGCTTCACCTTCGACGGAATGAGCATTTCGGGTATTTTTGTCTTTCTTGGAATAAAAAGAAATGTTGTTTTAAAGGCATTTTGTATAAGATATGAATGAGAAAATGCTGGGTGCTGGATTCCCCGTTAAACCGTAGGTCTAGGGCGGGGTGAAAAGTTTGATCTCTGTCAGAATGAACAATTCGGGTAGATCCAGATTCTCCGTTAAACTGTAGGTCTAGGGTGGGGTGAAAAGTTTGGCCTTCGTTAGAATGAACAATTTGGATAGGTCCGGGTTTGTATATTATTATTTTTTTATTATATATACACTCCTCGTTCGTAATTCTTATGCTATTATTATTTTTGATTGCATATATTCCTTCGCTTGTTTTGGAATGTATATTTATTTTCAATATATTTCGTGAAATTGGATCCAATAATTTGTCTAAATAAACAGAGCGATGTAATGGTGTTTTATTTAATTGTTTTGGATGTGCATAATTAAACGTTATTATTATTATTTAATTATACCAAATGGCTGGTTAGGCCTTCTCAGTCAACTGTCGGGTTATGCCAACTGGCCGTTTAAGCCATCTGACGGGGACAAACGCACACAAATGCACGTACACCTCCGACTGGGATTATGCCAATCCAATAATTCGTCTAAATAAACAGTGGTGTGGTGGTGTTTTATTTAATTCTTTTGGTTGTATATATAAATATTATTATTTAATTATACCAAATGGCTAGTTAGGCCTCCTAAGTCAACTGGCGGGTTAAGCCAGCTGACGGATTATGCCAATCCAATATTTCGTCTAAATAAACAGAGTGATGTGATGGTGTTTTATTTAATTCTTTTGGTTGTATATATAAACGTTGTTATTATTATTTAATTATACCAAATGGATGGTTAGGCCTTCTAAGTGAACTGGCGGGTTAAGCCAACTGGCGAATTTTGCCTATCCAATAATTCGTTTAAATAAACAGAGTGATGTGATGGTGTTTTATTTAATTCTTTTGGTTGTATATATAAACGTTGTTATTATTATTTAATTATACCAAATGGCTGGTTAAGCCTTCTAAGTGAACTGGCGGGTTAAGCCAGCTGGCGAATTTTGCCTATACAATAATTCGTTTAAATAAACAGTGATGTGATGGTGTTTTATTTAATTCTTTTGGTTTTATATATATAAACGTTATTATTATTTAATTATACCAAATGGCTGGTTAGGCGTCCTAAGTCAACTGGCGGGTTAAGCCAACTGGCGGATTAAGCCCGCTGACGGATTATGCCAACTGGCGGAGAGCCTGAATATATGCTTTACTTAAATAAATAGCGCAATCTGGCAACTCAATAATGTACACCTGAAGAAGCCATTTACGCCTTCTAAGTCAACTGGCTGGTTAAGCCAGAATATATGCTTTTATTAAATAAATAGCGCAATCTGGCAGATCAGCAGATACGCCAACTGGCTGATTAGGAACATATTAAAGACAAAAGCCGCTCGCCTGAAGTCTTAATAAGCGCTTGACTCCTGCCAGGCGAACACCTCTCTTCCTCTCTCTCCTTCTCTCTTTCTTTTGGGGGATAACTCCGCCTCCAAGTTGCATAACCCTTGTTGCTCTTGCAACATTCCCCCTCCCCCTTTGTCGTAATATCTTGCAACATTCCCCATTTGTTGCATAAGCTTATGCAACATTTCTTTGGAACATTGATCAACATTTGCAATTGCATTGCACTCTCTCCTTTTGCACCCAAACTACTCCTTTCCAGTGAATATAGGTCTACTGTAGTTCGCGTAACCTTTCCCAGTAATTTAGTTCTTTGCACCCATTGATCTTAGCTGTGAAGCTTCTCTGGATCCCTTCCAGCTCTCTAATGTCTTCTTTTTTATATGGGGATGTTAGGACCGAGCAGTATTCCAATTTGGGTATGATCAGGGTTTTCAGTAGAGGAATCATTACATTCCTATCCCTTCGTTTAAAGGTTCTCCTTATCTGCCCCGTTATTCTCTTTGTTCTGTTTACTGCTATTTTATTTTGTTTAAAATTTCGCATCATCTGTCATTACAACCCCTAAATCTTTTGCTCTAGAATCTCTGAATTTCCTGTCCATTTGGGGTATAATATTCCATGGATTTTAGGTCTTCTCTTTTCCCGTACCGTAACAGCTGAAATTTCTTAGTGTTAAACTTCATATTGTTGTCTTCTGTCCACTTGTAGATTCTGTTTATGTCGGTTTGAAGAGATCCTATATCTTCTGGGTTTCTTATTTTTCTACTGATCTTTGTGTCATCCGCAAAGGATGTTACTCTGTTGTCTCTGGTAACGCCCTCATCTATGTCAGTTAGCATGATTATGAAGAGTAGTGGAGCTAATACTGTTCCTTGTAGTACTGAGCTGAGTACCTCTAATTCTGATGAAGATACTCATTGTACTGTAACGACTTGCCGCCGCTCACTAAGGAAATTATATATCCATTTCCCTACTTTTCCTGTTATTCTCATATTTTTCAATTTATGTATTATGATTCCATGGTCACACTTGTCGAACGCTTTAGCAAAGTCTGTGTATAGTACATCATAGTTTTCATTACTTTCAAGTGCATCAATAATGTTGTTGTAGTGTTCCATTAGTTGTGATATGCATGATCTGCCTCACCGAAACCCATGTTGGTTATCATTGAATTTTTTCTGAGTTTCCAAAAAGTCATAGATTTTCTGTCTAACTATTCTTTCAAATATTTTAGTGAGATGAGATGTAAGCGACACTGGCCTATAGTTTTTGGCCTCGGATCGATCTCCTCCTTCATATATTGGGACTATGTTCGCGCTCTTCAGGATGCCCGGTATTTCTCCCGTGTCTGGTGATCGTCTCCATATCCAGTATAGTGGTTCAGCGATTGCATTCTTGCAGTTTTAGATCAGTGTGGCATTCCACTTATCCGGTCCTGCCGATGAGTGTGTTTATAGTTTCTTTATGGCTTGTGTAATATCATCCGTCGTAAAGTCGAAGTCCGTTATACTTTCTCCTTGTAGTTCTTCTTCAAAGAAAGCGTTTCTATCGCATATCAATTTGTCAATTTTTGGGATACTGAAAGATGATTCATACTGAGCTCTTAATATTTCAGATACTTCTGTTAGATCATCAGATAAAGCACTGTTCTCGTTTTTTATATGTCCGATAGTCGCATGGTTTTTCGACTTTCTTTTTGCGAAATTATAGAAGTACTTTGAGTTAGCCTTTATCGCTTCTATAGCGTCGTCGTCTTCTTTTTCTGTATGCTTCTCAATTAGTTCCTGTATGATGTCATCGATACTTTGCAGTTTATCATTTAATATTTTTCTGGTGTTGTTATCTTTACAGTTACTTAATTTTGCACTCACTCTTTTTCTCTTTCGAAACAATGCCCTCTTTTGTCTCTCGAACCTGCTTCTCTTTCCTCTTTGTTATATTTTTGGGACATGTTTTTCCACAATTTGTAACGTCTTCTCTAAACTCATTAGGATCTCCTCCGTTGTCTTGGCCTCGAAAATGGTTTTCCAATCTATTACTTCCATGCTGGATGTAACATCTTACCAGTTTATAGCTTTGGAGTAAAACTAAAAATTTCGAATTTGCTTCTTTCTGTTGTGCGTTTTCTTTCCTTTCCTGTTGCCTTTATATTAGTTGTTATTTCAATGATGTTGTCGTCCAATATCATAATTGGAGATATTTCTACATTATCAATTAGATTGCTGTTGTTTGTGAATACCAAATCTAAGCAGTTGCTTTTCTTGTGTTTTCTGTTATTTCTTGCGTTAACGTAAATTCATCAGCTAGAGCTTAGTAGCATTTTCACCTGCTCCTGGTCTTCTCGTGTGCCCCCCTTGTCCTGGTGTATACATATATTTTTCCTATCCTTTTATATTTCATGAATGGGAAATTAAAATCACACAGGAGAAAAATATTTGGGGTTGGAGAGTGTAGATCTTTTACCAAGTTTCTTACCTCTGTAATGGAATCTGAAAATTTTGAGGTTGGCGTGTTTGGAGTTTGTATATTACAATCAGTACCATATTTAATTTTTCAACTTTTGCTGCTACACATTCTACGTAGCTGTTTGAGGTACTTATAGTAATTTCTGCCATATGCCTTTCTCGTGTGTAAATAGCACATCCTCCTTTACGTCTCACTGTTCTGTTGGCTCGGAGGATGTTACGTATAGTTGTCAATTTGTGTTTCTTTTTTGTCAATACAGGACTCACAATTTTCACAGTTCGCCTGGCAGTCCTTTAGATGAGTTTCCGTGAGGCATGCAAAGTCTGCTCCGGCTCCTTGCATGAGTCATTTCAGGTATAAAACTTTGTCCGGGGAATGGTCTGATTTAAGGCCCTGAATGTTGGCTAGGATTATTTTTATTTTTTCTCTATCGTTTTCGCATACAGGTGGTTCCGATTCGTTTCCCAATGGGGGTGCCGGTTTCGTTGCCTTGTGGCCCTCCAAGAATTTACTTCTTTTTATCTTTGGCGGTACCTGTTGTCCCGATAACGCATGAAGTGTCTTTGTGCGTGCCTTCTGTCCGGCTCTCGGATTCCTATATTTGTCAGCTGATTTTGTAATTGCTGGATAGTATTTAGCAGCTGAATTGTTTTGGCTGCGTCTAAAATTTGGCACTCTTCTTTGATGTTCGTTTTTCCTGTTCACTCGTTGCGTTCTTTTGAGGGTGGTGGTAACGGCATTTTTGTCCGTATTTGCAACTCCCATATCTTGCATAGGTGTTGCAGACCGAAAGATGGTGGCACTTGCGTTTCTTATCAAATTTGCAGTATCCATTTGTTTAATGCGTGTTGCATAATGTGGGATGTGCATATATGCATTACCCATCCCGATATCTGCAGTTTCCTTTCGCGTAGTATTTACATATGATATTTTCTACGCTTCTACTTGTTTTCTTAGTATTTTCAAAGTTCTTAATTTTGGTATTATCATTATTTTTCTTTGGCTGTTTATTTTCTACGTTTTAAGTTATCTTTTTATCATTTCGCTCGTTGGACAGTTTGACTACTTCGCAACTTTTACTTATTTCTTTTCTTTCATCTATGTCTTCCTTCCGTATTATATTGTTTATATTATTATTCATTATTAAATTGTTGTTCGTTATTATGCTGTTATTCGTTATTTCGTCCTATCTCTCATTCACCTGGTTTTTCGTTGGAACATTTCCGGGCCTTGTGTCCCCATTATTTCATTCTTTTTTGTAACATTCGAGTCTGCTATCTCCATTTCTTTAAATACCGCGAATGAATTTACCGTCTGTCTACATGCGCCACATAGAAATTTGATCCCCACGACGTTTTTCGCGTTCGAGACAAGTTATTTCCCTATCATTCCAATTCATGCAGATAAAGTCTTGCAGTCGTTGACAGAAATCACCCCGAATCGCCGTGTTTTCCGTTGTTTCCAGATTACACAAATTGCAGATTAAGTGAGAATTTGGACCCATAGCCATGCTATTCCTTAATTAAGGTAAAAAGAAATGCCCACATATATTCTTTCTTTAATTATTTATTTTTATTTCTATTTCTTTCTTTTCAATGGTCGAGGGTTGGTTCTTCGAGGGTTTTCTGACCTTTGCGTTTTATGACCTTTTTCCTGCCTTGTTTCAATCTTTCTCGAATGTCAACCGTATTTCGTTTCAAATATATATGTTAAAACTGGTGATAAGTTATGTAAACTGTATTGCACTTTCTTAGTTTTAATGAATTTCATTTTATATATTATATGCACGGATTCACTGATACTTTATACACTTTCGGGTGTAAACAGAATAAACCGCCGTGTAGTTTATTCCCTTCTTATTTGGGTGTCAAATAGAAAGAGAGACACAGCACGTCCATTCACCACAAGGTACAAGCAAACAATATATATATATATATATATATATATATATATATATATATATATATATATATATTATTTATATATATATATATATATATATATATATATATATATATATATATATCGAAGCATTTCATAATTATTTATTGCTGGATAGGAGGCCCCAATCTTCTACGTTTTTAAATGTGTTTGTTACAATACACTGTATTAGGAATCAAATCCTCAAGGCAGTGTTTAATTCGAGAATTGCACTGAAGAAAATTTACTTTAATCCGTGAATAGTAAGATTTAATATGATCCAAAAGTTGGTTTTAAATTACATTAAAAATAATTCAGTAATGTTGAAGAGAAAGGCGCGAAATATCGAAACTATGCCATAAATTCCATTTTTTTTAAATATGCATAGAAAATGTCATTTTCTGGGTATGTCCTACTAAAACTTAAAATCTAGTTTTAATATAAAGTTATATTAATATTTTTTATATTATATTTCAAGATAAATTTTGCATATTAAGGTGAAAATTTGTTTTAAATAACTCGCTGTTTGGAATAAATCCATGGAAAGAATGTTGCTTGAAATGTAGAAATCATTTGGTATACAAATTAAATATATAACTAGCGCAATCTGGCAACTAATCTTGTGGATTGCCTCGGTTATGTATATATATATATATATATATATAATGCCTTCTAAACATTACTGTGGAAAATAAGATATTTTAACGATATGCGCTGTTTTAAATTATTAGTTTATGATATGATTTAAAGATAAATTGGTACCAATTTATCTTTAAATCATATCATAAACTAATAATTTAAAACAGCGCATATCGTTAAAATATCTTATTTTCCACAGTAATGTTTAGAAGGCATTAATATAAAGTTATATTAATATTTTTTATATTATATTTCAAGATAAATTTTGCATATTAAGGTGAAAATTTGTTTTAAATAACTCGCTGTTTGGAATAAATCCATGGAAAGAATGTTGCTTGAAATGTAGAAATCATTTGGTATACAAATTAAATATATAACTAGCGCAATCTGGCAACTAATCTTGTGGATTGCCTCGGTTATATATATATATATATATATATATATATATATATAATGCCTTCTAAACATTACTGTGGAAAATAAGATATTTTAACGATATGCGCTGTTTTAAATTATTAGTTTATGATATGATTTAAAGATAAATTGGTACTTTCCTGTTATCCCGGACCCCAGACTTTTTGCAAGTTGCCATACTTCAATTTTGACACAGAATATTTTCGTTAAAACTAACGAAAATATCACAACTTAACCTAACCAATTATCAAGGGCGTACACTGTACAGTTTACCTAACCGGGCATTCAATTAACCTAATTAGTTGGTAGGTTTATGTTATGTCGTGATATTTTTGTTAGTTTTAACGAAAATATTCTGTGTCAAAATTGAAGTCTGACAACGCAAAAAGTCTGGGGTCCGGGATAACAGGAAAGTATCGATAAATTTGTATATTAAGGCGAAAATTTGTTTTAATTAAATAACACGCTGTTTAGATAATTCCCTAATTGTAAAAGACGAGAAATGAAATAGTTAGCCCTAATTTAAATTTTATTTTGTTTAAAAATTATATTAATGTTTGTTTATGTTATAGTTTAAAGATAAATTTCTGTATTACGGTGAAAATTTGTTTTTCTATTAAATTTGGTTTATCATATTCGATTTTTTGTTTAAAAGAGCGCCTACCCAACATCACATCGGCCTCGTGGTGGTTTTCTGATACGAGAAGCTCAATAGGATAAAATATTGGTGTCGCCTCTTTTTGAGACGTTGTCGGTCTACTCTGCCCCCATAAATGTATTTGTTTATGTTTAACAGGTTTGTCTATTAATTGGGTCGTTTTTAGAGACCTTATCGGTCTATTGGTGGTGGTGCTGTGCTGATGGTTGATTGCGACGTAGTCTAAGGAAGGCTTATGGATTTTTGGGGTTGTGCGGTAGTTATTCTAAGGAAGGTATGTTCGTATATATTTTGCTACTGGGATAGAATAATTCATCTTTACATGCATCTGTTTATGTACGAAGTGTGCGTGTGTGTGCTTTTAACTCAATATATATTTTTTTGTGGGGCTCAGGCCAGCATGATCATCTACTCTCTCTCCATTAATATATATATATAATATATATATATATGAAAAGAAGGATCAACACAACGGCAAACATTTTCATTTATTTGTACATCAGACGTTTCGACAAATCTTTTGTCATCATCAGTGAGTTAAGTCTTAAAACCTTAAAACAAAATTGAAAAGTGAAAGTTACATCAATACAATATTAAGACCATTAAAATTAAAACCTTAAAGCAAAATGAAAATTGCATCAATACAAAATTAAAACATTTAAATTTCATCACTATAAAAACTAAAATTAAATTAAATTTCATCACTATAAAAACTAAAATTAAATTACCTCAATAGGTAAATACACAATGTTTACATCCACCTCCATACTTGGCAAAGTCTAAGAGACCACTAGGTGGTCAGAGGATTAGAAAGGGTATATCTGTGAAACACGGTTGGTTGTCAAAAGAGTCGTAATTTGTAGGATGAGCTATTATTATTAAGGGAGGGTTTGTTTCTATAGATGTACAAAGATTCTAAAATTCGGAGTTCTGTAAGGTTATTGGATCTAGTTAAAATTTCAAACTGAGTTTTGTGAAGGGGATGGTCGTTTTCATTACTGTGGTTTCTAATTGCGGATTGTGGAGGGCTACTGAGGTTGATGTAAACATTGTGTATTTACCTATTGAGGTAATTTAATTTTAGTTTTTATAGTGATGAAATTTAATTTAATTTTAGTTTTTATAGTGATGAAATTTAAATGTTTTAATTTTGTATTGATGCAATTTTCATTTTGCTTTAAGGTTTTAATTTTAATGGTCTTAATATTGTATTGATGTAACTTTCACTTTTCAATTTTGTTTTAAGGTTTTAAGACTTAACTCACTGATGATGACAAAAGATTTGTCGAAACGTCTGATGTACAAATAAATGAAAATGTTTGCCGTTGTGTTGATCCTTCTTTTCATCTGTAAGCTCCGGTTCCCTAAGGAGAAGTCAATAGCTTTGATATATATATATATATATATACACAAACTCAGAATGGTTCCCTGAGAACATTATATGTTAAACACAAACCGTGCATGGAACAAGGAACTCTTCTGGGAAAATTAAATCCACTATAGTCCGAATAAGTAATGGTAAATGACAAATACCATAGTTTTTTCTTTTTCATGATTTTAGCCCGACGTGGGCAACGGGTCTCTCGCAAAGAGATCCCATAAATATAGCTTCCCTCACCAGCTATCTGCAAAGCAGACAGGATCCAGCTTTGGGACATGGATCTAGGGTTTAAAGCAAGCCTAGATCCCTACATTCAGAACCTCTATATAAGTAAAAGACTCGTTGCATTCACGTCGTGTTGATAAATCAAAGAAAAAGGGGGTAACTATTGTATTTTTAGCCAAAAAAAAAAAAAAAAAAAACTTAAACCTCAACCGGGACATTGAGCGTCCACTTTTCAAGGCACGAAACACGTCCGTTTAGTATACACAACGGACGTGTTTCGTGCCTTGAAAAGTGGACGCTCAATGTCCCGGTTGAGGTTTAAGTTTTGTTTTTTTTTGGCTAAAAATACAATAGTTACCCCCTTTTTCTTTGATTTATTCAACACGACGTGAATGCAACGAGTCTTTTACTTATATAGAGGTTCTGAATGTAGGGATCTAGGCTTGCTTTAAACCCTAGATCCATGTCCCAAAGCTGGATCCTGTCTGCTTTGCAGATAGCTGGTGAGGGAAGCTATATTTATGGGATCTCTTTGCGAGAGACCCGTTGCCCACGTCGGGCTAAAATCATGAAAAAGAAAAAACTATGGTATTTGTCATTTACCATTACTTATTCGGACTATAGTGGATTTAATTTTCCCAGAAGAGTTCCTTGTTCCATGCACGGTTTGTGTTTAACATATATATATATATATATATATACACACTCCTTTCTAAACAAGCCATTTACGCCTTCTAAGCCAGATTAAGTCAACTGGCTGATTAAGTCTTCTAAGCCAACTGAGGCTGCTAAGAACTTCAGTATGTATGCGATGAGACATGCCACGAGAAGTTCTTCTCCTCTCCTCTCTCCTCTCTCTCTTTCTTAGGTTACCTTCCTAGGTCAGGTTAGGGTACCCCCTTTGTGGTGAGGTCATTCTCCTGAACCAACTCCCTCTCCTTCTTCATGCAGCTTGGGGGCTAAAAACCCTCCCCTTGCTTGCATACCCCCTCCCCCATGTGTGCCAATCCCCTCCCCCATGGGTGCCAACCCTCCCCCCTTTGCAACATTTGATCAACATTGCAATTTATTTGCACTCGTCCATTTTCCGGTCACACTACTTATCTATACAACAAATTCCATTGTCCTGAGTTGTGGTTTCGCACTGGAACAAAAGATAAACTTAGAAGCATTCCTATCCACGATATTGCAAGTAGCCTTGGACCAAGTATGTGTTCTACTCTTCCAGGATTGCACGCTTTCACTGGGTGTGATAGCACAAATTTATTCTGTGGTATTGGAAAGAAGTGCCTAAAAGTGGTAAGAGTGTCAGCAGACTACCAAGAAACTTTGTCCCAACTCGGAGAAAGTATTGAATTTTCCGCAGATATTGTGATGAACTGCGAGAAACTTGTTTGTGCATTGTACAATGTCAAGAAAGTCGACACTTCAGTCGATAGCACACATTACTAGATGTTCTATCAAAAGGGTCAAAGGAATAAAAATCTCCCCCTACATCTAATAGTTCAAATCATCATCTGGATAGGGTCGATTTCCAGTCGTTAACCTTGAAAAGATCACTAGAGGCACGGCAGAACATGCCATTTCCTAAGGGTCACAGATGGAAGATTGATGACGGGCAGCTTATCCCTCTTTTGATGTCAAAGGAACCCGTTCCTTGCGGATGGAACTAACGTCCTGCAGATGTAAAAAGCCAGCCTGCAAACGCGTTGATTTGTGTTAGTGTCAAGCCAATAATCTTGCATGTATGGAAGCATGTATCTGCATGGCTGGTGAACTGTGTGAAAATATTCAAGGAGTTACTGATGACACTGATTCTGATTCAGACAGGAATGATCTATGCACGTCATAGATACGGACTGAATACATTTTTCTAAAGTTTGACATTGTTATTTTAGATCACTCTGCCAGGGGCAAATTACATTTATTTGTTTTCTTAATTAATAATCATGTATTTTATTGCATGTAGTGGGATGCTTAAGATGATATTGCTATCTTCAATAAATACAACAAATGCATATCTTTATCTTTTTGTGAATGAACTTTATCATTTCATTTCTACAACTAGTTATGAAAACAAAAGCTTAAAAATAAGTTTATTTGTGTCACTATCGTCACTTCACAATTTCTGACTTAAATATTAATTTCATCTTTCAATATCGTTTTTAAAATAAAATTTTAGTTTTGAATATAACAAGAAAAGTTTTTGTTTTCATTTTCCAAATTGTTAATAAATGTAAGCGAAAATTTACAATATTTTCATAAAACATATTTTGTAAAAAGAAAAAAGAAATTCAGTTTGTATTGTGTTTTTGTATGTTTTTATTGTATGTATTAAATTTGGTGAAGATATGATGCTTTTTTGATGAAGCAATCACAATTAAAACAAAGCATAATACCCCAAAACTGGCGACGAAAAATTCAAACAAAATTTACCTTACTTTGGTTTAGAAAAATGTTCATAAAATTTTACTGCAATTCTTTGGTACAACAGGGCCTATAATACCCCGAAAACATCCTTCTAAGAATATGAAGTCAAACCTTTTGAATACTGGGTGTGCTACGTTTTCAATTTTCTAGGCCTCTTTTGAGAATCTCCTCCTGAACTATTGCTTGACCCAGCAAGAAATCCCGTCCATGCAGGATTCAATAATAAAATATGAAAAAATAATCGTTACAAATTCGAAACTTTCCGGTTAAATAAAACTTTTTATCAAGTTTGGGAACAACTGAGTTCCCTTCTCGGTTTTCCTTTAATAGTGGACCGGCCAAAATTCAAAAATCGACTTTGAACGGCGTTTTTTGTTAATAGCTGGCACCCATGCTAAATCAATGTACCTGTGGGTGAGGAATAAAATGCAGGTGGATGCCACTCTCGCTTTTGGCTTTGAAGGTCATTTTCGAGGTCAAACTGTGCAAAAAATTATATTTTCTAATTTTAACTTAAAAAAAATATTATGAGCCAATTGGTTTGACCATATATTTCATTTTGCCATACTTAGTGATAAAGAAGTATGATGACACACTTATTCCATCCGAATTACCAACTCAAGGTCAAATTCAAGTTAATCACGACCGAAATTGTGCTAAAAAAAAAAAAAATTATTTTAATTGGCGAAAAAAAACATTGAGCAAGTCTGTTTGTCAAAACAATTTATTTTAACATGATTAGTGCCTAATAAGTTTGATGGCATGAATTAAGTACTCACAGTAACAGAATTATCACAACTAAATCACAAAGCAGTAAATATAGCCCCATAACCAGTGGTGGGCACCGTTAACCAAAAAGTTAACTTCGATAACGATAATCCGTTAACCCCAATTTTTAACTCCGATAACGATAATCCGATAATTTCACTACAAAGTTAACGGAAGTTAACGATAATCCGTTAACGATAACTATTTCTTTACTAACATTTAAAAAATCAAGGAAAAAAGCTTTAAAACCCATAGAAAATGTTTATTTATGCAAAATCCAACAATAAATAGGTATTTAACTGTATTTTTATCAAGTTTTACAACTTTTTTGCTTAATAACTTTTTTTTTATTTTTAATAAAAAATGTACTGATTACATGTTTTGAAACCCTTGTAACCACTAACCATTAACTAAATTTTAATTTACCAGAGAATTATTATGGCGGGAACTGAAAGGTAAAATTAAATTTTAGGCACATTTATTAAAGACTATGACACAATGTGCTGTTTGCCCTTCAGAAAGACCAACTTCTCAAAGTTAGGCCCAACTGCCAGTCTTGACCTCTTGGGCCTCAGGATGTCCTTGCCGAGAGAGAAGAGCCGTTCCACTGCGGCAGAGGACGGAATTGGCAGACTGAAGTTATGGTGGTTTGAATTCATTCGCGGAGCGGTGATCTTCCGTGAATGACTCCTCGCAGTTAACGTGTTAACGGACTTTAACAGACTAAATATCGAGTTATCGGAAGTTAACTGGTTCGATAACGATAAATGGAAATTAACTTCCGTTAATAGTCCGTTAAAAAAGTTAACTTCGTTAATTAACTGTTATCGGATTAACGCTTTAGTGCCCAACACTGCCCATAACTATACAGTTTACATACTAATACAATCTACAAGTTCACGTTTCTTGATGAACAGCACCGAAATGCTGCACTGACAGTCACAATTGTGTGGATTGCAATCACTTAAGAACAGAGTTATCAGTTCCTTACAGCACATTCCAGCTTCTCTCGATTTCAGCCAGGAAGAGAGACATAAATCTACTGTCCAGCTGGGTTACAGCAACCGCTGTCGTCACAACCACAAGCTGTCGTACAGTTCATCCTTTTCCTAAAGCAGTTGCATCTAGCTGTCTTGCACTTTTTCTTGCAACCACAAGCAACAAACTCCAGGCAGCCTTCAGGGATTGAAGGAAGTCTTGTCCACACTGGTAGGAGGCTCCCATCTTCCAACTTCCAGGCTGAAGTGTCCACCGGATCTTCAACATCTACGTGCTCTTTGTCAGCCTGGAGCCATATTTTGGCCTGATAGTTTGCCCGCTTGGCGTGGAGCTCCAGGGCATCCTTTGTCGGTGGGAGCATTTCCAGAGTCTTCTTGGCCTTCCCAAAAAGGTGAACTCTGGCGTCATCAACTGTGTGTTGTTCCGGGGTGCCATACAAATGACACACAAACTTCTCAACATCTGCGATATCCCCATCTCGACCAATGGCGTGCAGCAGGAGTGGGTGGTCACTGAACACCTTCCAACACTTCTTTTTTCCATGACCACTGAAGGACGAGACTGTCACACCCGGTCAAAGCGTGGAAGCTGACCAGGTTGTCCCTGACTGGGGGCGACAAACTCTTGAATACATCGTGCGGGGTAGCATTTTCGGTTCTTGGCCGTTCCGCACAGCATCCACACTTCAGCGACCTTGGTGCAAACGAAGTGAATCAGCAGCACCATTACATCAGTATCTCTGCACACTACCAGTATTCGTTCATAGCCCTGGGACGCTGCATCACATGAGTGAAGGATGAGCCTGGTGTCCGCCTCTTCATGGTTGCTATGCAGTGGAACGTCATGTCGCCTGGTTGACCGTACTTCAGTGGCTTCAGAGAAGCCACCCCCTGTCACCAGCTGACATCTTTCTTGAAGATCTCTGCCCTTCTCAGTGATGACGTTAGACAGAAACAAGGCTAGGTCAGCCTTGTTTGTATCCAGGGCCATGAAGTTTTTCCACACTTCAGGCAGTGGAACTTGTGGGCCATCAATGACTTTCCGAATCGGTTTCTTCTTGCTTGCACACTTTGTCCTGGTAACTGCTTTGATCGATCCTTCCCCTGCGTACCGATCAAAGATGACATCAACTCTTGTTGTGTGTTCATTGAAATAACTCGTCACGGCCTTGAAGAACACTTCAGCATAGTCGCCGAATGTCCGACAGCCGCCAGCTTGCCAAGAGCTTGGATGAGTGCATGGCCATCTATCATCACACAGTCTTCAGATCAGAGGTTGGAACCTCTGAGCTTATGGTCTGCTGAGCCATCAGGATGTTCATCAGCTCAGACTTCGATGTCGAATTCATCTCTCCTCCTGCCTTCGCCAGACTAAATGGGACTGGGGACAGTTCATGCTTCAAGACGTTGACCATCTCCACCATGCGACCTGCGGTCGCGGCATTCAGGAGCCGCTGTAGTAGCTTTCTGTCAGCTTTGATGGTCTTCTGCATGTTCTGCTTGGTGGAAACTGTAGCTTTGTACACATCAGCGAAGGTTTTCGACCGATGTTTCTTCATCGTTTCATGGAAGCCTACTATCTGTTCAATCAGTCTCTCCTTCATGAAGCCGATTACATGCTGCTTTCCTCGATCCTGAGCTTCAGCAGGTTCTCCACAACATCTGTGGTGCAGTGTCTTTGGTTGCCAGTGAAACAAGTGGGATGTTAGTGGCGGCATCTGTATCTCCTGCTTCACTCACGAACTCTGAAGACGTCAAACTGCTTCAACTGCTGAACTAGCTTCATGACATCATGAGCGTCACGCCTAGTGCGAGAAGGCAGACTGTCAACCCGAGTGAAGGTGGCTTCCCCATCATCATCTTGAAGATTGAAGAGGCATCTTGTGTCTTGAGAGATGCGTGACCGCTCTGACCATGTGATGCAGAACCTGTCTCTTGCTTGGTCATTCTTTGTGATGCCGATGATACCATTGTGCATCTTGCATGTACGATTTATCCATTCGGTTGCCTGATCAGCTGGAACTTGGTTGAAGCGCTTCGCCGTCCTCTTGACGACAAAGTTCCCATTACAGAACTCTGCATGAACTTCTGGTGCTGACTTCCAAGACCTCTCATATCAGCCAAGTAGACCGCCCCCAACGTGCATAGTTTGTGTGGTCATAGATAGTTAGCCAAGGCAGCATTGCAGCAAAGGCTTCTATGTGGAGACTCCACATGCCATCTCTCTGAGCTCTGATGAAGGCCAGTAGGATCTCTACCATTTCCATGTAGGATGACCACAGCATGAAGTTGGGATTTTCAGAGTGCTGGTCATTGAATTCCTCCATGAGACTGTGGAATTTCTCATCTGCCAAAACGTCTGAGAAGTTGTCAACAGCATCGCGCATCTCATCTATGTCAGCTGTCTTTGAAAAGCGAAGCAACATTGAGGGCAAGCTGTTTGACGTTCTCATCTCCGTTGCCAGTTGCAGCCAGCCATGACTCAAACATCTGCCACTTGATGCGCCACAGTGCCTCATACGTCAGCTGGTGGCCTCTCACAGCTCGGTAGTAGGCCTTGCCGTCCAGCATTGTCTCAGTGGTGTTAGCCGCACACACACCTGCCTCTGTCCATAAGTCATCAAGTCCCACACTTTCCATGTGTTGACCAATGGCTTTCAGAAAGTTAAAGCAGATATGGAGGCCTCCCATGAGCAAGATCATGTTGGCAAATTTCGAGTTTGCCCAGACTAGTTCCTTACCCCTGCTGTACAGCGGCTGATCAGCAGTGATGATGGTGTACTTCTGGCTGACATACTCAGAAATGACCATGAAGCGATTGATGACGGTGGTCATGGTGTCATTGTCATCTGCTGGTGCTTGCAGGATTGGCAACATCCCGGCGGTCGTTACTGGTGGATCCGCAGTGCTGACAGATTGATTGAATGCTCCCCAGCTTGGAACGGACATCGCTTCATCATGGATGCGTGACACCACCCAGGCCAAGTCCTTGGCACGTGCCCTGTCCTCTCAGGTTCATGTGACAAGTCGTCTATGTCAGTGTTGTAGCCAGGAGGAGATGGCCTCTTGCCAGATGGGAGGGTAGCCTGGTCCAGCCTTTGGAACTCCTGTAGGTCATCAGGTTTGATAGATTTCAATCTCTTGTGCTTGCCACCCTTTTGGCCATGACTCTGCTGTGGAGGGGGGCCTCTCTGCCATACCATCAGTTGAGTGCTGTGGAAGATGTTCTTCCCGTCTAAGGTTGACTCCAAGAAATCTATGTTGTCATAGGAGCAGTGAATCATTCTCTCTTTGACGATGGTGTCAGGGATGTAGACACATCCATTCTCAGCATACCTCTCTAGGATGTTCTAAGCGATGGTGATGTCTGTCCTTCTTACAGTGTCGATACCAATAGTGTTATTTGCCGCGTAGAACGGATCTAGGAGTGCTTCTGAGCGGGTGGCTTGGTGCAGAGTAAGACTCAAGCCCACATGCTTTGGTGTCAACTTTCGTCGGTTGGAGACTGCATGGAGTATGTCCTGGGCAATGCTACACACACTCTGCTTCACTTTCTGGTCCTCTTCACTTCCCTTATCCACAGTATCCACTCTCCCCCAAAGAGCAATCGTAGAAACAGGTACAGACTGTCGGGTATGACGCGATCAACATGTTCCTGATCAAGACCTTGCCATGTCTCGGAGTGTCCAGGAGTTTCAAGAAGATCTTGTCGAACCTTCAGAGCCACGTGTACCATATCTTGGAATATGCTGCTAGTGGCACACATGCGGACATCAGCATCTTCATCTTCAGTAGACTCTGACTCAGAGGTGACAGGACCTTGTTCACAAGACTTGGCCAGTGCTTTGGAGATGTTGAAAGCTGACCTCTCTCTAGGGGTAAATCAGCAGTGGGCCTCTTGACAATGGGCGTACATAGCTGGCGTTTGATCCAAGCAGCCTTTGAACATCTTCGTAGAAAGTTGTTCTCCTAGAGTATTTCACGGTGATGCCGGTGTCATTACACATACTCTCGTATCTGTCCCAGACGTCTTCCATGTCGTATACGTGACCACGAGACAGGCCTACTGTAGCCCTGTTCAAAAATCAACTTTTTCTTATTTTCATAGGCTTCTGTACTTTTTCCCATGCTTTTTGACCTGAAAAGGCCGAAAATCACAACCATTTTGACCTAGGTTGTTGGGAAGCATTGCCGCATGGAGCTTTAAGTTTTCTGCCTTTAATCCTCTTTCTAACTTATACAATTATGATAGTCTTGGAACAAGAAATGGCACATTGGTACATACAAAGATTTCAGAAATATCACAAAATTCGTTTTCTCACACTCAAGGCAGACAAGGCGCCTTATTCATGACACAAATTTGAGATTAACATTTTGTCACAAGTCTAATCGATCAAGAAGTGAAAGCATTACATGATGATTAATTTCATAATGACATTTACACAGTCAGTTGTTGAGAGTTTGTTTCTTGAAGCTGTCAAAGCGGCGTCTGTTGAACTCCACAGCTTGAAGGAGATAGTCCCTTTGCTTGGCATCTGTTGTTATGACATTTGCAAAGTCGCTCATCATCTTGACACCACGTTCAGCAATGTCATTCACCGCTTTCAGATTCTTAACATAGTCCAACGCTTTTCTGTAGTCCTCATTCTATGGCCAAGACGTGACAGGTTCCAGAAGCCACTCGGATCCAATGTTCAGTGTGTCCAGCAGGAAATGTGATTCTGGGCCAATGAGATCAACCAGGGTGGTCTTAGCTGTGACTCTCTGGAATAGAGGCTTTCCTGTTCTGAAGCTGTCTGGCTTCTCAGTGGCATGTAACTGGGCAGCAATGTCGTGCTTCAATGTGTCACTCAATCTACTGCTGAACAGGGCAAATGGCACGACTTCCTGCGTCAGGTACCATTTGTGGTTTTCCATCTTATTAAGTACTGCATCAGCAAGCTCTGGGTCAGTTTTCTTGTACTTCAACATGTCCTGGATTAGACTTAGATCATTCACGGGAGCATCTGCAGCAGACATTGACATCATCCATAGAGCAACAAAATAGGCACCAAATTAAAGTGTTTTTAATCCTCTTTCTAACTTATACAATTATGATAGTCTTGGAACAAGAAATGGCACATAGGTACATACAAAGATTTCAGAAATATCACAAAATTCGTTTTCTCACACTCAAGGCAGACAAGGCGCCTTATTCATGACACAAATTTGAGATTAACATTTTGTCACAAGTCTAATCGATCAAGAAGTGAAAGCATTACATGATGATTAATTTCATAATGACATTTACACAGTCAGTTGTTGAGAGTTTGTTTCTTGAAGCTGTCAAAGCGGCGTCTGTTGAACTCCACAGCTTGAAGGAGATAGTCCCTTTGCTTGCCATCTGTTGTTATGACATTTGCAAAGTCGCTCATCATCTTGACACCACGTTCAGCAATGTCATTCACCGCTTTCAGATTCTTAACATAGTCCAACGCTTTTCTGTAGTCCTCATTCTGTGGCCAAGACGTGACAGGTTCCAGAAGCCACTCGGATCCAATGTTCAGTGTGTCCAGCAGGAAATGTGATTCTGGGCCAATGAGATCAACCAGGGTGGTCTTAGCTGTGACTCTCTGGAATAGAGGCTTTCCTGTTCTGAAGCTGTCTGGCTTCTCAGTGGCATGTAACTGGGCAGCAATGTCGTGCTTCAATGTGTCACTCAATCTACTGCTGAACAGGGCAAATGGCACGACTTCCTGCGTCAGGTACCATTTGTGGTTTTCCATCTTATTAAGTACTGCATCAGCAAGCTCTGGGTCAGTTTTCTTGTACTTCAACATGTCCTGGATTAGACTTAGATCATTCACGGGAGCATCTGCAGCAGACATTGACATCATCCATACAGGAGTGTAGAACAGCGCAAGGAAGGTGTTGAGTCTTTCCAGCTATGATACAGTGTCTTCGTCGTACTCAAGTTGATCTGCAAACATCAGCATTTTCATGGAGTACAGGTTTCTGGCCATCCATCTGGCCTGATGAATGGCGCCTGGTCGACTCCAGTGAATACCTCGAGGAGGCGTTCCTCCAAGAACAATGACTGTCAGTTCAGCCATTTCCCTGTAGTCGGCTCTTGGAAGCCTTTCTGCTGTTAGAATGTCTTGGAGTATTTCTTCACTGTTCTTCTTCTTTTCCTTCAGCCATTTGCTGTTGATAGCCAGCATCTTTGGGTTTTCCTTGGACAAGTCCGTCCAAACATCCTTCAGATGCTCAAACCAGGGATTATCTGGCCCCTTCACCTTCCCAAACAGCTTCTCCCAAACTGCTCCTACTAGGATTTCCAGGATGTGATGTCGACAGGCCAGATAAAACACCTTTTTGTTCAGCATTTTCTCTAGCAGTTTGGCAGCTCCTCTGTGAACTCCACTGTTACTGGATGTAGTGTCAAAAACAAGGGCAGTAACATTATCCGTAAGTTCCCATGTCTCCAGTAAATCCATTGAAGCCTCAGCCTGAGCTGTGCCAGAAGAATTGTCGATGACAGGTACTCCCAATAACTTTCCTTCAGTGTATGAAGGTGGACCAGACACTAGCACAGCTAAAGTCTCTGAGGTACTTCCAGGTTCACTGCTCAAGACATCTTTGAGCAACTTTCCATCTCAGTGTAAGGCAGCGTACTGTGGGGGGTTTTCACAAAACTTGGACATGTGACTCTAGCTGATATTATACCTGGACAGCATTCTGTTGCGACGTGTTGTTGAGGTTGAGATGACGAAGTTATCCAGATCAGCCCCTCCAGCTTTCAAGGTGGCAGAAACCATGGCAGTAACTTGATTGTCTGATAAACCAAGACGATCAGCTGTATTGCAGATGACATCACATTCCATGACCTTCCTTGGAAACGTCAAAGTCACACTAGTCACAGTGTCTTGATGGTGAGAACATCCAGGACGAGGCTGATGGTAATCCATGTCCTCTGTGTTAGCGTCGTTGTCAGTTGAGTCACCCCAGGTAATGTCATCCACATGAACAACTGCCTCTTGTTCTGCTGCAGCTGTAAAATAGTACAACATGTTAAAACAGTAATTGTGAAGTACATGCTAAATATCGCAATGGAGTAAAACTTAAAACTTTTTGTGACGTTCAAAGTAATTAGTTTTACCTTGTTCTTGTCTATGCTGCAGTCTTTCATTCCTCGCTGCTTGCTGCAGGGATCTTGTCTCAAAAATCTTGTCATGACCAGACATATGACCTTTCCTCTCAGTCTTTTGGTCTTCGTAGAACCTGATATCCTCATCTTTCTTCTCTCTGGATAACAGTCTGTTGTTCTGTATTTCCTGGATTGCATCTGGAGCTCCTATATCGAACAGGCTGTCTAATTCCAGCACAAATGATCCTCTTTTTCCTCCAGGGTTACTTACTCTTCCTTTGCTTTTCACCAGAGCACGATGTTTCTCATGTAGTTTCATGAAGAGCTTCATTGCGTTGTACTTGGTCATTGTCTTGATCCTAGCCATCTGCCAGAATGGGATGATAGATTCAACTGTTTCATATGCAAGGTCTTGAACCATGGGCCTCCCTGCATTTTCCGGTAAATTCTGAAGATTAAGGAAATACTGGAACGCCTGTCTGTTGGTGGGAAGCTGGGAACCACTGATAAAAGCTGAAGGGTATCCAACCAGGAAAGTTTCAGTGAGAGATCTGGTAGATGGCCCAGTTGACACCTGCCTGTGGACAGTACGTGGAGGTTCTGAGATATCAACTGTGCGCCCACGGAGCTCCCTCAGCTCCTTGCTTAATGCCATTGTGAAGTTGTAACTAGTAGATGGTTTTCTAGATTCTGATTGAGTTTCTGTTGTTTCCTGAAAAATGATAGATAATTATTATTATTATTATTATTATTATTATTAATTATTATTTATTTATTATTATTATTATTTTATTATTATTATTATTATTTATTAATTTTATGCTCTTTCATTTGATACCTAATTTGTTGCTCTATCTTGTTTAGATCAAAAGTTAAAGTGCAAAACATAATTCAAGGGACCCCGGAATTGGCGCTTTGGCCGATTTCAAGGCAGAAAATTTAAAGCTCCATGCGGCAATGCTTCCCAACATCCTAGGTCAAAATAGTTGTGATTTTCGGCTTTTTCAGGTCAAAAAGCATGGGAAAATGTACAGAAACCTATGAAAATAAGAAAAAGTTGATTTTTGAACAGGCCTAGGCCTACTGTCAAGTCTTTGCACAGCTTCATCATGCACTCATTTTCAGGCCCTTGCTGCTCCTCTGACACCGCTTGTTTTCTAGTATGTCTCTCAAATGTCACCAAACATGCCAGATGATAGCAGCCTTCAACTGCAATCACATCACTCACCGCTGACAACGATATGCTCATGACAGGGTCGTGTTTGGCACGCTGGATCAAGTCATCTGACTTCTCCATTGTCTCCACCCTGTGCAGTTTCTTTGTGGTCTTCTTTTGGCAAATCATGCAGAGGGTCCACTTTTTGTGGTCGCCGATGCATCCATGGTCTGCTGCTGACTTCGCAGTCTTTTGAGTTTGCCTTCAGAGGTGAATAAAGAGTAGCATGATTTATGCCACTTGAGTTCCAATGCATTGAAATCATCCTTGGAATGACTTTCCAGTCTCTGTAAAACATCAAGCTAGTAGGTATCTCCCAGGTTCTTTCTCTCATCGCCCACAGTCAGGGTTGGCAAAAACCCAGCAAAAAACCCAAAACCCAGCAAAAACCCAACTGCTTTTTTGCTGGGTAGTTGGGTTTTTGCTGGTTTTTTGGTTTTTGCTGGGTTTTTGCCAACCTGCCCACAGTCATAGTTCTTGCTTTTCCTTCTGCTGATGCTGTGCGTAGGTCACCAGCGCTGCTTCGGCAGAAGACGCAACAATCCTCACTGACATCCTGACGTTTTCTCTTGCGCTTGATGACAGCTACAAGATCCATTGCTGATGAGCTCCCTATCTGCAAAGACAAGTGGGAATGGCAGTATGTAGTAGCCACAGATATATTGAAACAATTCGAAACATACCTATCCTTTAGCAGTATTATTATTATTATTATTTTACCAGCTAGCACTGTCTGCACTCTTTTAATTGCATATACCAAACCAATGTCTGGCCAGCCAGTGCACTGAAAATATTCAACATGTGAAAGTATGCTATTACTTGTACTATGGTAGTAGTAGGCACATGGGCACCTCACCCAGCATGCTAAATGTAGTTTTAATGAAAATAAAGACATCCAGAGTCATAGTTACATTCAATTATTATCCATAAGATCACAAAAATATGCTTTATGTGCTAATGATACATCTTTAAACACGTTGTTACATAGAGCCACCACTGAAATGCAAATATTCGGAATTTTTCAGAATTTGACATTTGTAACCTTGTATGGGACCTTCAAACCCAAAACTGAGAGTGGCATCCACCCACATCTTGTTTGGCACCCTCAATACTACTTATCTAAGGTGGGTGCCTGCTATTAACAAAAAACGCCGTTAAGTTTTTATCTAGAAGACTTTTCAATTTTTTGGCCGGCCCACTATAAGAAACGACATTTTATCAAAGAGAACTTTCGAAGAGATACTCTACGAGTCTACAGGATGGCTCATAAGTCCCACTCCGTTATAATTAAAGTGAAAATCCATCTTTGGAAGGGGGTTGATCGTATACACTCCAGCGCAAATAATTTTTGCTGTTGAGCAAAAACCATGTATTCTGTTGCATACCAATATTTTCTTTCTCATCGTGTATAAACTGAACATAATAAACTAAAACCAGATTATGTTAAATATACACCTTTTTCAAGACAACACATGTTAACGGAGAGCACAAATCAACTTTATCGTGGTTTGTTTTCTGTAATCATTTATTTGAAACCGGTTGTAAAATATAAAGTGTGGAGGTCTTTCAGTATTTCTAAACATAAAACAATTATTTATACCCAATCACTGCATGAGAAGAGCTAAGCCGATGTGAATGTACTAGAAGATATTACGTAGAAAAACCAAACTTGCATAGTTAAAAACAACCATAAATATGATGGACCATTTGGCAACCAATTCAGACGGTTAATTCAACCAAATTTATCTATACGATAATTACTCTAACCATACTTTTTTATGGTAAATTTAATTTCATTAACCGCGCGAACGACATCTGATCGACCTAACAAAATCGACAAGTTATTGTGAGTTAGATTAAGTTAGGTTAGAGTAGCATAGGTTAGATTAAGTTAGGTTAGATTAGCATAGGTTAGATTAAGTTAGTTTTTTAGGGTTCTTCTTTTAGTAGTGTTATTCTTGTCACTTAAATAGGTATAAGTCCGAACTAACTGTATTGACTAGTTGCCAAATTCTGAGGTTGTTGCATCTAAGCGTTGATTTCTGCGCGTTTTTAAGGACCGTGATGTACGAGTATATTCGTAATACGTGATAATTATATATTACAAACATTTCTTGTATATAATCCTTCATTTTATTTATATTGATGAAACCAACTCTTCTTCCAAGTCCATCTTTACTTAATCTCTCTTGTAATAGTTAAACGCATCATTGATTCTCCTTCATAAAATTTTAAGATAAAAAAGGTTTCCTTCGAAACTTTTCAAAATAAAAGTTAAAATTACGAATTAATTTTTTAGTTTCAATGAAAGTATTTAAATAAAATTTATGAGCAAAGTTTGAAAGTTGAATTTTAGTTTTTATAAGAAATAATTAAATATGAATAATTATTTTAATTATTTTAGTTTAAAAAATATGGAAAATTAAGAAAGAATAATTCGATTCGGAAAACGGACCAGAAATTATTCCCGCAAATCAGTATGAGGAATAAGGATTGGGGTGCAGTGACGATCTCGCTGCAAATAATTTATTTGGCTGGACGCAGTTTCCTTTTTAAAAGAGAACTTTTTACCCGGTTGGTGGCGTTATGGGACGTTAAATGAACAACCAACTAATCAAGATGGAAGTTCAAAATTAATTTTAAATTTTTAAAAGATATTAAAGAGTGCCCATAATCCTTAGCATTCTCTAAAATTACGCGTGATTTTAAGGACATCTATCACAAATTCAGAAAAAGTGCTTCGTTCCAATAACCAAATTATTTGACAACCAATTCAGAAGGGGTTAATTTAACCATTCCATGATTACAGTAAACACTTAAATATAGTTAATGCAACCATCGTATAGTTATTTGGTCGTGGTGACGATGTAGTTTCTGTGTAAAGATATCTTGCCACGTATATTAATAAACAGCATTCGCAATGAAAAAATAGGCTAATAATAATAATAATAAAAAAATTAAATTATTATTATTATTATGATTATTACTATTATTATTATTAATTATTTTTCAACAGTTCATATAATGTCTTCTAAAATGTTCTATTTTCTTCTATTTTTCCAACAAAATTCAACGACTTCCACAATAAACATTGGTATCGCGCCATAAAAAACAGAATTTTCAGTTTCTTTGAAGTTTATATCTGTGAAGTTTTTATATACAAAAAAAAAGGCCCGCGAAGTTTTTTAATTTCGACAGTGTAAATAAACCGTCTTATTTAAGAAAATTAAAAATTAGTTGCAAAATTTTTCAACGTGAATTCTGGGTTTTTTTCCCCTAACTATTCGAATGGGCTCTCTCTCTCTCTCTCTCTCTCTCTCTCTCTCTCTCTCTCTCTCTCTCTCTCGCAACAATGGTTGGAAGTTGGATTTGAAACGGTTTAGGACTAGTGTGTGTGTGGGGCTTACTTTACGTATAAGATCTGTGACACGTGGAACAGGTTACCTTCAGAAGTTGTGAACAGTTCCTCTGTGGATCAGTTCAAGAAAAGGTTAGACCAAATCTTGCACACTATTTGAGTGTGCAGAAAATTTTCCCTGGCACTGTTGCCATTGGTACCTCCTCGGTATGGGCCGCAAGGCCTTTTGAGGTACTTCTTTTCCTTGTCTCTCTCTCTCTCTCTCTCTCTCTCTCTCTCTCTCTCTCTCTCTCTCTGTTGAAAACTCTTTCCATGAAAAAGGATGAATGAATAAGAAGTGAAAACCAAGAAAGAAAAAATCTACCGCAAAGTCCTTGAACGTTTTTCATGGTCCCTTTTTAAAGACGAACAATCTTCCTTCCATCTCATAAACTTTACCAAAGTTAGGCGCTGCTGAGGAAAGACTGAAATCATTGAGTGGAAATTCATGCACGCGCGGTAACAAAATCAAAAAATCTTGAATAGATACGAGACGCGTTTAAATAATGCCTTAATATTTCTTTTTTTTTCAATATTAAAAACGAAGAGAATAGGGAAATGCTGTTCATAGGAACGATGAAACGTTCATGAATGAACACCAACACCACGACGAAACAAGGAGAAAGGTTGGTAGTCGCGTCATTTCTAGAACGCGGGTCGTAGAAGAAAGGAAAGGAATAAAGTTTGTGAAAGAGGTCCCCGCGCCTCATAAATTTACAGCTTTTAAAAATCAGAGAAATTAAACTTCCGCTTATAAAAGGGGGTACAGCAAATTGAGGTGTTATAATAGGGGAAGATTTACTTGAACGTTATTTCGTGCAGCAGAGGGAGAAGGTATGGAAGGGGGTCAAGAATAGTTTGTAATTTATAAACGTTCTCATACATAAGTTCTGAAGATCCAATACGAAACCGTTTTAGTGAAGGAAACTTTAATGAAAAATAAATATTTTACCTTTAAGGGTTCGTTGAGACCCTTTGGTTTTATCCTGTAAATGCCGCTGGTCATATTCCCCATCTGAATCACCTCGGTACAGTCTACTGGGAGGCGAGCAGACTTCTTTACAGGTTCTGTTTTACCCTGGGGCTCAACTACTGGTTCTGGAATTGTGTTGTCCTTCTCAGTGGGAGACATTCGTTCGGGTTCTTCCGTTTTAGAGATGGAAGGTGCTGTCAAAACCGCTTGCGGGTTTCTCGTTGTAGAAGGGGTCGCCGTTGAAATGTTGTTGTGTTTTTTCACGTTTTCGTTTGTGTGAGGGATACATGGCTGCAAATCGGTGTTGTTACAGTCTTCGAAGTGTTTGTTGACGTGTTTCGGTCCGCTGTGACTGCGGTGAGTCGTTGTGTGGTTGGTTCGATGACTGCGTAAAAGGAATGTCGAATTGAGCATCACTTCGAGAATCCTTTTATGATCCTTCTGGAGGTTTTTCAAACTGCTTTTGAGCTTATGGTGATGAGTAGTTTTGTTAATGGTTTTCGACATCTTTCTTACCTTTTTCTTAATGTGTTCGCTGCGTTCGTTCATATCTTTGACCGCGTTACTAATTTCAGTCACTCCGTGTGCCAACTGGCCGTGCTCCTTTCTGATCGCTTCGATTTTATCCGCTATCTGACGAAGTTCCGTCAGAAGAACGTTCAATTCGCTGTGCAAATCTTGATCGTCATCTTCTTGATATTTCATATTCATCTTCAGCAGAGTACCATTTTTGGAGTTAGGAACTTTAGGAGAAAAACCGTTCCCTTTGATCGAAATCGGAGTAGAAGATGGTTCAGTGGTTGAATTGGTCATACCAGTGACCTCTTCGTTCCAGACACAGAGCAGCGTGAGGACGACTGTAGCCCTCAATGCCACACGCCGTGAAACACTTCCAACACCTTGGAACATTTTTACCAACTGAGTCTCTTTCAGCGCTTGAGAACGCGTGGACCCCAAACGTGCCAATAAGTCCCCCCCGGCTCCCGTCAGGGGAAAGTGATAATGGGGGACTTGGGGGGATTCAAGAGAAGTCCTTCCAATGAATCGTTAAAACGATTAAAGTCTTACTTTAAAAAACGACGCACAACTGATTATTTTACAGACAAACTCTTCCGTGTCTCTTTCGTGAATCGTAAAAGGAAAGAAGCCAAAGGTGGAAAAGGAAGCTGGAGCGAAGAGAGAAAGAGGGTCTTCTCCGAGACTGATCAATACACGATGCGAGAACCGAGTTGTTCTCGAAGGCGCAGATGGAAATCACGAGATCCGAATCGCCTCCAGATAAGCGGCCCGCGATTTATTTCCTCTCCTCCGTCCTAACAACTTTCCATAAACAAATTAACATTATATATATATATATATATATCGTTAAACCCCGTGTACGGTAAAGTATTTTAGGGAGCGCATTTGTACAAGAGGGTTAATGTAACGGGAACGTAAGAGAACAACAACCTCTTGACCTCTTAATACAAATTAAGTGGAAATTTTTTTTACACTTATAAACTGACGAAAGAATTATGAAACAAATATGGAATTCAAAGGCAGAGAATTTGAAGGATCCTTCAAACGAGGTGGACAGTCAGTTAGTGCGGAAATGGAATGTGATGCTTTTGGGTCACTTCAGTCTCTCTTTCTCCGATATCGAGTGGTTAGTGAAAGGCCACAATCCTTTCTTTGTATCACTTCAAACGTCAAATGATTTTAGTTCTCGTTTAATTGTATTTGAAGACTCGGGATGATTCACAAATTAATAATAATAACAATAAGTTACTTGAGAGAACTCTAAAACCGTGGAATTATTTTCGTGCATGAATTTATATCAGAGAGAGAGAGAGAGAGAGAGAGAGAGAGAGAGAGAGTATTACACTTTATTACACTTTAAAAGACAACAAAAGTGAAAATAGAATTTTTCAAAATATTCCATTTGTACTGTCTTGCAATTTTCTGATATAGTCTTTATAAATGTAGGTTAAGTATAGTTACAGTAGGTTAGGTTACGATAGGTTAGGTAAGGTACAGTTAGGTTAGTTCAAATTTGGTTTAGTTAGATTATATCCTTCTACGTTTCGTCACCTTTGTTAGCGTAGGCTAAATATTTTGGTGCTGGTTCAAACATTTTCGTCAAAAAAATTTCATTGAGAGAAAAGTTTTTCTACGTCTCGAGAAATTGTCCCTTCGGTCAAAAGTTTTGTCTTTCAAAAGACCCCATCGCCTTATTAAATAAAGCCATATTTGCCCATGATTTCCAGTTCGTTTTCCATTCACAACGATTCATCGAACGATGTTTTCATACACATTTATTCCGTTATAAGCCTCGTACTCAAACTCAACTTTAATTAAGCGATAAGTGCATCGTACATCTGGCATTCAATTAACGATGAACATTGCCATGGAGTGAATATCGCTGAAAGTTTCAGGAGATATTTTATGCAGTTTGAACTCTGAAAAGGAGAGTAAAATTCTGAAGATAATTACCGCTCTGAAAATTAAAATGGAATAAACATGAGAAATGTATAAATAACAAAAATATAATAGCGCGTGAGAAATAGCGTTTATGCATGAAATGTATTAAATTAAAAATGTGATGACATAAAAAAATTATGAATATTCCGTGATAATAAAATTTAAGGTGTGTTCACTGAAGATGCGTACATTAGGGTGGAGTGAAAAAAACTTTTTTTAGAATTCATTTTTGTAGGGACACCCAAAAGTTAGTCTATGACACCAATAAGAAATCTGTAAAATATTAGCTACCTGTGACATCAACTTCACCGATCCCAAGGAGGTCAAAGATTTTGCCTTTCAGGTGCCCCAAAAAATTATGGAAAAATTCAAAGATTTAAGTGTATATTCCGTTGTGTTTAAGCTAGTAGTCCTGCAGCGGTGCACATGAGGTGTGTTTTAGAGTACATACAATGTCTTATTGTTGATTCTGGTAGGGTATGCCCTCCAGATCATGAAACCAATTGATGCCACGTTGTAACTCTTGGGGAAATTTTTTTATGAGCATAAATCCAAAATGGCCGCTGCCGAAATAGCGTTTTTTTTGTAAACATGGCCAAATAGTAACTTATGAATGTTCAGTGAGGGGATAAATGAGTATATAGCATGGAAATAAATATCTATCCCTGGTCTACCAGTGATAATTTAGACTAATTTATAATGTTATATGAAGTTAAAAAAAATAATAAACCAAAATACCACTTATATTTAGATGAGCACATAACTCAGTAATCACACACACACACACACACACACACACACACAGTTGAGGTACATGAATAGTTGTACAATGACTAGCCACATGGAGTTAATATGCCTGTTTTGGTCTACTCATCTGTTTCATCAACTCTGTTGTATCTTGTTTGTTCGTTGCAACATTCTTGCAAGCCATGACATCCACAGAACATAGAACAGGACAATTTTGCAGCAGAGCAGCTGCACCTGGTGGTAGCGCATGGACGTGTAGAAGAACAGCCGCATCGTATCATCTTTAGAACTTCCACGGGAGCTGATGATACATCTGGTGATCGAGAGTTCATCCGAGCGCCCGCTGTCGTATAAGGTCCTAATCAGCCAGTTGGCTTAATCAGCCAGTTGGCTTAGAAGACTTCTTAGAAGGCGTAAATGGCTTGTTCAGGTGTACATTATTAGGGTTGAGTTGTGAGATTGCACTATTTAATTAATTAAAGCATACATTCTGGCTTTCCGCCAGTTGGCATAATCCGCTAGTTGGCTTAATCCACCAGTTGGCTTAACCAGCCAGTTGACGTAGAAGACCTAGAAGGCAGGGGTATATATTAGCTTTTCAGCTGCCAGATTGCGTAATTCAGATATTTTTGACAATTGGCTTAAAAATCCGTCAGCCGTTTTAGAAGGCAGCCATTTGGTATAATTAAATAATAATATCGTTTACAACTAAAAGGATTAAATGAAACACCATCACATTATTCTGTTTATTTAGGGGAATTATTGGAATCAATTTCACGAAATATATAGTAAATAAATACACAATCAAACGATGAAATATATGCAATAAAAATTATTAATAATATAAGAAACACGAACGAGGAATATATATATATATATATATAATCTAATAATATACAAAACGATGGAGCATAACAATCAATATAACACTACAGGAAAATATATATATATATATATATATATATACCGCGCAAGACGAGAAAGAGAAAACAACAAATGAAAAAATGAAGTACCACCTGGGAATCGAACCCGGGATCTTCCGATTGCCGGTCAGACGCGATAACCACTACACCATGGACTTCACTCTTCCAAATGCCGTAATTCCTCTACATACTCGCAGAAACCAATGCCCCAAGGGGCACCTCCCGCTTGCCGTAACATTATATACATTCAACTGCAAAGAACACGCAGTATAAATAACGTAAAGAACGACGCTTTATAGGAGATATTCCGCGCAAGACGAGAAGAGAAAACAACAAATGAAAAATGAAGTACCACCTGGGAATCGAACCCGGGATCTTCGATTGCGTCAGAACGCGATAACCACTAACCTGGACTTCACTCTTCCAAATCGTAATTCCTCTACATACTCGCAGAACCAATGCCCCTTGGGGCATTGGTTTCTGCGAGTATGTAGAGGAATTACGGCATTTGGAAGAGTGAAGTCCATGGTGTAGTGGTTATCGCGTCTGACCGGCAATCGGAAGATCCCGGGTTCGATTCCCAGGTGGTACTTCATACTCGCATTGGTTTCTGCGAGTATGTAGAGGAATTACGGCATTTGGAAGAGTGAAGTCCATGGTGTAGTGGTTATCGCGTCTGACCGGCAATCGGAAGATCCCGGGTTCGATTCCCAGGTGGTACTTCATTTTTTCATTTGTTGTTTTCTCTTTCTCGTCTTGCGCGGAATATCTCCTATACAAGCGTCGTTCTTTACGTTATTTATACTGCGTGTTCTTTGCAGTTGAATGTATATAATGTTACGGCAAGCGGGAGGTGCCCCCTTGGGGCATTGGTTTCTGCGAGTATGTAGAGGAATTACGGCATTTGGAAGAGTGAAGTCCATGTGTAGTGGTTATCGCGTCTGACCGGCAATCGGAAGATCCCGGGTTCGATTCCCAGGTGGTACTTCATTTTTCATTTGTTGTTTTCTCTTTCTCGTCTTGCGCGGAATATCTCCTATACAAGCGTCGTTCTTTACGTTATTTATACTGCGTGTTCTTTGCAGTTGAATGTATATATATATATATATATATTAAATAATTAAATATATTGAAAATAATAATATGCAAAACGATGGAGTATAATCATCAACATATTAGTACAGGAAAAAAAATATACACACACACACACACACACACACACAATTATATTAAATAATTAAATATATTGAAAATAAATATACATAGCATAGCGGCAATTGAATAATCTTCCAAGTCGAAACGACAGCTACTCATTATATAGAGATACAACTCTTCAGGGTGAACAGTGTAGGCGAGCTCTGCCCTGTACCGCTCAAGTCCATTGTACCAAAGTTCGGGATATTTCAAAGAGTCTAAATCTTTTAAATAAGCTTCCAGCTGTACACCATTCTTGCCTTGTTCATTCCTACATTCCATAAAGCCGTCGAGCAGAGCGGTGTATGCGTATTCAAGAACCGTATCAAAATAAATCATATCCGTAACACGAGCGTCTAATATAGGCTTCAGCTTGCGGAATTCGACGATTTCAAACATTCTGTCGGGGATGAAACGGTTTCGCGTTGGGACAAGAACGTTATTATCAGATGCATTCTTCCACATCGGTTGTATATCAATGCATGGCTGATCGTTATTTATACACAACGTACAAACATAGCATATGAGGGGGCATCATTAAACTGTTCTCTTCTTGTACCTACATCTGCAGGTATTTTATAATGATCCTCACCCCACTTTTCAACTATCACGAAGACTCTATTCATCTCAACACTTAAATAATAACATTACGTTTGCTTGCTTACCTACAAATCGTTTCAAGTACATAGTTAATGCTACCGGTTTCACGCCTGAACACGCGAAATGACTTCGTCACGGACACATCGTACGAGGCATTGAGAATGCTTCTTAAAGGAAGTTCCATTGTATTCGAGGAGTGCACGTCCAATCGGTTCAAGCTTTGAAATCACTATAAGCCACGGGTGGGTGGATCGGTTCGACGGGAGGAACGAGTCACATTATGAGCCGATGAAACGTGTACGGCGCTATTCCGACGTGAATACTTGTATCCCATTATACAGGGTAGGCGTTTTGAGAAATTTTCGGTACATGAAGCAATATCGGTTTTAATGTTTTATCGCTCCCACTCCCCAGAACACGCAGCAGACATTTTCGCTTAGGGGACAATCTTAGCGACATCTCACTGCAAATCTCGTCGTGATGCATATGAATGTAATGGTAAAAGTACTTTAGCGAGTCCATGATGACAAGGTTTACGTTCTCCGCCACATACGCGTACTCGGTGTGATGCAGCATGATATAACACCGCCTGTCACACTACTCCTCAACAAGACACATTATCCATACCCGCTGCTTCTCTTCTGCACGGTTGTTTCTTTCACCTAACGGTATATGGACGCTTTTATACAGTTTAGCCCTACAACGTAGTCCATCACATCGTTTGTGCCGCGAAATCCGGAAGTACTCTCGCCAGAATATCCATACAGTATTTGAACATCTTGTTCCCTCGAGCTATTCAATGTATCCTTAAAAGTCTCAAGGAAGAGGGGGGTAGGTCGTCTTTCAGTATTCACTACATCTTCCGACTTTACCAAATACCACTTCATAAACGTCGAACACGCAATATCAAAAGTAGCCATCACTATTTTTCGTATACTCGAGAAATACACGTCTGAGCTTAAGGGTTTGCGAGGTCATGAGCACGCAGGGATAGAGATATGCTCAAGTAGTGGCAGGAGTCACGTGGCCGTACTTACAATGGGCCGAACTTAGGAATGTACACACGCAGCACGCAAAGGAGAAAATGAAACCATAATTGAAGCGAATATACGTTATAATTAAACATATCGTTAACAATACACATGTATATCAATACAATCAAGAATTAAGGTATCCAAAGGGTACGGTATCATAGGTACCAGGCACCTGGTAACGTTTCCTATAGGTGCTACGACATACCTTTGTGCCCCTAAATTCCTTCACACCCCAGTTTCTGCGTCCGAAAATTGTGGGTCCCCACAGTCAGTTGGGGTGGCTGATCGCCCTCATCTTCTAAGCACACTAGATCCTTCAACGAGTCAAAGTTAACGACTCGCCGGTTCGCATGGTTAGCGTGATACCCTTAGCCTTCACGATATATTTCATATCCTCCCCCACCCTCACCCGTACCCCATAGGTTTTGGCCTGTTGATACAAATGAGTCAGCGTATGCACCATCACCATACTCATCTTCATCTCGTCAGTTAACTCTCCGAGGAATTCCCAATAGCAGGCATGTATTCACCCTCCTCGCCGTGAATATCACACTATCTGTGTCAGCGTACAGCACCTCCGCCCAAGAGAGTGCAGTAGTCCAAAGCTTGATGCGGGCGTAGGCCATTGTGAAGCTAGCTACAGGTATGTTTAACCCGTGAGGTATCTGTGGCCAGTCGGTGATGTTTTACTTTATTATGTAAGTATTACCTACATTCACGATCTCCATAACCTCTTTATCCCATACTTCACTATAACTTTGTGCCAAATGAACGTTCCTTTGCCAGTATTCTGTGCAAATTTCCCCAAAGACTGTTTAGACACAACTTTGCACTAAAGCGCTTGCCAGGATCTTAACAATTTGGGAACGGTCAAGCTGAATACCTTCACGGGACGGTAACGCTGAATATAAGCCGTTTTTCATCTTCGGTATCAACTCCTCGCGGATACCGCGATGCTTCTACCTTATCCTTCAAAAAAGCGTTTATATATGGCGTGAAAGGTTGGGTAGCTTCTGAAACCTCCACACCTCATGTATCTTCAATATTGTGTACCATGGAACGGCTAGGTCAGCTCAGGCTTGTATACACACCTCTGATCTTACGCTGGTTGGTTGTATGATTACAATCACCGTTTTCTCCTCTGAGCACTTCACGCACAGGGAAAATGAGCTTGTGATCTATAACGACGGGTAAGATCGGCATCCATAAATCGCGAGGGGGGAACGTCTACGAAAGAGAGTCCAAAGTAGCGCTCATTCAATTAGCTGAGAACTCTCGATGGTTGGCATGGTGGGACCCACAGTTTTTCAGGTGCACCTACGGGTACGATTGTTCTTCATCACGTAGGGATATAAAGAACACAAGTCGTCAGTGGAGCTTCACGCCCTCGTAGCGGAAAGTATAGCTTGAATGGGTTTGTACGCCCTCCAAACAAGCTGTCACCGCATTTGAGGGGATCCAACACATTGAACGTTTGATGGCCCTTATTTCTTCACGGTATGGCCATCTGTTTCCATTTGTGCATCATACTTATGCTCCCACACGATCTTGTGAGTGAACTGGGAGCCTATAAGTTGATCGCGGTTACGGGTCCATGCGAGGCTGTTCGGCGGGGATCTTCCATAGGTCCCCTGTGACGGCACACTCAGGGTGGGCATCCATGCCACCAGCAGCCGTTAAAGGAGTACACAGTCTTCTCACCAGTGGTTGGATCCTCACTTAGGCCATCAACCCAAAAAACACGACCATTGACCTTAATGGGTATTCCCATGTGTTGCGGGCGTGTTTTATGTATACCCCGGTCTGTTGCTGTAGGTGTATGAGCCAGTAAATAGCCTTGTGCCCATAACTGCGGGGATTGTTTCTGTGAATGACTGCTAAGGTGTCTTTAGCATGAATTATTCTTGAACACCGTAAAACATAATGAGGCGATCGTGGTTGCGACTTGCAGCGGATCGCATTTGAAAAGGGCTATGTACATCCTTCTAAAGGCCTGGAAACATACTCTAAGCATGCGCACATCATTCACGCAATAACGTTCACATTCATCAGCTATATTGTATGGACTAGCTTCATTAAAACTGTTGTAGTCGCGGTCAAATTCTTCACGCTCACTTCACTCATGTTGGTGTAGTTAAATTGTTTGGGTGAGGTAGTCCTACGTAATTTAAAGTTTCGCTAGTGAGAATGTGTAAGGGAAATACCCTTTTGAAACTTCAGTGGCTACGCCCATGACTTGGGTAGCTTTGCTAATTTACAAGGTGTGAACAGCAGGGTGTCTTTAAACTGTACATTACTTTTATCTGCATCTGTATTAGTTTGTTGCCTCTTTTCAAGGGATCACCTGTAAATATCGCAGACGACTAGTGTTCGAACAACTTATAAAGGAACTGTGTGTCAAATTTTGCCCCGTTATGGGCAAGAATATACAGTCATTTTTTTAACTTGCCGCTAATTTGACATATACAATACAAAGAGTTTCACAGGCTGTCGTGTGCAATCGTTTTAAAAACGTTTGTCCGTTTACCACATTTGTGACACTCATCACACTCAATCTCCATGACTCATCACAGATAGTCTGACTTAGGTAAATGTGGAATAACCTCTTTGGTTTCGCGTTCGTGTATGTTTCTATATCGTAGTACACGGATATACAAGGGCTATTTTAGGTTTAGCATCTTTCATATAACATACATGCTTCACTCCATCCGCCTTATATTTTTCATGACACGTAGAACAGTGAATTTCATTACATTTATGCACAAACTTACCCCAATTATCCATCATATGAAACACGCTACATTCACAGATTCTCATTTTCCTGCAAGTGCCAATTGACTTATGCAGCTCAAAGCAATTATTATTGAAAAATGTACATCTACACGCATTACATTCCCTCTTCTCAGCTTCAACTACACGACTTTCACATTTGGGGCTTTTACACTGCTCACATACCATGTAGCACTCCTTAATTGTTTCACTATATCATCTGCAAACTCGAGACATCCCTTACACAAATCATGATGCCTTCCATATTTTCGATTTTTATCATAACTAGCGTAGAGAGTCCTTATGTTACGGATGGCGAGATACGATGTTCCTGACAATCCTAAAATACGTAGAGGTCTTGTACGATCTCTCACACTGCTTTTAAAAACATACGCAGTCCTATGACGATCATCCATTGCAAATACGACTGTACGAGCATTCATTTCCTGCTCGACCCTTCTCAGTTCTTCAGGACCCATATATTACAATCAAACTCAAGCTTGCAATGTGAAGCCAGTTTACGGGCATGCTGCACAACCGTAGGCAACCAAATTTTTTGCGTCTATGTATTTAGCACCAGTGAACATACGAGCTAAGACTATTGCTATAAAGCCGCAACACACGATCGACGTTTAAATACTTTCTGTAAATAACCAGAGAATTTAAATTAAGAGTATAAAGTGTGGCACTATGACCAGCAACCCGGAATACTCTGTCAATATCTACCATGAAGTTGTCCATATTGAAAGCTGTATACTTTGAGAGGCCTGCATTTATACGGCCCAAGATATATTCTATGTCTACAGCCGCCAAACATCTGAACGATATTACTACCCAAAAATCATCTACGTCCCCGTCATCTGAACCGAATCTGAAGGACAGCCTCGTCCGGACTTCATGCTCATCGCGGTTCTGAAGGGCAAACTCCACAATACGTTCAACTACGCGTCGCAGCCCAACACCGTTGGTTTACAAGGATCCAGGATCAACCCTGACCACGTACCGACTTCTAGTCAGGGCAGGGGTGGGGGTAGTGGTGCGCACAACTCGAATGTTATACCTTCCTCCACAGCACGAGAAGCTGCTGTGCTGTGGAGGAAGTACCCGGAATTGAACAGGAATAATGGGGTATATTTGAGGAAGGTACTATTGTGGGGGTTGTGTCGTAAAACGTAGAGAGTTGGGGCTCTATTACTGGGGTTCTAACAACCGGCGCAATCCTGGCACGCTTTATACCTGACGTGGAGGGTTTCTTCATCATGCTTCCGCTTTGAATTGTCGCATGGTACGGTGTATCCCTGTGAGGGTTCATCAGCGGAGAAGGATTCTGTAGCTACACGGTCATCGGGGTCATCTGTGATATCGATGATGGGAGGCCGTACATCGTCGTCATTCACGGTTCTGTGGAAGAAGAAAAAGAAGAATATAAGAAGCAGCACTTAAATTTTGTTATATTTTGTAAAGACCCACTTAGGGATGTGACGTGTTTAGAGATGGAGTCTGTAGAAAAATTCAGGGTCACAAGCCCCTCCACATACATTATATCTGGCCCAACAGGATGTGGTAAAAGTGTGTTTATGCTTAAAATCATTAAATATAAGGTGAAAATGTTCTCCAAATTTGTACATAAAGTAATATGGTGCTATTCGACGTATCAATCAGTGTTTAACGAGTATCAAAATGATATTTTGTTCCACATAGGTATATATGACGTTAAATTCGTAAAGGGAAATGAGCATACAGTCATTGTAATTGACGATCTCATGTTGAAATGGATAAAACGTTTGCCGAGACGTTTACAGTATTCTTCATCAACTACAATCATTGTAATACAGTCATTGTAATTGACGATCTCATATTGGAAATGGATAAAACGTTTGCCGAGACGTTTACAGTATTCTTCATCAAACTACAATCGTTACTTATACACAACGTATAAACATGGCATATGAGGGGGCATCATTAAACTGTTCTCTTCTTGTACCTACATCTGCAGGTATTTTATAATGATCCTCACCCCACTTTTCAACTATCACGAAGACTCTATTCATCTCAACACTTAAATAATAACATTACGTTTGCTTGCTTGCCTACAAAGCGTTTCAATTACATAGTTAATGCTACCGGTTTCACGCCTGAACACGCGCAATGACTTCGTCACGGACACATCGTACGAGGCATTGAGAATGCTTCTTAAAGGAAGTTCCATCGTATTCGAGGAGTGCACGTCCAGTCGGTTCAAGCTCTGAAATCACTATAAGCCACGGGTGGGTGGATCGGTTCGACGGGAGGAACGAGTCACATTATGAGCCGATGAAACGTGTACGGCACTATTCCGACGTGAATACTTGTAGCCCATTTTACAGGGTAGGCGTTTTGAGAAATTTTACGGTACATGAAGCAATACGGTTTTAATGTTTTATCGCTCCCACTCCCCAGAACACGCAGCAGACATTTTCGCTTAGGGGAAATTTCACGAACTAAACACATTTTATTCCAAACCGGTGCACTATTTGAGAGAAACATGTTACCGTATTTTTCCTTTGTGTTTAACAATCGATACTCGTCTCTAAATTCTATCAAAAACTCACACAGGCCTTTAGCGACAATCTCACTGCAAATCTCGTCGTGATGCATATGAAGTAATGGTAAAAGTACTTTAGCGAGTCCATGATGACAAGTTTACGTTCTCCGCCACATGGTGGTACGCGTACTCGGTGTGATCAGCATGATATAACACCGCTGTCACTACTCCTCAACAAGACACATTATCCATACCCGCTGCTTCTCTTCTGCACGGGTGTGTTCTTTCACCTAACGGTATATGGACGCTTTTATACAGTTTAGCCCTACAACGTAGTCCATCACATCGTTTGTGCCGCGAAATCCGGAAGTACTCTCGCTAGAATATCCATAACAGTATTTGAACATCTTGTTCCCTCGAGCTATTCAATGTATCTTAAAAGTCTCAAGTGAAGAGGGGGGTAGGTCGTCTTTCAGTATTCACTACATCTTCCGACTTTACCAAATACCACTTCATAAACGTCGAACACGCAATATCAAAAGTAGCCATCACTATTTTTCGTTATACTCGAGAAGATACACGTCTGAGCTTAAGGGTTTGCAGAGGTCATCTGAGCACGCAGGGATAGAGATATGCTCAGGTAGTGGCAGGAGTCACGTGGCCGTACTTAAATGGGCCGAACTTAGGAATGTACACACGCAGCGCACGCAAAGGAGAAAGTGAAACCATAATTGAAGCGAATACGTTATAATTAAACATATCGTAACAATACACATGTATATCAATACAATCAAGAATTAAGGTATCCAAAGGGTACGGTAATCATAGGTACCAGGCACCTGGTAACGTTTCCTATAGGTGCTACGACATACCTTTGTGCCCCTAAATTCCTTCACATACCCCAGTTTCTGCGTCCGAAAATTGTGGGTCCCCACAGTCAGTTGGAATGGCTGATCGCCCTCATCTTCTAAGCACACTAGATCCTTCAACGAGTCAAAGTTAACGACTCGCCGGTTTCGCATGGTTAGGCGTGATACCCTTAGCCTTCACGATATATTTCATATCCTCCCCCACCCTCACCCGTACCCCATAGGTTTTTGGCCATGTTGATATAAATGAGTCAGCGTATGCACCATCACCATACTCATCCTTCATCTCGTCAGTTAACTCTCCGAGGAATTCACCAATGACAGGCATGTATTCACCTCCTTCGCCGTGAATATCACACTATCTGTGTCAGCGTACAGCATCCTCCGCCCAGGAGAGTGCAGTAGTTCTCAAAGCTTGATGCGGGCGTAGGCCATTGTGAAGCTAGCTAAAGGTATGCTTGTAACCCGTGAGGTATCTGTGGCCAGGTCGGTGATGTTTTACTTTATTATGTAAGTATTACCTACATTTACGATCTCCATAACCTCTTTATCCCAGACTTCACTATAACTTTGTGCCAAATGAACGTTCCCTTTGCCAGTATTCTGTGCAAATTTTCCCCAAAGACTGTTTAGACACAACGTTGCACTAAAGCGCTTGCCAGGATCCTTAACAATTTGGGAACGGTCAAGCTGAATACCTTCACGGGGACGGTAACGCTGAATATAAGCCGACTTTTCATCTTCGGTATCAACTCCTCGCGGATACCGCAGCCAAAATAATATCCCAACATACACACAACAAGCTAACATTCTAGTTAATCACTACGCAAAGATAAGTCACTTAAACAGAGACAACAACCAGAAACACGCAGACAGACAAACAGCCAGACACAAGAAAACCTACAGACTCGACACGACCATTACACCCTTCAATACAAACCAGACCACCAACATCATCAAAAACATTAAGAATTCGAAGGCTACTGGACCAGACAACATATCTAACATACACCTTAAACACTTGGGCCCACAAGGAATACTAGCTCTCACAAATATCAGCACATATTCATACCAACACTGCATTATTCCTGACATATGGAAACAAGGTAAAATTATTACACTACTCAACCAAACAAAAATCCAACAAAACCAGCTTCCTATAGACCCATTAATTTACTATGCACACCTTCCAAAGTAACAGAAAGACTAATCTTACAAATCACCAACCCACACATTCCACTATCGCCTACTCAACATGGATTCAGACCTCACCACTCAACCACGACATTACTCACTAACCTCACGCAGCACATCATGGATGGCATCAACTCCAAACGACCAGCTCAACGTACACTATTAACAACAATAAACATTAGTAAAGCATTTGATGCTATCCCACGCTTCCCTCTCATAAACAAATACTCAACACAAACATGCACAATAACACCAAAAGGTGGCTGAGCAACTATCTTTCAGGAAGATACTCACATGTCACATTTAATGGCAAGTCATCCAAAAACTAGCTTTTTCCGAACGGGGTCCCTCAAGGCTCTGTTCTCTCACCAACACTCTTCAACTTATACACAACACCCATAGATAACAAGCTTACCTTATCATCATATGCAGATGACATCACTCTAACATCCATCCACAACAACATCGACACCGCTACAAATAACCTACAAACATACATAAACAGTATACAAGACTGGCTCACACACAATAGACTCAAAGTAGCGCCCACAAAATCAACCATCACCTTGCTTACAAGCAACACAAAAGAACACCAGGTAATTCCACAGCTTACACTAAACAACATCAACATTCCACACACTCACAGGACCAAAATACTTGAGGTCACATACAACACATCATTATCTTTTGCAAACCACATTCAGGACATTAAAAACAAGTGTACGTCAAGACTTAACACTCTTAGGGTACTAACAGGCACAAACTTTGGACACAGCAGGAAACAACAACACTCATATACAAACAATATATTCGCTCAGTTATGGACTATGCTAGCCCATGCTGGGCACCCATTATCTCAAACACACACATAAACACCTTACAGACAGTACAAAACAACGCACTTCGTATCATTACAGGATGCACTCAACAACACCAATAGAACACCTGCACACAGAAACAAAAATACTGAAAGTTAGGGAACACTTAGACATGAGGGGAACACAATTCATGGCAGCAGTGACAACTAACCCACAACATCCTTGCCACTACATGTACAATCATGCACCAACACCTCGCACCATTAAGGTAACACCAGAGAGACATTATAACCAAATACTCCATTCCATACCACGCCCCACAGACATCACATAGTACAGAAAACACATACACACACACCTAACCCACAAAGCACTGACACGACTCGGTCCGAATACGGTCCTAGGTGCGAAGCCGCCACCCATTAACAGGTCAGAGATCAGCCTGAGCAGATCAGATCGAGTTAACTTAGCACGATTCCGATGTGGACATCACCCCAACTTACGGACATATAAACACAGACTAGACAACTCCATAGACGACACCTGCCACCTGTGCCAGGACACACCACAAACAATTGAACACATTATGACAGACTGTACCGCTCTAGCACAACAACGAACACAACACAACATCACTAGTGCGCTGTACCTCTGGTCCACTCCGGAGAGGGCGATCGGTTACCTGGGTGCCGCCGGCTTGCTCGATCAGGGTGGGCTGATCGGCTAAACAACAACAACAACAACAACAATCTATTTTTCAAAAATAGATACATGCGGGATGTGTCGTTAAATACACAATATCTAGTCTTACTCGCACAATGTAATGTTCATAAATTGGGGTATTAGCCAATCAAATGTTCCAGAATCAGCGTAAGCAGTTTTTGGAAGTTTATAAAGAAGCCACAAGTCAGCGTTACGGATATTTGCTTTGTGACCTTCACCCGCGAAACACGTTTAGAGTGATTCTAAGAACAAATATATTTCCAAACGAGCCTGAAACGGTGTATATTGCAGAATGACAAATAGACTGAAGAAATATCGTGAATTAATAAAAATCTATCAGCGATTGCCCAGGGCACTGCAACAGATGTTTGTTAAAAATACCGACTCCGACTATCAAAATGTATCTGTGAAATCTGTCTTAATGTTATAAAATGTAATGTGCCAATGAATCTCCCTCAGAAGGCTCGCTTACGTCGTTACAAGAACATAATACGTACGCTCGTTCGTAAAAGTCAAACTGTGGGGAAGAAAAAGCGAATTATTGTACAAAGAGGGGGATAATTCCTCCCATCTTATTTTCATTTTGTGACCTTTACTGACTAGATTGATATAATGAAGAAAGTGGTGGTGATTACCCACTAGGTGTATGCTTCATTGCAAAGTTCAAAGAATCCAGACACGGTTCTAGAACCCCGTAAAAGTAGGCTTAAAAGAATGAAAAGCGAATTGTTAGCCTTATTAAACAGTGAAATGTCACCTGATCAGAAAAGGATCTTGTACCAAGATGCTTTGCAGAAATTTCTTCATGAGTACGAAGATTATAAGAATCCGACAGAGCTCCCCGTGGTTATTAGGCACAGCGCGAGCAACGATGAGCATGGTGACATAGGACCTGGGCCCGACGTTAGAGATGACCAACCAAAGAATAACGGAACGCAACACATCCAGCATGTATTAAAAAGTAGTCTCCCACACATATTGCGGAATAAAGGCTTAAGTCTTTATAATCTATTGAGTGAGGACCCCATCATACAGTGGGACGATACAAGCGATGTCATTGTTGAAGGAACAAGGGTACAGGGATCCAACATCGTCAACATTGTCCATGATCTGGTGAGAAAGTGGGACAGGCCCTCACCAACAGGATGGAAGCATATTAAAGCAAGACTACAACAAATAAATATCCCCAAAACATTGATAGGAAATGTGAATAGGTTAAAAGACTTGGAGCAAGTCTCGCATGTGTCACAACTGAGTACGCCATCATCCCCAGCTGGTGGGGCGTGGTTCGAATTCCAGGTGGAGTTCGGATTCCAGGTAGAGTGAAAAGCTTGGCCTTCGTCAGAATGAACAGTTCGGGTGGAAGATAACCAAAGGTTATACAGGGTTCGAATTGAGGGGGATAGCATCCCCTTGTTAACTCAAAATCAAATAACCATCCCCCTTGTTATCTAAATAAAATATGCTTTAACAACAACCTAATTCTGACTAAGGCACAGAAAGTAGAATAAAATATCTCTGTATTACGTTTGTTGCTTTATTGAAAGACTAATATATTTATAAGTTTTTATGTGACTTAACTGGCTTAAAATAAATATTCTATGGTCATGTAATGTGTTGTGATTAATGGAAGGGAACAGGGGGTTGATTGTGATTAAAATGGATTTTATCATGATATTTCAAAATATAAATTCCAAGTCAGGTGTCACAATTTACTTTCATGAAAAAATATGGAAGTCACTAGAAAAAAAGTTTCACTAAATTGATGATTTTGCTGCATATCTTTCCCTGAAAAGTCACCAGAATGTAGCATTGTGCAGTTACATTTTTTTTAAAATTTTCACGGGGGCCATGCTCTCGGAGTATGAACTACAAATCGATGAATCGGTACAGAATTTAAATTCTGTACCGATTCATCGATTTGTTGTACCTGCTATTCCATATGTAGAGACCGACCGGAAATTCCTTTCCTCACGTCCGCAAACATCTGGAAATCATCAGAAATCGAAAAACACACGTGGTGTTCAAGGAGAGAAAACAAAAGGGTGTTTGTCTTCTCCAAAAGGCCCGCGAAAAGTTAGCGTCTTCCGAGCCTATATAAGGCAGAGTTCACTAAACTCGCTCTCACTTTGCTCGTTACTCCTCCTCGTGAATCTCTTCTTTCACGTAGCGCCGTTCGACCTCAGCCGGCCTCAGTCCCTCAAGCAACACCTCAACAATACACGAAGCGAATCAACACTTGAGGCGACCTACAATTTCATCCCGCCGGAAGCAAACATCACTCTACCGCGTCATCCTTCTGGCCATGGCTTCACTCATCCTTCACCACCATTCGGTCCGCGCCCTTTCAACAAGTCTATCAACGGGCCCTCAACACATCCGGTAGGTCTATACGTCCTCAGACCATCTCCGTTGAAACGTAGGCCTCACTCGGCCTACAGTGTTTTGTTACATCGTGCTAGACTATTCAGGATTCAAGACTGAAGAGTCCACAAGCTCTGCCTAATCGCGTAGGCCCTAAAAGTGTCCTCAATACCGTTCAAACTAACTCTCCCGTGCCTAATCGCGTAGGCCCTAAAAAGTGTCTTTAATACCGTTCAAACTAACTCTCCTGTTAAGACCGCAGTAGGCCTAGTCAAGTGTTGTACCAATACTGTAGTTTTGTATCATCTTGTTATTGTGTTCATTCATATAACTTACTTATTTTGCGTCCGATTGTTTATGTGCTCTTTTATGCATTTCATTTTATCGACCTAATCTATTTACTGTACCATACCGTATTTTCATTATTTCAGTTATTATTGGCTTAATAACTTATTCTTTGTTCACCTCTGTGTATATCTCATTAGCCTACCTGAATTAGTGTACTTACTTAACAATTAGACTATATAACCATTTCTTATTGCCAATAATCAGTCATCTTTAACATACCGGTAGTATAAATACCGTTATAGAATTGTTAATCACTATAAATACCGCTATAGAATTGTTAATCACTATGAACAAATAATTCATTTATTTTCCTAATTAAACACAAACCAACAAAGTAATTTCTCTCTCCTAATTAAATATTGTTCGTTTGGGCTGTAATCCCCAAGCTGGTGACCCCTAATTATTCATTTAAATTTAATTCATAAATTATAGTAAGCCTACTTTCTTGGCCACATCAAATTGGTGATCCGTAAGCCACCCTCTCGTCTATTGTTACTTTCGCAGCCATCCCCTACCTAAAAGAAAAAATAATATATTATAGTCAACACTGAAAATTCCTATGATGCGCGACTTTTGCGCAACCCTGTATATATTGCTCGGGTCAAAACATAATGAACCTGCGTTAGGAATAACAAACTGTACCGTATAGCTGCTGTTTGCGACCAAACTGTGTTGAGGAGGTTAATCCTGGCGTAATCGGAGTCCTCTGTAGACGATTATACATTATACACTGTGCGGATGGATTAGGTGAGCCATGCTGGGTTGATGGGATTGTTTACTTGCGCCTACCTTACGCTGTAGAACCACAAATATCTATGAGAGGTAATTGCGCAAGAACGGTATTTATATTAGTAAAAAAAACAACTGCAGATCTCATACGCTTAGAACAACTCTCAGGATTTTTAGAGCTCTTTTGCGTTTTACACCTCGTTTAAAAAAAAAATTCCAATATACGTTAATTTTCTCTTACTCTTCTACTCCAGAATGAGGACTGGTGTGCCCAGCCACCAAGGCTCTACAGAACCTGATTATGTCTCAAAATGGGCTCGAGACGTTTCATAGAAACTAGTGATGTACCGATTCCAAAATTTAGCCAATGCCGATACCGATGTCGATGCCGATTCTTTGCCTATATTTAAAAAAATCAATTCCCTTCATAAATTTTATTAATCTAATGTGAAAACTTTAAATTTTCATATTTTTTACATTTCAAATTTATTTAAATGCTTTTCTTTAGCTCACTCCACAATATACAGCCCCAGAATTTGTAACTCATATACCGTAGCTAAAATGATATGAAAAAGTTTTATTACTCAGTAAAATGAATAAATAATTTTATTTTAGTTTCATAAATTAAATATCAATATTTTAAGTAATTGGTTTTCCCTATGTTCAAGGTATTTTCTTTCTTCAACAATGTGAACAACAACAAAATTTTTCATTAAAACTTTAAGTTCCTGGTAGCCAATTTGAATAAAAAGTAGATACAAAATTTGTGTTTATAAAATTATTAAAATACTTAAAATAAAGTCAATATAATAAGATGGTTTAATATATAAATTATAAAGTACAACTTAATATAGAATTATTATTAATATAGAGTAGGAGATTATAATCGTTTATATTTAGAGATTAACTAGTTTGAAAAATGTAAATTTATGGGTAACTTATTAAGCTTTGCCTTTTTCGTGAATGTAAAATATTTTTATATAAGTACATTTTGAAATGAGTATAAATTGTCATAAATAGTGTTTTTGATTGTTCAATGTTGTATAAATATAGATTTTGTTATGTAACGAAAATTAAAATTTTTCAAAGAATCGGTGAGAGAATCGGCTAAATTTGGCCGATGTCGATGCTTAAAAAAATGGCTGATTCTGCCAGTGCCGATTAATTGGTACACCACTAATGGAAACCAATAACAGTTTCGGGTGTTGGAAGGCGTGCTCTTGGGGCATTGGTTTCTGCGAGTATGTAGAGGAATTACGGCATTTGGAAGAGTGAAGTCCATGGTGTAGTGGTTATCGCGTCTGACCGGCAATCGGAAGATCCCGGGTTCGATTCCCAGGTGGTACTTCATACTCGCATTGGTTTCTGCGAGTATGTAGAGGAATTACGGCATTTGGAAGAGTGAAGTCCATGGTGTAGTGGTTATCGCGTCTGACCGGCAATCGGAAGATCCCGGGTTCGATTCCCAGGTGGTACTTCATTTTTTCATTTGTTGTTTTCTCTTTCTCGTCTTGCGCGGAATATCTCCTATACAAGCGTCGTTCTTTACGTTATTTATACTGCGTGTTCTTTGCAGTTGAATGTATATAATGTTACGGCAAGCGGGAGGTGCCCCCTTGGGGCATTGGTTTCTGCGAGTATGTAGAGGAATTACGGCATTTGGAAGAGTGAAGTCCATGGTGTAGTGGTTATCGCGTCTGACCGGCAATCGGAAGATCCCGGGTTCGATTCCCAGGTGGTACTTCATTTTTTCATTTGTTGTTTTCTCTTTCTCGTCTTGCGCGGAATATCTCCTATACAAGCGTCGTTCTTTACGTTATTTATACTGCGTGTTCTTTGCAGTTGAATGTATATATATATATATATATATTAAATAATTAAATATATTGAAAATAATAATATGCAAAACGATGGAGTATAATCATCAACATATTAGTACAGGAAAAAAAAATATACACACACACACACACACACACAATTATATTAAATAATTAAATATATTGAAAATAAATATACATAGCATAGCGGCAATTGAAATAATCTTCCAAGTCGAAACGACAGCTACTCATTATATAGAGATACAACTCTTCAGGGTGAACAGTGTAGGCGAGCTCTGCCCTGTACCGCTCAAGTCCATTGTACCAAAGTTCGGGATATTTCAAAGAGTCTAAATCTTTTAAATAAGCTTCCAGCTGTACACCATTCTTGCCTTGTTCATTCCTACATTCCATAAAGCCGTCGAGCAGAGCGGTGTATGCGTATTCAAGAACCGTATCAAAATAAATCATATCCGTAACACGAGCGTCTAATATAGGCTTCAGCTTGCGGAATTCGACGATTTCAAACATTCTGTCGGGGATGAAACGGTTTCGCGTTGGGACAAGAACGTTATTATCAGATGCATTCTTCCACATCGGTTGTATATCAATGCATGGCTGATCGTTATTTATACACAACGTACAAACATAGCATATGAGGGGGCATCATTAAACTGTTCTCTTCTTGTACCTACATCTGCAGGTATTTTATAATGATCCTCACCCCACTTTTCAACTATCACGAAGACTCTATTCATCTCAACACTTAAATAATAACATTACGTTTGCTTGCTTACCTACAAATCGTTTCAAGTACATAGTTAATGCTACCGGTTTCACGCCTGAACACGCGAAATGACTTCGTCACGGACACATCGTACGAGGCATTGAGAATGCTTCTTAAAGGAAGTTCCATTGTATTCGAGGAGTGCACGTCCAATCGTTCAAGCTTTGAAATCACTATAAGCCACGGTGGGTGGATCGGTTCGACGGGAGGAACGAGTCACATTATGAGCCGATGAAACGTGTACGGCGCTATTCCGACGTGAATACTTGTATCCCATTATACAGGGTAGGCGTTTTGAGAAATTTTACGGTACATGAAGCAATATCGGTTTTAATGTTTTATCGCTCCCACTCCCCAGAACACGCAGCAGACATTTTCGCTTAGGGGACAATCTTTAGCGACAATCTCACTGCAAATCTCGTCGTGATGCATATGAATGTAATGGTAAAAGTACTTTAGCGAGTCCATGATGACAAGGTTTACGTTCTCCGCCACATGGTACGCGTACTCGGTGTGATGCAGCATGATATAACACCGCCTGTCACACTACTCCTCAACAAGACACATTATCCATACCCGCTGCTTCTCTTCTGCACGGGTTGTTTCTTTCACCTAACGGTATATGGACGCTTTTATACAGTTTAGCCCTACAACGTAGTCCATCACATCGTTTGTGCCGTGAAATCCGGAAGTACTCTCGCTAGAATATCCATACAGTATTTGAACATCTTGTTCCCTCGAGCTATTCAATGTATCCTTAAAAGTCTCAAGTGAAGAGGGGGGTAGGTCGTCTTTCAGTATTCACTACATCTTCCGACTTTACCAAATACCACTTCATAAACGTCGAACACGCAATATCAAAAGTAGCCATCACTATTTTTCGTATACTCGAGAAGATACACGTCTGAGCTTAAGGGTTTGCGGAGGTCATCTGAGCACGCAGGGATAGAGATATGCTCAAGTAGTGGCAGGAGTCACGTGGCCGTACTTACAATGGGCCGAACTTAGGAATGTACACACGCAGGCACGCAAAGGAGAAAGTGAAACCATAATTGAAGCGAATATACGTTATAATTAAACATATCGTTAACAATACACATGTATATCAATACAATCAAGAATTAAGGTATCCAAAGGGTACGGTATCATAGGTACCAGGCACCTGGTAACGTTTCCTATAGGTGCTACGACATACCTTTGTGCCCCTAAATTCCTTCACACCCCAGTTTCTGCGTCCGAAAATTGTGGGTCCCCACAGTCAGTTGGAATGGCTGATCGCCCTCATCTTCCAAGCACACTAGATCCTTCAACGAGTCAAAGTTAACGACTCGCCGGTTCGCATGGTTAGCGTGATACCCTTAGCCTTCACGATATATTTCATATCCTCCCCCACCCTCACCCGTACCCCATAGGTTTTTGGCCATGTTGATACAAATGAGTCAGCGTATGCACCATCACCATACTCATCCTTCTCGTCAGTTAACTCTCCGAGGAATTCCCAATAGCAGGCATGTATTCACCCTCCTCGCTGAATATCACACTATCTGTGTCAGCGTACAGCACCTCCGCCCAAGAGAGTGCAGTAGTCCAAAGCTTGATGCGGGCGTAGGCCGTTGTGAAGCTAGCTACAGGTATGTTGTAACCCGTGAGGTATCTGTGGCCAGTTCGGTGATGTTTACTTTATTATGTAAGTATTACCTACATTCACGATCTCCATAACCTCTTTATCCCATACTTCACTATAACTTTGTGCCAAATGAACGTTCCCTTTGCCAGTATTCTGTGCAAATTTCCCCAAAGACTGTTTAGACACAACTTTGCACTAAAGCGCTTGCCAGGATTCTTAACAATTTGGGAACGGTCAAGCTGATACCTTCATGGGACGGTAACGCTGAATATAAGCCGTTTTTCATCTTCGGTATCAACTCCTCGCGGATACCGATGCTTCTACCTTATCCTTCAAAAAAGCGTTTATATATGGCGTGAAAAGGTTGGGTAGCTTCTGAAACCTCCACACCTCATGTATCTTCAATATTGTTACCATGGCGAACGGCTAGGTCAGCTCAGGCTTGTATACCACCTCTGATCTTACGCTGGTTGGTTGTATGATTACAATCACCGTTTTCTCCTCTGCGCACTTCACGCACAGGGAAAATGAGCTTGTGATCTATAACGACGGGTAAGATCGGCATCCATAAATCGCGAGGGGGGAACACGTCTACGAAAGAGAGTCCAAAGTAGCTCATTCAAGTTAGCTGAGAACTCTCGATGGTTGGCATGGTGGGACCCACCAGTTTTTCAGGTGCACCTACGGTACGGATTGTTCTTCATCACGTAGGGATATAAAGAACAGAAGTCGTAGTAGTGGAGTTCACGCCCTCGGTACGGAAAGTATAGCTTGAATGGGTTTGTACGCCCTCCAAACAAGCTGTCACCGCATTTGAGGGGCCAACACATTGAACGTTTGATGGCCCTTATTTCTTCACGGTACTGTCCATCTGTTTCCATTTGTGCATCATACTTATGCTCCCACACGATCTTGTGAGTGAACTGGGAGCCTATAAGTTGATCGCGGTTACGGGTCCATGCGAGGCTGTCGGCGGGGGATCTTCCATGGAGGTCCCCTGTGACGGCACACTCAGGGCTGGGCATCCATGCCACCAGCAGCCGTTAAAGGAGTACACAGTCTTCTCACTAGTGGTTGGATCCTCACTTAGGCCATCAACCCAAAAAACACGACCATTGACCTTAATGGGTACTTCCCCGTGTTGCGGGCGTGTTTTATGTATACCCCGGTCTGTTGCTGTAGGTGTATGAGCCAGTAAATAGCCTTGTGCCCATAACTGCGGGGATTGTTTCTGTGAATGACGGCTAAGGTGTCTTTAGGCATGAAGTTATTCTTGAACACCGTAAAACATAATGAGGCGATCGTGGTTGCGACTTGCAGCGGATCGCATTTGAAACGGGCTATGTACATCCTTCTAAAGGCCTGGAAACATACTCTAAGCACGCGCACATCATTCACGCAATAACGTTCACATTCATCAGCTATATTGTATGGACTAGCTTCATTAAAACTGTTGTAGTAGCGGTCAAATTCTTCACGCTCACTATCACTCATGTTGGTGTAGTTAAATAATGTTTGGGTGGAGGTAGTCCTACGTAATTTAAAGTTTCGCTAGTGAGGAATGTGTAAGGGAAATACCTTTTGAAACTTCAGCGGCTACGCCCATGACCTTGGGTAGCTTTGCTAATTTACAAGGTGTGAACAGCAGGGTGTCTTTAAACTGTACATTACCTCTTATCTGCATCTGTATTAGTTTGTTGCCTCTTTTCAAGGGATCACCTGTAAATATCGCAGACGACTCGTGTTCAAGCAACTTATAAAGGAACTGTGTGTCAAATTTTGCCCCGTTATGGGCAAGAATATACAGTCATTTTTTTAACTTGCCGCTAATTTGACAATATACATACAAAGAGTTTCACAGGGCTGTCGTGTGCAATCGTTTTAAAAACGTTTGTCCGTTTACCACATTTGTGACACTCATCACACTCAATCTCCATGCACTCATCACAGATAGTCTGACTTACGAGTAAATGTGGAATAACCTCTTTGGTTTCAGCGTTCGTGTATGTTTCTATATCGTAGTACACGGTTATACAAGGGCTATTTTTAGGCTTAGCATCTTTCATATAACATACATGCTTCACTCCATCCGCCTTATATTTTTCATGACATGTAGAACAGTGAATTTCATTACATTTATGCACAAACTTGCCCCAATTATCCATCATATGAAACATGCCACATTCACAGATTCTCATTTTCCTGCAAGTGCCAATTGACTTATGGAGCTCAAAGCAATTATTATTGAAAAATGTACGTCTACACACATTACATTCCCTCTTCTCGGATTCAACTACACGACTTTCACATTTGGGGCTTTTACACTGCTCACATACCATGTAGCACTCCTTACAATGTTTCACTATATCATCCGCAAACTCGAGACATCCCTTACACAAATCATGATGCCTTCCATATTTTCGATTTTATCATAACTAGCGTAGAGAGTCCTTATGTTACGGATGGGGAGATACGATGTTCCTGACAATCCTAAAATAAGTAGAGGTCTTGTACGATCTCTCACAGCTTTTAAAAACATACACAGTCCTACGACGATCATCCATTCCAAATACGACTATACGAGCATTCATTTCCTGCTCGACCCTTCTCAGTTCTTCAGGACCCATATTACACTCAAACTCAAGCTTACAATCTGAAGCCAGTTTACGGGCACGCTGCACAACCGTAGGCAACCAAATTTTTTGCGTCTATGTATTTAGCACAGTGAACATATGAGCTAAGACTATTGCTATAAAGCCGCAACCACGATCGACGTTTAAATGCTTTCTGTAAATAACCGAGAATTGAAATTAAGAGTATAAGGTGTGGCACTATGACCAGCAACCCGGAATACTCTGTCAATATCTACCATGAAGTTGTCCATATTGAAGCTGTACTACTTTGAGAGGCCTGCATTATACGGCCCAAGATATATTCTATGTCTACAGCCGCCAAACGTCTGAACGGTATTACTACCCAAAAATCATCTACGTCCCCGTCATCTGAACCGAACCTGAAGGACAACCTCGTCCGGACTTCACGTTCATCGCGGTTCTGAAGGGCAAACTCCACAATACGTTCAACTACGCGTCGCAGCCAACACCGTTGGTATACAGGATCCAGGATCAACCCTCACCACGTACCGACTTCTAGTCAGGGCAGGGGTGGGGGTAGCGGTGCACTCCAACTCGAATGTTATACCTTTCTCAACAGCACTAGAAGCTGTCGCTGTTGTGGAGGAAGTAATGGGAACTGAACAGGAATAATGGGGTATATTTGAGGAAGGTACTATTGTGGGGGTTGTGTCGTAATACGTTGAGGGTTGGGGCTCTATTAGTGGGGGTCTAACAACCTGCGGAATCCTGACACGCTTTATACCTGACGTGGAGGGTTCTTCATCATGCTTCCGCTTTGAATTGTCGCATGCTAGAGGTATCGATGGTGAGGGTTCGTCAGCAGGGAAGGGTTCTGTAGCTACACGGTCATCGGGGTCATCTGTGATATCGATGATGGGGGCTGTACATCGCCGTCATTCACGGTTCTGTGGAAGAAGAAAAAAGAATATAAGGAGCAGCACTTAAATTTTGTTATATTTTGTAAATGACCCACTTAGGGTGTGACGTGTTAGAGATGGAGTCTGTAGAAAAATTCAGGTCACAAGCCCCTCCACATACATTATATCTGGCCCACAGGATGTGGTAAAATGTGTTTATGCTTAAAATCATTAAATATAAGAAAATGAAAATTTGTACATAAAGTAATATGGTGCTATTCGACGTATCAATCAGTGTTTAACGAGTACAAAATGATATTTTGTTCCACAGGTATATATGACGTTAATTCGTTAAAGGGAAATGAGCATACAGTCATGTAATTGACGATCTCATGTTGGAAATGGATAAAACGTTGCCGAGACGTTTACAGTATTCTTCATCAACTACAATCATTGTAATACAGTCATTGTAATTGACGATCTCATATTGGAAATGGAAAAACGTTTGCCGAGACGTTTACAGTATTCTTCATCAACTACAATCGTTACTTATACACAACGTATAAACATGGCATATGAGGGGCATCATTAAACTGTTCTCTTCTTGTACCTACATCTGCAGGTATTTTATAATGATCCTCACCCCACTTTCAACTATCACGAAGACTCTATTCATCTCAACACTTAAATAATAACATTACGTTTGCTTGCTTGCCTACAAAGCGTTTCAATTACATAGTTAATGCTACCGGTTTCACGCCTGAACACGCGCAATGACTTCGTCACGGACACATCGTACGAGGCATTGAGAATGCTTCTTAAAGGAAGTTCCATCGTATTCGAGGAGTGCACGTCCAGTCGGTTCAAGCTCTGAAATCACTATAAGCCACGGGTGGGTGGATCGGTTCGACGGGAGGAACGAGTCACATTATGAGCCGATGAAACGTGTACGGCACTATTCCGACGTGAATACTTGTAGCCCATTATACAGGGTAGGCGTTTTGAGAAATTTTACGTACATGAAGCAATATCGGTTTTAATGTTTTATCGCTCCCACTCCCCAGAACACGCAGCAGACATTTTCGCTTAGGGGAAATTTCACGAACTAAACACATTTTATTCACAAACCGGTGCACTATTTGAGAGAAACATGTTACCGTATTTTTCCTTTGTGTTTAACAATCGATACTCGTCTCTAAATTCTATCAAAAACTCACACAGGCCTTTAGCGACAATCTCACTGCAAATCTCGTCGTGATGCATATGAATGTAATGGTAAAAGTACTTTAGCGAGTCCATGATGACAAGGTTTACGTTCTCCGCCACATGGTACGCGTACTCGGTGTGATGCAGCATGATATAACACCGCCTGTCCACTACTCCTCAACAAGACACATTATCCATACCCGCTGCTTCTCTTCTGCACGGGTTGTTTCTTTCACCTAACGGTATATGGACGCTTTTATACAGTTTAGCCCTACAACGTAGTCCATCACATCGTTTGTGCCGCGAAATCCGGAAGTACTCTCGCTAGAATATCCATACAGTATTTGAACATCTTGTTCCCTCGAGCTATTCAATGTATCCTTAAAAGTCTCAAGTGAAGAGGGGGGTAGGTCGTCTTTCAGTATTCACTACATCTTCCGACTTTACCAAATACCACTTCATAAACGTCGAACACGCAATATCAAAAGTAGCCATCACTATTTTTCGTATACTCGAGAAGATACACGTCTGAGCTTAAGGGTTTGCAGAGGTCATCTGAGCACGCAGGGATAGAGATATGCTCAGGTAGTGGCAGGAGTCACGTGGCCGTACTTACAATGGGCCGAACTTAGGAATGTACACACGCAGGCACGCAAAGGAGAAAGTGAAACCATAATTGAAGCGAATATACGTTATAATTAAACATATCGTTAACAATACACATGTATATCAATACAATCAAGAATTAAGGTATCCAAAGGGTACGGTATCATAGGTACCAGGCACCTGGTAACGTTTCCTATAGGTGCTACGACATACCTTTGTGCCCCTAAATTCCTTCACATACCCCAGTTTCTGCGTCCGAAAATTGTGGGTCCCCACAGTCAGTTGGAATGGCTGATCGCCCTCATCTTCTAAGCACACTAGATCCTTCAACGAGTCAAAGTTAACGACTCGCCGGTCGGTCGCATGGTTAGGCGTGATACCCTTAGCCTTCACGATATATTTCATATCCTCCCCCACCCTCACCCGTACCCATAGGTTTTTGGCCATGTTGATATAAATGAGTCAGCGTATGCACCATCACCATACTCATCCTTCATCTCGTCAGTTAACTCTCCGAGGAATTCACCAATGACAGGCATGTATTCACCCTCCTTCGCCGTGAATATCACACTATCTGTGTCAGCGTACAGCATCCTCCGCCCAGGAGAGTGCAGTAGTTCTCAAAGCTTGATGCGGGCGTAGGCCATTGTGAAGCTAGCTAAAGGTATGCTTGTAACCCGTGAGGTATCTGTGGCCAGGTCGGTGATGTTTTACTTTATTATGTAAGTATTACCTACATTTACGATCTCCATAACCTCTTTATCCCAGACTTCACTATAACTTTGTGCCAAATGAACGTTCCCTTTGCCAGTATTCTGTGCAAATTTTCCCCAAAGACTGTTTAGACACAACGTTGCACTAAAGCGCTTGCCAGGATCCTTAACAATTTGGGAACGGTCAAGCTGAATACCTTCACGGGGACGGTAACGCTGAATATAAGCCGACTTTCATCTTCGGTATCAACTCCTCGCGGATACCGCAGCCAAAATAATATCCCAACATACACACAACAAGCTAACATTCTAGTTAATCACTACGCAAAGATAAGTCACTTAAACAGAGACAACAACCAGAAACACGCAGACAGACAAACAGCCAGACACAAGAAAACCTACAGACTCGACACGACCATTACACCCTTCAATACAAACCAGACCACCAACATCATCAAAAACATTAAGAATTCGAAGGCTACTGGACCAGACAACATATCTAACATACACCTTAAACACTTGGGCCCACAAGGAATACTAGCTCTCACAAATATCAGCACATATCATACCAACACTGCATTATTCCTGACATATGGAAACAAGGTAAAATTATTACACTACTCAAACCAAACAAAAATCCAACAAAACCAGCTTCCTATAGACCCATTAATTTACTATGCACACCTTCCAAAGTAACAGAAAGACTAATCTTACAAATCACCAACCCACACATTCCACTATCGCCTACTCAACATGGATTCAGACCTCACCACTCAACCACGACATTACTCACTAACCTCACGCAGCACATCATGGATGGCATCAACTCCAAACGACCAGCTCAACGTACACTATTAACAACAATAAACATTAGTAAAGCATTTGATGCTATCCCACGCTTCCCTCTCATAAACAAAATACTCAACACAAACATGCACAATAACACCAAAGGTGGCTGAGCAACTATCTTTCAGGAAGATACTCACATGTCACATTTAATGGCAAGTCATCCAAAAACTAGCTTTTTCCGAACGGGGTCCCTCAAGGCTCTGTTCTCTCACCAACACTCTTCAACTTATACACAACACCCATAGATAACAAGCTTACCTTATCATCATATGCAGATGACATCACTCTAACATCCATCCACAACAACATCGACACCGCTACAAATAACCTACAAACATACATAAACAGTATACAAGACTGGCTCACACACAATAGACTCAAAGTAGCGCCCACAAAATCAACCATCACCTTGCTTACAAGCAACACAAAAGAACACCAGGTAATTCCACAGCTTACACTAAACAACATCAACATTCCACACACTCACAGGACCAAAATACTTGAGGTCACATACAACACATCATTATCTTTTGCAAACCACATTCAGGACATTAAAAACAAGTGTACGTCAAGACTTAACACTCTTAGGGTACTAACAGGCACAAACTTTGGACACCAGCAGGAAACAACAACACTCATATACAAACAATATATTCGCTCAGTTATGGACTATGCTAGCCCATGCTGGGCACCCATTATCTCAAACACACACATAAACACCTTACAGACAGTACAAAACAACGCACTTCGTATCATTACAGGATGCACTCAAACAACACCAATAGAACACCTGCACACAGAAACAAAAATACTGAAAGTTAGGGAACACTTAGACATGAGGGGAACACAATTCATGGCAGCAGTGACAACTAACCCACAACATCCTTGCCACTACATGTACAATCATGCACCAACACCTCGCACCATTAAGGTAACACCAGAGAGACATTATAACCAAATACTCCATTCCATACCACGCCCCACAGACATCACATAGTACAGAAAACACATACACACACACCTAACCCACAAAGCACTGACACGACTCGGTCCGAATACGGTCCTAGGTGCGAAGCCGCCACCCATTAACAGGTCAGAGATCAGCCTGAGCAGATCAGATCGAGTTAACTTAGCACGATTCCGATGTGGACATCACCCCAACTTACGGACATATAAACACAGACTAGACAACTCCATAGACGACACCTGCCACCTGTGCCAGGACACACCACAAACAATTGAACACATTATGACAGACTGTACCGCTCTAGCACAACAACGAACACAACACAACATCACTAGTGCGCTGTACCTCTGGTCCACTCCGGAGAGGGCGATCGGTTACCTGGGTGCCGCCGGCTTGCTCGATCAGGGTGGGCTGATCGGCTAAACAACAACAACAACAACAACAATCTATTTTTCAAAAATAGATACATGCGGGATGTGTCGTTAAATACACAATATCTAGTCTTACTCGCACAATGTAATGTTCATAAATTGGGGTATTAGCCAATCAAATGTTCCAGAATCAGCGTAAGCAGTTTTTGGAAGTTTATAAAGAAGCCACAAGTCAGCGTTACGGATATTTGCTTTGTGACCTTCACCCGCGAAACACGTTTAGAGTGATTCTAAGAACAAATATATTTCCAAACGAGCCTGAAACGGTGTATATTGCAGAATGACAAATAGACTGAAGAATATCGTGAATTAATAAAAATCTATCAGCGATTGCCCAGGGCACTGCAACAGATGTTTGTTAAAAATACCGACTCCGACTATCAAAATGTATCTGTGAAATCTGTCTTAATGTTATAAAATGTAATGTGCCAATGAATCTCCCTCAGAAGGCTCGCTTACGTCGTTACAAGAACATAATACGTACGCTCGTTCGTAAAAGTCAAACTGTGGGGAAGAAAAAGCGAATTATTGTACAAAGAGGGGGATAATTCCTCCCATCTTATTTTCATTTTGTGACCTTTACTGACTAGATTGATATAATGAAGAAAGTGGTGGTGATTACCCACTAGGTGTATGCTTCATTGCAAAGTTCAAAGAATCCAGACACGGTTCTAGAACCCCGTAAAAGTAGGCTTAAAAGAATGAAAAGCGAATTGTTAGCCTTATTAAACAGTGAAATGTCACCTGATCAGAAAAGGATCTTGTACCAAGATGCTTTGCAGAAATTTCTTCATGAGTACGAAGATTATAAGAATCCGACAGAGCTCCCCGTGGTTATTAGGCACAGCGCGAGCAACGATGAGCATGGTGACATAGGACCTGGGCCCGACGTTAGAGATGACCAACCAAAGAATAACGGAACGCAACACATCCAGCATGTATTAAAAAGTAGTCTCCCACACATATTGCGGAATAAAGGCTTAAGTCTTTATAATCTATTGAGTGAGGACCCCATCATACAGTGGGACGATACAAGCGATGTCATTGTTGAAGGAACAAGGGTACAGGGATCCAACATCGTCAACATTGTCCATGATCTGGTGAGAAAGTGGGACAGGCCCTCACCAACAGGATGGAAGCATATTAAAGCAAGACTACAACAAATAATATCCCCAAAACATTGATAGGAAATGTGAATAGGTTAAAAGACTTGGAGCAAGTCTCGCATGTGTCACAACTGAGTACGCCATCATCCCCAGCTGGTGGGGCGTGGTTCGAATTCCAGGTGGAGTTCGGATTCCAGGTAGAGTGAAAAGCTTGGCCTTCGTCAGAATGAACAGTTCGGGTGGAAGATAACCAAAGGTTATACAGGGTTCGAATTGAGGGGGATAGCATCCCCTTGTTAACTCAAAATCAAATAACCATCCCCCTTGTTATCTAAATAAAATATGCTTTAACAACAACCTAATTCTGACTAAGGCACAGAAAGTAGAATAAAATATCTCTGTATTACGTTTGTTGCTTTATTGAAAGACTAATATATTTATAAGTTTTTATGTGACTTAACTGGCTTAAAATAAATATTCTATGGTCATGTAATGTGTTGTGATTAATGGAAGGGAACAGGGGGTTGATTGTGATTAAAATGGATTTTATCATGATATTTCAAAATATAAATTCCAAGTCAGGTGTCACAATTTACTTTCATGAAAAAATATGGAAGTCACTAGAAAAAAGTTTCACTAAATTGATGATTTTGCTGCATATCTTTCCCTGAAAAGTCACCAGAATGTAGCATTGTGCAGTTACATTTTTTTTAAAATTTTCACGGGGGCCATGCTCTCGGAGTATGAACTACAAATCGATGAATCGGTACAGAATTTAAATTCTGTACCGATTCATCGATTTGTTGTACCTGCTATTCCATATGTAGAGACCGACCGGAAATTCCTTTCCTCACGTCCGCAAACATCTGGAAATCATCAGAAATCGAAAAACACACGTGGTGTTCAAGGAGAGAAAAACAAAAGGGTGTTTGTCTTCTCCAAAAGGCCCGCGAAAAGTTAGCGTCTTCCGAGCCTATATAAGGCAGAGTTCACTAAACTCGCTCTCACTTTGCTCGTTACTCCTCCTCGTGAATCTCTTCTTTCACGTAGCGCCGTTCGACCTCAGCCGGCCTCAGTCCCTCAAGCAACACCTCAACAATACACGAAGCGAATCAACACTTGAGGCGACCTACAATTTCATCCCGCCGGAAGCAAACATCACTCTACCGACGTCATCCTTCTGGCCATGGCTTCACTCATCCTTCACCACCATTCGGTCCGCGCCCTTTCAACAAGTCTATCAACGGGCCCTCAACACATCCGGTAGGTCTATACGTCCTCAGACCATCTCCGTTGAAACGTAGGCCTCACTCGGCCTACAGTGTTTTGTTACATCGTGCTAGACTATTCAGGATTCAAGACTGAAGAGTCCACAAGCTCTGCCTAATCGCGTAGGCCCTAAAAGTGTCCTCAATACCGTTCAAACTAACTCTCCCGTGCCTAATCGCGTAGGCCCTAAAAAGTGTCTTTAATACCGTTCAAACTAACTCTCCTGTTAAGACCGCAGTAGGCCTAGTCAAGTGTTGTACCAATACTGTAGTTTTGTATCATCTTGTTATTGTGTTCATTCATATAACTTACTTATTTTGCGTCCGATTGTTTATGTGCTCTTTTATGCATTTCATTTTATCGACCTAATCTATTTACTGTACCATACCGTATTTTCATTATTTCAGTTATTATTGGCTTAATAACTTATTCTTTGTTCACCTCTGTGTATATCTCATTAGCCTACCTGAATTAGTGTACTTACTTAACAATTAGACTATATAACCATTTCTTATTGCCAATAATCAGTCATCTTTAACATACCGGTAGTATAAATACCGTTATAGAATTGTTAATCACTATAAATACCGCTATAGAATTGTTAATCACTATGAACAAATAATTCATTTATTTTCCTAATTAAACACAAACCAACAAAGTAATTTCTCTCTCCTAATTAAATATTGTTCGTTTGGGCTGTAATCCCCAAGCTGGTGACCCCTAATTATTCATTTAAATTTAATTCATAAATTATAGTAAGCCTACTTTCTTGGCCACATCAAATTGGTGATCCGTAAGCCACCCTCTCGTCTATTGTTACTTTCGCAGCCATCCCCTACCTAAAAGAAAAAAATAATATATTATAGTCAACACTGAAAATTCCTATGATGCGCGACTTTTGCGCAACCCTGTATATATTGCTCGGGTCAAAACATAATGAACCTGCGTTAGGAATAACAAACTGTACCGTATAGCTGCTGTTTGCGACCAAACTGTGTTGAGGAGGTTAATCCTGGCGTAATCGGAGTCCTCTGTAGACGATTATACATTATACACTGTGCGGATGGATTAGGTGAGCCATGCTGGGTTGATGGGATTGTTTACTTGCGCCTACCTTACGCTGTAGAACCACAAATATCTATGAGAGGTAATTGCGCAAGAACGGTATTTATATTAGTAAAAAAAACAACTGCAGATCTCATACGCTTAGAACAACTCTCAGGATTTTTAGAGCTCTTTTGCGTTTTACACCTCGTTTAAAAAAAAAATTCCAATATACGTTAATTTTCTCTTACTCTTCTACTCCAGAATGAGGACTGGTGTGCCCAGCCACCAAGGCTCTACAGAACCTGATTATGTCTCAAAATGGGCTCGAGACGTTTCATAGAAACTAGTGATGTACCGATTCCAAAATTTAGCCAATGCCGATACCGATGTCGATGCCGATTCTTTGCCTATATTTAAAAAAAACAATTCCCTTCATAAATTTTATTAATCTAATGTGAAAACTTTAAATTTTCATATTTTTTACATTTCAAATTTATTTAAATGCTTTTCTTTAGCTCACTCCACAATATACAGCCCCAGAATTTGTAACTCATATACCGTAGCTAAAATGATATGAAAAAGTTTTATTACTCAGTAAAATGAATAAATAATTTTATTTTAGTTTCATAAATTAAATATCAATATTTTAAGTAATTGGTTTTCCCTATGTTCAAGGTATTTTCTTTCTTCAACAATGTGAACAACAACAAAATTTTTCATTAAAACTTTAAGTTCCTGGTAGCCAATTTGAATAAAAAGTAGATACAAAATTTGTGTTTATAAAATTATTAAAATACTTAAAATAAAGTCAATATAATAAGATGGTTTAATATATAAATTATAAAGTACAACTTAATATAGAATTATTATTAATATAGAGTAGGAGATTATAATCGTTTATATTTAGAGATTAACTAGTTTGAAAAATGTAAATTTATGGGTAACTTATTAAGCTTTGCCTTTTTCGTGAATGTAAAATATTTTTATATAAGTACATTTTGAAATGAGTATAAATTGTCATAAATAGTGTTTTTGATTGTTCAATGTTGTATAAATATAGATTTTGTTATGTAACGAAAATTAAAATTTTTCAAAGAATCGGTGAGAGAATCGGCTAAATTTGGCCGATGTCGATGCTTAAAAAAATGGCTGATTCTGCCAGTGCCGATTAATTGGTACACCACTAATGGAAACCAATAACAGTTTCGGGTGTTGGAAGGCGTGCTCTTGGGGCATTGGTTTCTGCGAGTATGTAGAGGAATTACGGCATTTGGAAGAGTGAAGTCCATGGTGTAGTGGTTATCGCGTCTGACCGGCAATCGGAAGATCCCGGGTTCGATTCCCAGGTGGTACTTCATACTCGCATTGGTTTCTGCGAGTATGTAGAGGAATTACGGCATTTGGAAGAGTGAAGTCCATGGTGTAGTGGTTATCGCGTCTGACCGGCAATCGGAAGATCCCGGGTTCGATTCCCAGGTGGTACTTCATTTTTTCATTTGTTGTTTTCTCTTTCTCGTCTTGCGCGGAATATCTCCTATACAAGCGTCGTTCTTTACGTTATTTATACTGCGTGTTCTTTGCAGTTGAATGTATATAATGTTACGGCAAGCGGGAGGTGCCCCCTTGGGGCATTGGTTTCTGCGAGTATGTAGAGGAATTACGGCATTTGGAAGAGTGAAGTCCATGGTGTAGTGGTTATCGCGTCTGACCGGCAATCGGAAGATCCCGGGTTCGATTCCCAGGTGGTACTTCATTTTTTCATTTGTTGTTTTCTCTTTCTCGTCTTGCGCGGAATATCTCCTATACAAGCGTCGTTCTTTACGTTATTTATACTGCGTGTTCTTTGCAGTTGAATGTATATATATATATATATATATTAAATAATTAAATATATTGAAAATAATAATATGCAAAACGATGGAGTATAATCATCAACATATTAGTACAGGAAAAAAAAATATACACACACACACACACACACACACATTATATTAAATAATTAAATATATTGAAAATAAATATACATAGCATAGCGGCAATTGAAATAATCTTCCAAGTCGAAACGACAGCTACTCATTATATAGAGATACAACTCTTCAGGGTGAACAGTGTAGGCGAGCTCTGCCCTGTACCGCTCAAGTCCATTGTACCAAAGTTCGGGATATTTCAAAGAGTCTAAATCTTTTAAATAAGCTTCCAGCTGTACACCATTCTTGCCTTGTTCATTCCTACATTCCATAAAGCCGTCGAGCAGAGCGGTGTATGCGTATTCAAGAACCGTATCAAAATAAATCATATCCGTAACACGAGCGTCTAATATAGGCTTCAGCTTGCGGAATTCGACGATTTCAAACATTCTGTCGGGGATGAAACGGTTTCGCGTTGGGACAAGAACGTTATTATCAGATGCATTCTTCCACATCGGTTGTATATCAATGCATGGCTGATCGTTATTTATACACAACGTACAAACATAGCATATGAGGGGGCATCATTAAACTGTTCTCTTCTTGTACCTACATCTGCAGGTATTTTATAATGATCCTCACCCCACTTTTCAACTATCACGAAGACTCTATTCATCTCAACACTTAAATAATAACATTACGTTTGCTTGCTTACCTACAAATCGTTTCAAGTACATAGTTAATGCTACCGGTTTCACGCCTGAACACGCGAAATGACTTCGTCACGGACACATCGTACGAGGCATTGAGAATGCTTCTTAAAGGAAGTTCCATTGTATTCGAGGAGTGCACGTCCAATCGGTTCAAGCTTTGAAATCACTATAAGCCACGGGTGGGTGGATCGGTTCGACGGGAGGAACGAGTCACATTATGAGCCGATGAAACGTGTACGGCGCTATTCCGACGTGAATACTTGTATCCCATTATACAGGGTAGGCGTTTTGAGAAATTTTACGGTACATGAAGCAATATCGGTTTTAATGTTTTATCGCTCCCACTCCCCAGAACACGCAGCAGACATTTTCGCTTAGGGGACAATCTTTAGCGACAATCTCACTGCAAATCTCGTCGTGATGCATATGAATGTAATGGTAAAAGTACTTTAGCGAGTCCATGATGACAAGGTTTACGTTCTCCGCCACATGGTACGCGTACTCGGTGTGATGCAGCATGATATAACACCGCCTGTCACACTACTCCTCAACAAGACACATTATCCATACCCGCTGCTTCTCTTCTGCACGGGTTGTTTCTTTCACCTAACGGTATATGGACGCTTTTATACAGTTTAGCCCTACAACGTAGTCCATCACATCGTTTGTGCCGCGAAATCCGGAAGTACTCTCGCTAGAATATCCATACAGTATTTGAACATCTTGTTCCCTCGAGCTATTCAATGTATCCTTAAAAGTCTCAAGTGAAGAGGGGGGTAGGTCGTCTTTCAGTATTCACTACATCTTCCGACTTTACCAAATACCACTTCATAAACGTCGAACACGCAATATCAAAAGTAGCCATCACTATTTTTCGTATACTCGAGAAGATACACGTCTGAGCTTAAGGGTTTGCGGAGGTCATCTGAGCACGCAGGGATAGAGATATGCTCAAGTAGTGGCAGGAGTCACGTGGCCGTACTTACAATGGGCCGAACTTAGGAATGTACACACGCAGGCACGCAAAGGAGAAAGTGAAACCATAATTGAAGCGAATATACGTTATAATTAAACATATCGTTAACAATACACATGTATATCAATACAATCAAGAATTAAGGTATCCAAAGGGTACGGTATCATAGGTACCAGGCACCTGGTAACGTTTCCTATAGGTGCTACGACATACCTTTGTGCCCCTAAATTCCTTCACATACCCCAGTTTCTGCGTCCGAAAATTGTGGGTCCCCACAGTCAGTTGGAATGGCTGATCGCCCTCATCTTCTAAGCACACTAGATCCTTCAACGAGTCAAAGTTAACGACTCGCCGGTTCGCATGGTTAGGCGTGATACCCTTAGCCTTCACGATATATTTCATATCCTCCCCCACCCTCACCCGTACCCCATAGGTTTTTGGCCATGTTGATATAAATGAGTCAGCGTATGCACCATCACCATACTCATCCTTCATCTCGTCAGTTAACTCTCCGAGGAATTCACCAATGACAGGCATGTATTCACCCTCCTTCGCCGTGAATATCACACTATCTGTGTCAGCGTACAGCATCCTCCGCCCAAGAGAGTGCAGTAGTTCTCAAAGCTTGATGCGGGCGTAGGCCATTGTGAAGCTAGCTAAAGGTATGCTTGTAACCCGTGAGGTATCTGTGGCCAGGTCGGTGATGTTTTACTTTATTATGTAAGTATTACCTACATTTACGATCTCCATAACCTCTTTATCCCATACTTCACTATAACTTTGTGCCAAATGAACGTTCCCTTTGCCAGTATTCTGTGCAAATTTTCCCCAAAGACTGTTTAGACACAACGTTACACTAAAGCGCTTGCCAGGATCCTTAACAATTTGGGAACGGTCAAGCTGAATACCTTCACGGGGACGGTAACGCTGAATATAAGCCGATTTTTCATCTTCGGTATCAACTCCTCGCGGATACCGCGATGCTTCTACCTTATCCTCCAAGAAAGCGTTTATATATGGCGTGATAAGGTTGGGTAGCGTCTGAAACCTCCACACCTCATGTATCTTCAATATTGTGTAGCCATGGTGAACGGCTAGGTTCAGCTCAGAGCTTGTATACACACCTCTGATCCTACGCTGGTTGGTTGTATGATTACAATCACCGTTTTTCTCCTCTGAGCACTTCACGCACAGGGAAAACATGAGCTTGTGATCTACAACGACGGGTAAGATCGGCAGCCATAAATTGCGAGGGGGGAACACGTCTACGAAAGAGAGTCCAAAGTAGAGCTCATTCAATTTCGCTGAGAACTTCTCGATGGTTGGCATGGTGGGACCCACCAGTTTTTCAGGTGCACCTACGGGTGTACAGATTGTTCTTCATCACGTAGGGATATAAAGAACACAAGTCGTAGCAGTGGAGCTTCACGCCCTCGGTACGCGGAAAGTATAGCTTGAATGGGTTTGTACGCCCTCCAAACAAGCTGTCACCGCATTTGAGGGGATCCAACACAATTGAACGTTTGATGGCCCTTATTTCTTCACGGTATTGTCCATCAGTTTCCATTTGTGCATCATACTTATGCTCCCACACGATCTTGTGAGTGAACTGGGAACCTATAAGTTGATCGCGGTTACGGGTCTATGTGAGGCTTTCGGCGGGGGATCTTCCATAAAGGTCCCCTGTGACGGCACACTCAGGGCATGGGCATCCATGCCACCAGCAGCCGTTAAAGGAGTACACAGTCTTCTCACCAGTGGTTGGATCCTCACTTAGGCCATCAACCCAAAAAACACGACCATTGACCTTAATGGGTATTTCCCATGTGTTGCGGGCGTGTTTTATGTATACCCCGGTCTGTTGCTGTAGGTGTATGAGCCAGTAAATAGCCTTGTGCCCATAACTGCGGGGATTGTTTCTGTGAATGACTGCTAAGGTGTCTTTAAGCATGAATTATTCTTGAACACCGTAAAACATAATGAGGCGACCGTGGTTGCGACTTGCAGCGGAGTGCATTTGAAAAGGGCTATGTACATCCTTGTAAAGGCCTGGAAACATACTCTAAGCATGCGCACATCATTCACGCAATAACGTTCACATTCATCAGCTATATTGTATGGACTAGCTTCATTAAAACTGTTGTAGTCGCGGTCAAATTCTTCACGCTCACTTCACTCATGTTGGTGTAGTTAAATTAATGTTTGGGTGAAGGTAGTCCTACGTAATTTAAAGTTTCGCTAGTGAAGAATGTGTAAGGGAAATATCCTTTTGAAACTTCAGTGGCTACGCCCATGATCTTGGGTAGCTTTGCTAATTTACAAGGTGTGAACAGTAGGGTGTCTTTAAACTGTACATTACGTTTTATCTGCATCTGCATTAGTTTGTTGCCTCTTTTCAAGGGATCACCTGTAAATATCGCAGACGACTAGTGTTCGAACAACTTATAAAGGAACTGTGTGTCAAATTTTGCCCCGTTATGGGCAAGAATATACAGTCATTTTTTTTAACTTGCCCGCTAATTTGACAATATACAATACAAAGAGTTTCACAGGCTGTCGTGTGCAATCGTTTTCAAAACGTTTGTCCGTTTACCACATTTGTGACACTCATCACACTCAATCTCCATGAACTCATCACAGATAGTCTGACTTAGGGGTAAATGTGAAATAACCTCTTTGGTTTCGCGTTCGTGTATGTTTCTATATCGTGGTACACGGATATACAAGGGCTACTTTTAGGCTTAGCATCTTTCATATAACATACATGCTTCACTCCATCCGCCTTATATTTTTCATGACATGTAGAACAGTGAATCTCATTACATTTATGCACAAACTTGCCCCAATTATCCATCATATGAAACATGCCACATTCACAGATTCTCATTTTCCTGCAAGTGCCAATTGACTTATGGAGCTCAAAGCTATTATTATTGAAAAATGTACGTCTAGACACATTACATTCCCTCTTCTCGGATTGAACTACACGACTTTCACATTTAGGGCTTTTACACTGCTCACATACCATGTATCACTCCTTACAATGTTTCACTATATCATCTGCAAACTCGAGACACCCCTTACACAAATCATGATGCCTTCCATATTTTCGATTTTTATCATAACTAGCGGAGAGAGTCCTTATGTTACGGATGGGGAGATACGATGTTCCTGACAATCCTAAAATACGTAGAGGTCTTGTACGATCTCTCACACTGCTTTTAAAAACATACGCAGTCCTATGACGATCATCCATTGCAAATACGACTGTACGAGCATTCATTTCCTGCTCGACCCTTCTCAGTTCTTCAGGACCCATATATTACAATCAAACTCAAGCTTGCAATGTGAAGCCAGTTTACGGGCATGCTGCACAACCGTAGGCAACCAAATTTTTTGCGTCTATGTATTTAGCACAGTGAACATACGAGCTAAGACTATTGCTATAAAGCCGCAACCACGATCGACGTTTAAATACTTTCTGTAAATAACCAGAGAATTTAAATTAAGAGTATAAAGTGTGGCACTATGACCAGCAACCCGGAATACTCTGTCAATATCTACCATGAAGTTGTCCATATTGAAAGCTGTACTACTTTGAGAGGCCTGCATTATACGGCCCAAGATATATTCTATGTCTACAGCCGCCAAACATCTGAACGATATTACTACCCAAAAATCATCTACGTCCCCGTCATCTGAACCGAATCTGAAGGACAGCCTCGTCCGGACTTCATGCTCATCGCGGTTCTGAAGGGCAAACTCCACAATACGTTCAACTACGCGTCGCAGCCCAACACCGTTGGTTTACAAGGATCCAGGATCAACCCTGACCACGTACCGACTTCTAGTCAGGGCAGGGGTGGGGGTAGTGGTGCGCACCAACTCGAATGTTATACCTTCCTCCACAGCACGAGAAGCTGCTGCTGCTGTGGAGGAAGTACCCGGAATTGAACAGGAATAATGGGGTATATTTGAGGAAGGTACTATTGTGGGGGTTGTGTCGTAAAACGTAGAGAGTTGGGGCTCTATTACTGGGGTTCTAACAACCGGCGCAATCCTGGCACGCTTTATACCTGACGTGGAGGGTTCTTCATCATGCTTCCGCTTTGAATTGTCGCATGGTACGGGTATCCCTGGTGAGGGTTCATCAGCGGAGAAGGATTCTGTAGCTACACGGTCATCGGGGTCATCTGTGATATCGATGATGGGAGGCCGTACATCGTCGTCATTCACGGTTCTGTGGAAGAAGAAAAAGAAGAATATAAGAAGCAGCACTTAAATTTTGTTATATTTTGTAAATGACCCACTTAGGGATGTGACGTGTTAGAGATGGAGTCTGTAGAAAAATTCAGGGTCACAAGCCCCTCCACATACATTATATCTGGCCCAACAGGATGTGGTAAAAGTGTGTTTATGCTTAAAATCATTAAATATAAGGTGAAAATGTTCTCCAAATTTGTACATAAAGTAATATGGTGCTATTCGACGTATCAATCAGTGTTTAACGAGTATCAAAATGATATTTTGTTCCACATAGGTATATATGACGTTAATTCGTTAAAGGGAAATGAGCATACAGTCATTGTAATTGACGATCTCATGTTGGAAATGGATAAAACGTTTGCCGAGACGTTTACAGTATTCTTCATCAACTACAATCATTGTAATACAGTCATTGTAATTGACGATCTCATATTGGAAATGGATAAAACGTTTGCCGAGACGTTTACAGTATTCTTCATCAACTACAATCGTTACTTATACACAACGTATAAACATGGCATATGAGGGGGCATCATTAAACTGTTCTCTTCTTGTACCTACATCTGCAGGTATTTTATAATGATCCTCACCCCACTTTTCAACTATCACGAAGACTCTATTCATCTCAACACTTAAATAATAACATTACGTTTGCTTGCTTGCCTACAAAGCGTTTCAATTACATAGTTAATGCTACCGGTTTCACGCCTGAACACGCGCAATGACTTCGTCACGGACACATCGTACGAGGCATTGAGAATGCTTCTTAAAGGAAGTTCCATCGTATTCGAGGAGTGCACGTCCAGTCGGTTCAAGCTCTGAAATCACTATAAGCCACGGGTGGGTGGATCGGTTCGACGGGAGGAACGAGTCACATTATGAGCCGATGAAACGTGTACGGCACTATTCCGACGTGAATACTTGTAGCCCATTATACAGGGTAGGCGTTTTGAGAAATTTTACGGTACATGAAGCAATATCGGTTTTAATGTTTTATCGCTCCCACTCCCCAGAACACGCAGCAGACATTTTCGCTTAGGGGAAATTTCACGAACTAAACACATTTTATTCACAAACCGGTGCACTATTTGAGAGAAACATGTTACCGTATTTTTCCTTTGTGTTTAACAATCGATACTCGTCTCTAAATTCTATCAAAAACTCACACAGGCCTTTAGCGACAATCTCACTGCAAATCTCGTCGTGATGCATATGAATGTAATGGTAAAAGTACTTTAGCGAGTCCATGATGACAAGGTTTACGTTCTCCGCCACATGGTACGCGTACTCGGTGTGATGCAGCATGATATAACACCGCCTGTCACACTACTCCTCAACAAGACACATTATCCATACCCGCTGCTTCTCTTCTGCACGGGTTGTTTCTTTCACCTAACGGTATATGGACGCTTTTATACAGTTTAGCCCTACAACGTAGTCCATCACATCGTTTGTGCCGCGAAATCCGGAAGTACTCTCGCTAGAATATCCATACAGTATTTGAACATCTTGTTCCCTCGAGCTATTCAATGTATCCTTAAAAGTCTCAAGTGAAGAGGGGGGTAGGTCGTCTTTCAGTATTCACTACATCTTCCGACTTTACCAAATACCACTTCATAAACGTCGAACACGCAATATCAAAAGTAGCCATCACTATTTTTCGTATACTCGAGAAGATACACGTCTGAGCTTAAGGGTTTGCAGAGGTCATCTGAGCACGCAGGGATAGAGATATGCTCAGGTAGTGGCAGGAGTCACGTGGCCGTACTTACAATGGGCCGAACTTAGGAATGTACACACGCAGGCACGCAAAGGAGAAAGTGAAACCATAATTGAAGCGAATATACGTTATAATTAAACATATCGTTAACAATACACATGTATATCAATACAATCAAGAATTAAGGTATCCAAAGGGTACGGTATCATAGGTACCAGGCACCTGGTAACGTTTCCTATAGGTGCTACGACATACCTTTGTGCCCCTAAATTCCTTCACATACCCCAGTTTCTGCGTCCGAAAATTGTGGGTCCCCACAGTCAGTTGGAATGGCTGATCGCCCTCATCTTCTAAGCACACTAGATCCTTCAACGAGTCAAAGTTAACGACTCGCCGGTTCGCATGGTTAGGCGTGATACCCTTAGCCTTCACGATATATTTCATATCCTCCCCCACCCTCACCCGTACCCCATAGGTTTTTGGCCATGTTGATATAAATGAGTCAGCGTATGCACCATCACCATACTCATCCTTCATCTCGTCAGTTAACTCTCCGAGGAATTCACCAATGACAGGCATGTATTCACCCTCCTTCGCCGTGAATATCACACTATCTGTGTCAGCGTACAGCATCCTCCGCCCAGGAGAGTGCAGTAGTTCTCAAAGCTTGATGCGGGCGTAGGCCATTGTGAAGCTAGCTAAAGGTATGCTTGTAACCCGTGAGGTATCTGTGGCCAGTCGGTGATGTTTTACTTTATTATGTAAGTATTACCTACATTTACGATCTCCATAACCTCTTTATCCCAGACTTCACTATAACTTTGTGCCAAATGAACGTTCCCTTTGCCAGTATTCTGTGTGCAAATTTTCCCCAAAGACTGTTTAGACACAACGTTGCACTAAAGCGCTTGCCAGGATCCTTAACAATTTGGGAACGGTCAAGCTGAATACCTTCACGGGGACGGTAACGCTGAATATAAGCCGACTTTTCATCTTCGGTATCAACTCCTCGCGGATACCGCAGCCAAAATAATATCCCAACATACACACAACAAGCTAACATTCTAGTTAATCACTACGCAAAGATAAGTCACTTAAACAGAGACAACAACCAGAAACACGCAGACAGACAAACAGCCAGACACAAGAAAACCTACAGACTCGACACGACCATTACACCCTTCAATACAAACCAGACCACCAACATCATCAAAAACATTAAGAATTCGAAGGCTACTGGACCAGACAACATATCTAACATACACCTTAAACACTTGGGCCCACAAGGAATACTAGCTCTCACAAATATCAGCACATATTCATACCAACACTGCATTATTCCTGACATATGGAAACAAGGTAAAATTATTACACTACTCAAACCAAACAAAAATCCAACAAAACCAGCTTCCTATAGACCCATTAATTTACTATGCACACCTTCCAAAGTAACAGAAAGACTAATCTTACAAATCACCAACCCACACATTCCACTATCGCCTACTCAACATGGATTCAGACCTCACCACTCAACCACGACATTACTCACTAACCTCACGCAGCACATCATGGATGGCATCAACTCCAAACGACCAGCTCAACGTACACTATTAACAACAATAAACATTAGTAAAGCATTTGATGCTATCCCACGCTTCCCTCTCATAAACAAAATACTCAACACAAACATGCACAATAACACCAAAAGGTGGCTGAGCAACTATCTTTCAGGAAGATACTCACATGTCACATTTAATGGCAAGTCATCCAAAAACTAGCTTTTTCCGAACGGGGTCCCTCAAGGCTCTGTTCTCTCACCAACACTCTTCAACTTATACACAACACCCATAGATAACAAGCTTACCTTATCATCATATGCAGATGACATCACTCTAACATCCATCCACAACAACATCGACACCGCTACAAATAACCTACAAACATACATAAACAGTATACAAGACTGGCTCACACACAATAGACTCAAAGTAGCGCCCACAAAATCAACCATCACCTTGCTTACAAGCAACACAAAAGAACACCAGGTAATTCCACAGCTTACACTAAACAACATCAACATTCCACACACTCACAGGACCAAAATACTTGAGGTCACATACAACACATCATTCTTATCTTTTGCAAACCACATTCAGGACATTAAAAACAAGTGTACGTCAAGACTTAACACTCTTAGGGTACTAACAGGCACAAACTTTGGACACCAGCAGGAAACAACAACACTCATATACAAACAATATATTCGCTCAGTTATGGACTATGCTAGCCCATGCTGGGCACCCATTATCTCAAACACACACATAAACACCTTACAGACAGTACAAAACAACGCACTTCGTATCATTACAGGATGCACTCAAACAACACCAATAGAACACCTGCACACAGAAACAAAAATACTGAAAGTTAGGGAACACTTAGACATGAGGGGAACACAATTCATGGCAGCAGTGACAACTAACCCACAACATCCTTGCCACTACATGTACAATCATGCACCAACACCTCGCACCATTAAGGTAACACCAGAGAGACATTATAACCAAATACTCCATTCCATACCACGCCCCACAGACATCACATAGTACAGAAAACACATACACACACACCTAACCCACAAAGCACTGACACGACTCGGTCCGAATACGGTCCTAGGTGCGAAGCCGCCACCCATTAACAGGTCAGAGATCAGCCTGAGCAGATCAGATCGAGTTAACTTAGCACGATTCCGATGTGGACATCACCCCAACTTACGGACATATAAACACAGACTAGACAACTCCATAGACGACACCTGCCACCTGTGCCAGGACACACCACAAACAATTGAACACATTATGACAGACTGTACCGCTCTAGCACAACAACGAACACAACACAACATCACTAGTGCGCTGTACCTCTGGTCCACTCCGGAGAGGGCGATCGGTTACCTGGGTGCCGCCGGCTTGCTCGATCAGGGTGGGCTGATCGGCTAAACAACAACAACAACAACAACAATCTATTTTTCAAAAATAGATACATGCGGGATGTGTCGTTAAATACACAATATCTAGTCTTACTCGCACAATGTAATGTTCATAAATTGGGGTATTAGCCAATCAAATGTTCCAGAATCAGCGTAAGCAGTTTTTGGAAGTTTATAAAGAAGCCACAAGTCAGCGTTACGGATATTTGCTTTGTGACCTTCACCCGCGAAACACGTTTAGAGTGATTCTAAGAACAAATATATTTCCAAACGAGCCTGAAACGGTGTATATTGCAGAATGACAAATAGACTGAAGAAATATCGTGAATTAATAAAAATCTATCAGCGATTGCCCAGGGCACTGCAACAGATGTTTGTTAAAAATACCGACTCCGACTATCAAAATGTATCTGTGAAATCTGTCTTAATGTTATAAAATGTAATGTGCCAATGAATCTCCCTCAGAAGGCTCGCTTACGTCGTTACAAGAACATAATACGTACGCTCGTTCGTAAAAGTCAAACTGTGGGGAAGAAAAAGCGAATTATTGTACAAAGAGGGGATAATTCCTCCCATCTTATTTTCATTTTGTGACCTTTACTGACTAGATTGATATAATGAAGAAAGTGGTGGTGATTACCCACTAGGTGTATGCTTCATTGCAAAGTTCAAAGAATCCAGACACGGTTCTAGAACCCCGTAAAAGTAGGCTTAAAAGAATGAAAAGCGAATTGTTAGCCTTATTAAACAGTGAAATGTCACCTGATCAGAAAAGGATCTTGTACCAAGATGCTTTGCAGAAATTTCTTCATGAGTACGAAGATTATAAGAATCCGACAGAGCTCCCCGTGGTTATTAGGCACAGCGCGAGCAACGATGAGCATGGTGACATAGGACCTGGGCCCGACGTTAGAGATGACCAACCAAAGAATAACGGAACGCAACACATCCAGCATGTATTAAAAAGTAGTCTCCCACACATATTGCGGAATAAAGGCTTAAGTCTTTATAATCTATTGAGTGAGGACCCCATCATACAGTGGGACGATACAAGCGATGTCATTGTTGAAGGAACAAGGGTACAGGGATCCAACATCGTCAACATTGTCCATGATCTGGTGAGAAAGTGGGACAGGCCCTCACCAACAGGATGGAAGCATATTAAAGCAAGACTACAACAAATAAATATCCCCAAAACATTGATAGGAAATGTGAATAGGTTAAAAGACTTGGAGCAAGTCTCGCATGTGTCACAACTGAGTACGCCATCATCCCCAGCTGGTGGGGCGTGGTTCGAATTCCAGGTGGAGTTCGGATTCCAGGTAGAGTGAAAAGCTTGGCCTTCGTCAGAATGAACAGTTCGGGTGGAAGATAACCAAAGGTTATACAGGGTTCGAATTGAGGGGGATAGCATCCCCTTGTTAACTCAAAATCAAATAACCATCCCCCTTGTTATCTAAATAAAATATGCTTTAACAACAACCTAATTCTGACTAAGGCACAGAAAGTAGAATAAAATATCTCTGTATTACGTTTGTTGCTTTATTGAAAGACTAATATATTTATAAGTTTTTATGTGACTTAACTGGCTTAAAATAAATATTCTATGGTCATGTAATGTGTTGTGATTAATGGAAGGGAACAGGGGGTTGATTGTGATTAAAATGGATTTTATCATGATATTTCAAAATATAAATTCCAAGTCAGGTGTCACAATTTACTTTCATGAAAAAATATGGAAGTCACTAGAAAAAAAGTTTCACTAAATTGATGATTTTGCTGCATATCTTTCCCTGAAAAGTCACCAGAATGTAGCATTGTGCAGTTACATTTTTTTTAAAATTTTCACGGGGGCCATGCTCTCGGAGTATGAACTACAATCGATGAATCGGTACAGAATTTAAATTCTGTACCGATTCATCGATTTGTTGTACCTGCTATTCCATATGTAGAGACCGACCGGAAATTCCTTTCCTCACGTCCGCAAACATCTGGAAATCATCAGAAATCGAAAAACACACGTGGTGTTCAAGGAGAGAAAACAAAAGGGTGTTTGTCTTCTCCAAAAGGCCCGCGAAAAGTTAGCGTCTTCCGAGCCTATATAAGGCAGAGTTCACTAAACTCGCTCTCACTTTGCTCGTTACTCCTCCTCGTGAATCTCTTCTTTCACGTAGCGCCGTTCGACCTCAGCCGGCCTCAGTCCCTCAAGCAACACCTCAACAATACACGAAGCGAATCAACACTTGAGGCGACCTACAATTTCATCCCGCCGGAAGCAAACATCACTCTACCGGCGTCATCCTTCTGGCCATGGCTTCACTCATCCTTCACCACCATTCGGTCCGCGCCCTTTCAACAAGTCTATCAACGGGCCCTCAACACATCCGGTAGGTCTATACGTCCTCAGACCATCTCCGTTGAAACGTAGGCCTCACTCGGCCTACAGTGTTTTGTTACATCGTGCTAGACTATTCAGGATTCAAGACTGAAGAGTCCACAAGCTCTGCCTAATCGCGTAGGCCCTAAAAGTGTCCTCAATACCGTTCAAACTAACTCTCCCGTGCCTAATCGCGTAGGCCCTAAAAAGTGTCTTTAATACCGTTCAAACTAACTCTCCTGTTAAGACCGCAGTAGGCCTAGTCAAGTGTTGTACCAATACTGTAGTTTTGTATCATCTTGTTATTGTGTTCATTCATATAACTTACTTATTTTGCGTCCGATTGTTTATGTGCTCTTTTATGCATTTCATTTTATCGACCTAATCTATTTACTGTACCATACCGTATTTTCATTATTTCAGTTATTATTGGCTTAATAACTTATTCTTTGTTCACCTCTGTGTATATCTCATTAGCCTACCTGAATTAGTGTACTTACTTAACAATTAGACTATATAACCATTTCTTATTGCCAATAATCAGTCATCTTTAACATACCGGTAGTATAAATACCGTTATAGAATTGTTAATCACTATAAATACCGCTATAGAATTGTTAATCACTATGAACAAATAATTCATTTATTTTCCTAATTAAACACAAACCAACAAAGTAATTTCTCTCTCCTAATTAAATATTGTTCGTTTGGGCTGTAATCCCCAAGCTGGTGACCCCTAATTATTCATTTAAATTTAATTCATAAATTATAGTAAGCCTACTTTCTTGGCCACATCAAATTGGTGATCCGTAAGCCACCCTCTCGTCTATTGTTACTTTCGCAGCCATCCCCTACCTAAAAGAAAAAAATAATATATTATAGTCAACACTGAAAATTCCTATGATGCGCGACTTTTGCGCAACCCTGTATATATTGCTCGGGTCAAAACATAATGAACCTGCGTTAGGAATAACAAACTGTACCGTATAGCTGCTGTTTGCGACCAAACTGTGTTGAGGAGGTTAATCCTGGCGTAATCGGAGTCCTCTGTAGACGATTATACATTATACACTGTGCGGATGGATTAGGTGAGCCATGCTGGGTTGATGGGATTGTTTACTTGCGCCTACCTTACGCTGTAGAACCACAAATATCTATGAGAGGTAATTGCGCAAGAACGGTATTTATATTAGTAAAAAAAACAACTGCAGATCTCATACGCTTAGAACAACTCTCAGGATTTTTAGAGCTCTTTTGCGTTTTACACCTCGTTTAAAAAAAAAATTCCAATATACGTTAATTTTCTCTTACTCTTCTCTTCTACTCCAGAATGAGGACTGGTGTGCCCAGCCACCAAGGCTCTACAGAACCTGATTATGTCTCAAAATGGGCTCGAGACGTTTCATAGAAACTAGTGATGTACCGATTCCAAAATTTAGCCAATGCCGATACCGATGTCGATGCCGATTCTTTGCCTATATTTAAAAAAAATCAATTCCCTTCATAAATTTTATTAATCTAATGTGAAAACTTTAAATTTTCATATTTTTTACATTTCAAATTTATTTAAATGCTTTTCTTTAGCTCACTCCACAATATACAGCCCCAGAATTTGTAACTCATATACCGTAGCTAAAATGATATGAAAAAGTTTTATTACTCAGTAAAATGAATAAATAATTTTATTTTAGTTTCATAAATTAAATATCAATATTTTAAGTAATTGGTTTTCCCTATGTTCAAGGTATTTTCTTTCTTCAACAATGTGAACAACAACAAATTTTTCATTAAAACTTTAAGTTCCTGGTAGCCAATTTGAATAAAAAGTAGATACAAAATTTGTGTTTATAAATTATTAAAATACTTAAAATAAAGTCAATATAATAAGATGGTTTAATATATAAATTATAAAGTACAACTTAATATAGAATTATTATTAATATAGAGTAGGAGATTATAATCGTTTATATTTAGAGATTAACTAGTTTGAAAAATGTAAATTTATGGGTAACTTATTAAGCTTTGCCTTTTTCGTGAATGTAAAATATTTTTATATAAGTACATTTTGAAATGAGTATAAATTGTCATAAATAGTGTTTTTGATTGTTCAATGTTGTATAAATATAGATTTTGTTATGTAACGAAAATTAAAATTTTTCAAAGAATCGGTGAGAGAATCGGCTAAATTTGGCCGATGTCGATGCTTAAAAAAATGGCTGATTCTGCCAGTGCCGATTAATTGGTACACCACTAATGGAAACCAATAACAGTTTCGGGTGTTGGAAGGCGTGCTCGAGGAACCAGTTACGTCAGGTATAGTCTCAAAACGACCGAGATTCGACTCGTCCAGCTCTGAGGATGTATCACTAACACCAACCCCGTCACCAGCCATATCATCATCATCAGAGGAATCACATGACCTAAGCCGCGTATCTACCAGCCTTCCGTATCGTCCCTACTACTTTAAGACCACCGCATCTACATCTACATCCCCCGCAGAAAAAACGCATTATCCTTCAGAGTATGGTGTAACAATTAGGTTGTTACACACTGTGTGTAGTACTCCCGCACTTTTTAACAATAGATACACTGTTAGGGTTGATCCACGGGTCGCTTATGCGCAAGGTTTCGAGCAAGGGCCTCGCAACATAGTTCAGTGCGTTATCGCATAAGCCCTTCAACGCAATGAGGCAGAAATGAGACTGGCGTTCGGGTTTGAGCCAAATAACGAGGATTAGGATCTGTTCTGGATAGTTACACCCTATAGACGCCTGACAGAGGAGGATGTTGACTACATCCTATCACATTTTGAACAGGCCTTCCAGAGCAAATCAACGTTCAACCTAGAGAAGTTCACAATCGATATAGGCCACATCTTCCGTGTTGCGGGTCATGACGCAACATCTTACACACTCAAATTTAATCCCAATAAAATTTACAAAGAACACACAAACATCGGACGAGGTTGCGGCTTTATGGCTGCAATTTTGGCTGTAATCGGAGTTTTAAACATGATAACCAAAAACATCTTGTTACCCACTGTTGTAGAGCGCGCACAAAATCTAGCTAGGGTCTGTGGCATTAATATTGATTGTAATATAGACCCTGAAGTGATTGTGAAGGTGGAAGAGCATATGAAGGCGTATATTGTTGTGTTTGGGTTGGATAAGCAAGGTAGGACAATGTATGTTTTTAAGAGCCGTGTGAGGGACCGAACGCGGCCTTTGCTTATTTTGGCATGAACAACCTACTTACAATATTAGGATTCTTTACGTTAGTTACGATAAAACCCGCAAGTACGGTCCTCATCACGATTTCTGAAAGGGGTATCTTGAGTTTATGAATGACTTGAGAAAACATTGTTAGGAATGTCATATAGTGTGCGCGCAGTGTAAAAGTTCTAGATGTGAAATTCTTGTGGTATATGCTGAAGAAAGAGCGTGTGATCACTGCAGACGAGAATTTTTAATGATCCTTTAATGATGCTTTAATCTTAAGGAGAACGGCAAGTGTAGAAAGTTAAAGATTTGTGAATGTGGAATGTTTCATACGATGAATGAAGGGGCAGGTCAAGTACAAGTGCGACGAAATTCATTGCCTCACATGTAATGAAAAGCATAAGACGGGTGGTGTGAAACATGTTTGCTAAATGAAAGAATCCAAGCCTGTGTATTTTTAATAAATTATTTTACGCTTTTATGTTGTGCTTTTCATTTCCCTTAACCTTCGAGTGAGTATGCAAGTATTTAAGGCATGTAAACACACTGGAATTTCCGCTGATAGTCCTCTGGGGGTATGAATGGCTGGTGAGCAGCGCCTTGAGATGCGGTTTTAAGCTTAGGTAGCGCCAAGTGTTGTTTACTTTGCCCTTACTCGCCCTGAGGGTCCAGCCAGGTCATAAAGGATCATAAAAGAGGAAGGCGCCTATTGTTTATTTGACTTTACCGATGCGATGGATGGAGGGCGGGGATTTATGGCTAGGTGCACACACACACACACACACACACACACATATATATATATATATACATTTGAAATTTCCATCGATATGTCTCTAGGTACCTAAATGGCTAGCGGGCAATGTAGCGGGGCATGGTTTTAGTCTCAGGTAGCACCAGGTGTTTTTATCTTGCCTTTAATTGCCCTGGGGATCCAGTTTGTCTTACTTTTACTTGTCCTGAGGGTCCAGCCAGATCATAAAAGACCATAAAAGATTGTATGATATGTGTGGAAAATTGAGCAGCCTAAAAGGGGGTTATCTTTACGGCTACCCGCGTCCACCCTTACCTCAGGTTCGAAAAGGTATTGTTTAAATTAAACACATTCACTTAAAGGAAATAATTCTCAAGGGAAGCTTAACGTTTTATGTGATAGATTTAACTTTGTTTAGTTTAGACTAAGTTGGATACATTTAAATTTAATTTAAATTGATAAATAAGTTAGTCTTTAACAAGCCTAACTATAAAGTATCGATTTAGGTTGCAACGTCATGCAAATGGTTGTTCCACAGTATATATCGCTAGTCAGATTAAGCTCGTGAATCGCAATTAACTCGTTTCAAGCTGATAACCCCAGTCAACCTGTCGGAGGTTCAATTTGACGATCGTTAATGAAATTCCAAACCAATCTAAATAGCTACCCCTGGATGGTTCTCCTCGTGTAAGACAATCCACAAATGGCGTTCTCAAACACTTGGGTCAACGATTAACACCCACGTATAAACATATATGTGTGTTACAACGAGTGGAAATTAGAGGGAGGCGTGATGCTCAGCCTCCATATACAAGTACAAGTGAATCAGCGAAAGATATGATAAAGGTTCCACTGACCGAGAATAAAGAGCTTAAAAGGTATTCTAAATCTTAAAAGAATTCAATTTATTCGAATCATTAGTGAATGATGTTAAATCCTGGCATTTTATTATAAAGCGAAGTTAATTGAAATAATAACCGGCTAAAATTACGGAGTCAAAACTGATACGTATTACTCGTATGAGAGCTTCGAACAAACTAAGATGGCGACTCAAGCTCCTTTCGCCGGCATCAAAGCGCGTCAGAGCGCGCCAAAGGAGAAGTATAACATTGTCGCCCAGAATTTCCAGATGCTGGAAAGAATTGAGTGTCAGTACTCTGGCGGGCGTACGATTTTGGTTCTATTTTTGGCGATTGGTCGATATCTGTAAACGTTTTATATGCAGCCGATCAACGCTGTTTTTATGAAATAATACAATATATATTATGGATACACACACACACACACACATATATATATATATATATATATATATATATATATATATATATATATATATATATATATATATATATATATATATTATATATATACTTTTAATAGAATACATAATTACCATGATCGAACATGAATCAATTATCCATTCTCGTCGATTTTGGTTGATTTTGTGGTTACGTTCCAATAGTTTTTAATTGATTCCTTATATACTTCGATCACTTATGCCGTCAGGAGTATATTTCAAGAATCCCTGAACCCACTGTCTAAATATTTTAGACAATATGAGAGCCGAGGGAGAAGAACGGTACCGTATCTGGTTTCATCGATGGATAGCCGGCGAGCATTTCCAAGAAATGGGCTCATTACTTCAGCCACATCGGTCCTTGGGCGGTTTTTCTTTATTACTTTAAGACAATCAAACTGGCCGTTTCATACATCTCAGTCAGCCAAAACGGCTATAGGCAACTTTACTAGCTGCTTCTCACTTTGTTTTCCTACGGAATTGAATGAGGAAGGTAGTGTTAAAGTTCCTTTCTAAATTTATATATATGTTGTATTTGAAGCAATATTTAGGGATGGGGGAATAATGACTTTTTTGGAAATTGCCAACAACACGAATGGTTTCTATGGCCATTTTCCCTGCTGAATACAAATTTGGCTGGTTCTTAGCCCTAAAATGAAGTTTTGACCTCGTTCAGTGGATTTTTTTTTCAAAATGGCGGGCAAAAAAATAGTTATCTCATTTTGATGCTTAAGGAAACCGCTACCCCTAATATGTAATATGCCTTTTCGTATGTTTTCAGAGGCACTGAAGTTGAAAATGAACATATCAGAGACACTCGATGCGTGGTTTAGCGGTTATAGGCAAAAAATGGAAAAGAAAGGTGTAATTTTATTAAAAAAAATCATGTACAGAAGAAACACAAGGCATTCATATCAGTTCTATGATGTAAGTCATATCATGAAATCATCATATTTACAACACATTGTTCAATAGGGCGGAGCGTTTTTACACTTTTTCGATTTTCGTTTTGTAATATCACGGAAAAGTGGCTCTTCTACGTCAAAGGTGAGTGTGTAAAATCTCAGAGATCTGCAATAATATCTTCTGCCTCCGCACGCGCGTTGAAAATAAAAAAAATGCGCCAAAATACACATTTTTTCAATATTTTATTATCGTTTTAATTTTCATCCTACCTTCTTGTAATAGCGAGGAAAAGCATCCTAAAGGTTTATTTTAGAAAAGTTTTCAATATTTTTGTCCTATGATAATTTCTTCTGCCTCCGCAAACGTTCCAAAATACGAGAAAATTTACATAAATAGCGTATTTTATAATGACGCTATTATGGTCAACTTCGACCCTACACCACAGTTTATTCATTAATTATGTATTAAGTAATGCAATTAACAATTCATTATATCATATTTTAGTAATTTAAGAAGTTTATATATTTGAGCAATTAAATAATTTAGGTCCACCAATGCAGTTTACTTTGCATATGCTTGGTTTATTTTTGATGACTTATTATGTAATATGCATGCAGCTCCTCGCTTATTTCGTCAATATTGAATGCACTATATTGACAAAATAACCCAGAACTCACCACGTGGAGGTGACTGCATTTCGAGTTCCTCCCTGCCCGACCCAACCACCCTACCATTATTGGACTTAGGCTAGTTACACACTGTAGTCACTTTTGGTTTCCATTCTTGGCATTTTCTTTCTGGATTCTAATCTTGCTCTGATAAATTCATCCCTTGCCTCTGAACCGCATACTGCAGCTGAAGCCTCTGTTACCCGAAATGGGACGATTTGGCGTCGCCGTTTGGACGCTGAGCCGTTTGGGCGCCGCCCCCAGGTCTACACTCAGGACTTAACATTTAAAATATATAAACAATTGAAACAATAAAAAATTATAAAGATTTATTTAGAACCATCATTACAATATTTTTATCTGCCCCCTTGACGATTGGTTAGGTTCAGTCATGATATTTTCGTTAAAACTAACAAAAATATCACGACTTAACCTAACCAATCGTCACTGCCCGGTTAGGTCAACTGTACGCCCTTGACGATTGGTTAGGTTAAGTCGTGATATTTTCGTTAGTTTTAACAAAAATATCACGACTTAACCTAACCAATCGTCAAGGGGGCAGATAACGGAAAAGTACCCATATTATATATACACCTTATAATACACTGACTCTTTTGCTCGCACCGCCAAAAAAGTAACGTAGGGTCGCGCTTGCTACATTTATCAAACACATACAAATATCCATTATGTGAAAACTTCTGTTTCCCTTTCTTACTTGATATATTTTCAGACATTTATGCTATTAAGGGCAACAACACAACTTATCTGAAAAGACAGACAGCACTTCAGGTTAATAACCAAGTATTACTCTTTAATACTTAATACTAATTAACGGCGGCGCCAAACCGGCTCCGCGCCCAAACGGCGGCGCCAAATCGTACCCGACCGTCTGTTACCAGCTTTATATGCCGTTTAACCGCTTGGGTGTGGCAAGGAAAGCGTGGGATGAAATCAGGTACATCTCCTGATGAGATATAGTTCAGGATGTCAGAGCGTGATAGAACTTTTGTCAGAGGAGGCTCTGACAGCTCACAAGTTTGCCAGTTAATCATGTTGTAGTACTCACTGCACTGAAAGTTCAACGTGGGCAATTTAAACACTCTCACTGCGGCTGACTCAGAATCTCTTGCTTTAAAGATTCTCCTCCATCCTAATTCTCTGATATGTTTTGCTTCATCGTGAATCATACTGAGGAGAACATTCTCAGGATGAGAAAAATAGGAATTTTTTTGAATAACACGATCAACTATTTCTATACAGCGGGCACTCAACGACCTCGAGCGTTGTATCATTTCATAAAGATGTTTGGCTCCCTGTGTTGCTGAAGAATTTCTCTTGATTTGAAACCACATTGGAATATAAACTTTCATAATATAATCCACGATACACTTAAGGTTTTCTGAAGGTTCTTCAGTTGAAACGTAGAGACGAAGTATGCGGTTAGCAGTTGTCACCCATCTGGAGTGTGCCATTTTGCCTGGTTTCCTTTGAGCTAGAGAGGGAGTACATTCACCTTTTGACACAGCATCATAGATTTCTGCCAAATATTTCTGATCTGTGCTCAGATCATCTCTGTCAACTACAATTTCTTCCGCTTCAACTGCTTCAAACTCAACAACAGGTCTCTTTTTACAATCAATTAACTCTTTTCCTATAGGCCCTCTAAAACTATGAGGACCTGTTGTTTTACCATCAATGTCAGTCACTATGTGCCGCAAGGGAAGTTCAATAGTGTGAAGCAAGCAAATCAGCCACTGGAGTGCTCTCTGAAAGTGCTCTTCAATACTTCTTATCACTCCTCCTTTTGGTGCTGTATTAACTGCTGTCCCGTCACATCCAATGGCTTTAACTTCTGAAATATCAATCTCATTTGAGCGAAAAAAATCCAAAATTGCAGAAGATATACTCTGTGCTGAGCCAGAAACGGGAGTTACATGCCCAATATAATGCGAGTTTGGTTCTTGAAGCAAAGTGACATGTTCTTCTGTTATATTTTTTTGATAACCTTTACTGCCAACTTTTTCTTGCACTGCAGTTCTGTCCTTTCTTCCATCGAAATAGATACTCTCCATAGTTTCTTGTTCGTAATCTCTCTTTTGAATGATAGATCTCACTCTTTTTCTAGCTCTCCTTACTTTGCATCTGAACTTAAATCTTTTTCGTTTATGATTCCCACGTCTTCAAGAACAGCCGAAGCAATTATAGCAGCAGACCTGTCTAACACACCAGTTCTGTCACAAGCTATAGCCAATGATGAAGTTGTTCCATGATGAGATTGTTCCATCGATTTGATTCTCTGTGTTGGTTCATAATCAGAATCCACGCCTTCTGTTTCACTTGATGTTGATGACAGTGTTTCAGTTGCTTGTCCTTTACTAGTAGATGGTTTGGTTCATACTGTTTCATTCTCTGTTGTCTTCTAGCAATAATTGCTAGATCTTTACGAGTTTTTGAAACATAAAGAGAGCCTATTGCCAATTTTCTTGTTGTCCTCTGATCTTTAATGAAGTCTTGTTCAATTGCTGGAACCCTGAGATGGTTTTCACATGAACACTTATCAAAATTTTCACATTTGCAAGCAGTGATGTCAAATAATTTGTTTTCTGCCTCATTTTGAAATGTTTGTAATTTAATTTTGAATGAGTCACTATCTTATTTCCTTTTTATTGACTTTAGAAGGTTTTGACATTTTTCATGGTAATTTTTAATCATTTGAACGACACGGTTATGAGAAACAGTAGGAATAAAGGCTGTTTTCCACAAATCTTCGAGAGTTTTTGAGAGAACACCGGAAATTTCTGCCACTGTAGGCTCTTTCTTGGATGTCTTCAGATTCAACCTTATTTGATGAAAATATTTCATGACGTCCTTATAGGTTGGAAGGCACCTCTTGTCTAGATCAGCTGGAGCCCCAAATATAGGGCAACTTGAAGAAGTTTTTGTTGCTTGAGCTGGTACTGACATTGTGAAAAACACAGTAATTAATATAAAAATTAAGAAATTACTCCTAAAACATAAAATATTCTTGCATTCTGCAGAAGTTTTGTATATTACACCAACGTATTATTATGCACTAAAATATGCAGTATATGTCCGCATATGCTTGTTGTCGTGTTTCAAAGATGTATTAACAGCAAGAGCAACACAATCCACATCTTACCCGAAACGTAGCTAGCACAACACTGCGGGGAAGTGAGAGCAAGAAGGCCTGGTAGAGTGTTGTGAGTCATGACTCATCAGTCATCACTCACTGACTCATTGCCGTATGTGGCAATGACGAGCAACACACCATACCAGGCTGTGGGGAAGCTTCTAGAAGGATGTGGGAGTACTACATGACGTACAAAGTGAATTTATTAGCGTATAGGCTGAATATGCAAAATACGTGATTTATGCGGATTTTTCCGTATTTTGGGACGTTTGCGGTGGCATAAGATATTATCGCAGGACAAAAATATTTAAAACTAGTCTAAAATAAACTTTAGGATGCTTTTCCTCGCTATTACAAGAAGGTAGGATGAAAATTAAAACTATAAGAAAATATTGAAAAAATGTGTATTCTGGCTCATTTTTTTTATTTTCAACGCGCGTGCGGAGGCAGATATTATTGCAGATCTCTGAGATTTTACACACTCACTTTTGACGTGGAAGAGCCACTTTTCCGCGCTATTAAAAAACGAAAATCGAAAAAAGTGTAAAAACGCTCCGCCCTATTGTTCAATAAACTATCAGTATCACTAGTAACATTGTCCGTCAGTGGTAGAATTTGCTAGTACGGCTAGACAACTGAACTTGAATTCGTAAGCTCTGGCTCCATCCTCTCCGGAATGGCTGACGTTTTCCAGATATCCAGTTATCAGCGACTTTTTCATGCCAGATGGACCAGCGATGGTGATGTGGTCAGCCTTCACGTCGTACAGCCGGTGGCCGGCAGCCTTGGTCGTATCGTCAAGTCCTACACTCAACACTCTTTGTTGAGGATTTGTTGAGCGACATACTCTACATTCAAGTATGAAGCATCTTCCAAGTATTGCATTATTGATCTGCGGCTCAGAAATACATACGTCAAGTCTGAATGCTGGTGACGGACTTGTAACTCTTCGTTTTCATTCTCCATCTCACCCTCACAATCTTTCTCATTATCATCTTGATCAAAAACCATGTTAGCTACTCTTACTATCACTCTCGAAAGCTCTTCAGGAGAGAAGTTCTTGTCTCGGCAAGACACTGAACTATACATCGCATCAAGTTTTCGTTCAGACTTTTTTTGCCAGTTCTGATATTCACTGTCGGAAATGCAGTTTGTTGTTCTTTACTCTTCTCCTTGCTTAGGTCTTCTTCCAATGAGCGAAGTTTACGATCAGTAGAAGGAACTGTCTTTGCCGTTGTTGGTTTTTCAAAACTCGGATCGTTTTCAGAATCGACTGAAGTTGCTAACATCTAAATAATTTCTGATCCCTCTAGCTCCCTTTGCTCTCTCGAGTTGCTTTCTGTTGCTTTTCGCTTTTTCTCCGCTGATCTTTTACGAGTTTCTTTCCTCTTTTTCTGTCTCACGCAATCTTTTGGTACTGTATTTGTATATATGGCCTTATACGCACCAAAGCAAAGCAATTATGCCAATAAAAAGTCTTATCCTCATCAGTCATTTTAACCCCAAATTCTTCTGCAAGTTCTGCTTCGTAATCCTCATCGTCAGTTCTAATGTTGTAAGCGTTCTAAGTGAGCTGATTAAATTATTAAAGCCGCTCGCTTTTCGGTACCATTCAACACTTTTAGGATTCTGTTGGCAGCGTTCATTCTTTCTCAGTTTGTTAAAATGTTCATAATCGTCTCTTATTTTTTTCGCCACTGGTTTTTCATTCATGGGATAGACATTTTTATTAATCCAATCTCGTCTTAGTTCATTTGCTATTATCTTGCTGGCATCATCTCGAACAGTGACTTTTTCTGTCCTTTTACTCCTTTTTTGCAAAGTGCAAGCATCCTACCAATCACAAATGTCCCTGGTGGCAACTTTCCAGTCGGTTTAAATTCATCCACTTCTGAGTAGGTTTCCCAAAAAAGTTCTTTTCTGGCGGCAATGCGTGATTTCCTTTTACCAGCCATCATTACCAATCAGCAGTCACTAAGCATTAGGATCTGCAAGTACAGTAAAACCCCATTAGTCGGCATATAACACCGAAATATGATAGGTAATACAAATTATAGTCATGCTAGATGTTTCATATATAATTATATATTGTTATTATTATTATTAAAGTAGATTATATCAAATATTGTAGTTGATATCTTATTTACTATTATTATTAAAGTGTATATATACTATATTATTATTAAAGTAATATATACACAATTATTATTAAAGTAAATTAGCACAACATTGATAGTACAAGAAACCATAAAAGAGAAAGCAGCCAAACACCAGAACACCAGAACAAGCCAAAGCACTAAAGTAAGCCTAAATAAAACAGCAATATTACGACACACTAGATACTTAACAACATTGAAGAATGATCATAACCATGATTAAAAATATAGCAAGCATTTATCAACATTATTTTTTCTATCAGTCATAAAGGTTTGGAGGTGGGAGGCTTCATTCCTTTATGTTCGATGTGGATCGGGCATTTTTTTAAAATTTTCGCCATCTATCTGCTTAACCACACTCCTAATGTCTCTCATTTGTTCATTTTCGAGTTCAGCGACCATGAAAACATATGAAAAGACATATTACATGTGAAGGATAGCGGGTTTTTTTATCATGAAAACAAAAAATCGATTTTTTTGGCCGCCATTTTGAAAAAAAACCACTGAACCAGGTCAAAAATTTATTTTAAGTCCAAGAACTAGCCGGATTCGTATTCAGCAGCCAAAATGGCTATAGAAACGACTCGTCCTAAACAAAATGTTAGATTTCCCCACCACTAGCAATATATCTTTTAACTTATTTTTATTAGGTTTTATATGTTTTCAAGAACTACTTTATAAGTAATATTTATTTTAAAGAAGTTATAATAACAAGCGAAATATATGAGTGGGTTTTCAGGAATGTTGGTTGTGGGTGGTTCAAGAAAGGTTATGGATGTGGGCGAATAGGGTACATTAACGACGGGAGTGAGGAATATTTGGTGGCTTCTGAAGTTCATAATTAAACATTATTTTCTGTGTATATGAGCTTTGAATAATTTCTAACATCGAAATAAATAGTGACCTCTAGACTCCATATTTATACTCGTATATTATTTTCTGTGTATTTATATTTGTTGTTATTGTTTATTATTATTACAAACCCGGGCGCATTAGAGCGGCAGCAGCGGCGGGGTTAGTGTCATAATATATATATATATACACACAGTGTATATATATATGTGTGTGTGTGTGTATATATATATAATATATGTGTATTATATATATATATATATATATATATGTGTGTGTGTGTGTGTATATATATATATATTCACAAGGTGATCCGTTTGGGTATGGATAAAATAAAAACGCTGTGAGAATCTATCGAGAAGTGATACAGCGCTCATCTGTTGCACGTGTGGTCATAAAATGTGGGCGTTTGTAATAGGCTCTGCCATCCGCTGCCAGACGTACGAGCGCCATCTACTGTCAGACTTATGAGACATATGCCAGTTTCGAAGATGGCGGCGAATGCACAACAACGTGCGAAGTGTGTCATTTGGTTTGCTAAGTTTGAGAGTGTGAGAGCGGTACAGCGTGAGTTTCGCTGTGTGTATGGTGTTTGAAAAGCTCCTAAATACGACTCCATAGTGCAGTTATACCACACATTTGAAGAAAGGGGGTCTATCACTAAACCACATGCAGGTGGTCGTAAGAATTAGCCTCTAGTTATGATCTCTGTCGTGTCCGGAAGGGGGATCATGTTGAAGACTAATTAGGTTTGTCACAATCTACCATCTTTGTGGGCATTATTTGCCAAATATTAAACTATGCAATGTTTCTGTTTCCATTCTACATCATTTTCATTTCATCCATACCCAAACGGATCGCCCTGTATATTATAACACTATATATATATATATATATATATATATATATATCATAGGCGTGCACACTGGGTACGCAAGGTACGCAGTGCGTACCCAATTTTTTTTATTAAATTTAAAAATTTAAATTTTTTTAAATATTGATAAAGTGCTATTATAAATACCAATAAATTTTAGAATTTATTCAATATACTTAAGCAATACAAAGCAAAATTAAGTGAAACTTCCTTGTTTTCTCATGTGCTTTCTTACAAGGTACGCTCTGAGCATAGAATGTATTTGCATAGGAATATAATCCTTAAGTGCTGTCCCGGGCTTAACAAATACTGCCATACTATCGGCCGAAAAATGTCCTGGGATAAGTTGGAGTGTTTCAGCGTAGTTTCAGAAAATGCGGAGTGGCTTTGATGATTGTGTGGCAAAGGCGAAATATCGCATGCCATTGACTGCTGATGCAGAACCAAAACGAATAAGGCTAGCACAGACTGATCAGCCAAATTTGGAAATGAAAAGACTTTATTTAAAAATCATAGATACGGTTTGCATGCAACTTACTCTTCGGTTTGGAAATCTGTCACAGTTAAAATTTTTAGAACTTCTGAATTCCGAAAATTTTCTAAAATTTAGCCAAGCATTCCCTGATGAAATTCTTAAAACCTTTGCGGAGTTACACAGTGGCTTTTTTGATTTTAAAAGACTGAAAAATGAACTAAGTGTCTTATACTCATCTGAAGAATTTCAAGGAAAATATCCGTGCCATATCGCAAAATTCTTGAGCCTGAACAACTTGAGTGAAAGCATGCCTGAACTTCAAAAGCTCGGAGAGCTAGTGCTAACCATTCCCTCTACAACTTCATCAGTAGAAAGATCATTTTCGGTTTTGAGGAGAATTAAAACGTATCTAAGAAGTACAATGGGCGAAGAAAGGCTGTCATACTTAGCCATTATGAGCATCGAAAATCCAAATGAAATCTGACCCATCATTCTACGATACAGTAATAGATGAATATTCCACTAAGAATCGTAGGATCGATCTGAAATATCGATAAAAATCACGGTGTCGCATATAAATAGTTAAATACAGGGTCTAAATAAAGTCAGGATCTATTTTTGTAAAGCACTTGGAAATTATATGGAATTCAATCATAAAATGATAAAGTGGTAACATTTACTAAATAATTAAGAGTAGGATTCGACGTGACGCCCATCAGTATCCCTGCACAGCTCAAATCGTTCCGCAGCATTTCTAAACACATTCTGGAGCATTTGCGGGGTTATGTTATCTGCAGCAGTTCGTATACGTGTACGTAAGTTTTCAAGACTCGTAATCTTCGTATGATAGACGTGCGATTTGATAAAGCCCCATGCAAAGAAATCTAAAGGGGTTAAATCTGGTGATCTCGCTGGCCAAGGTCTGTTGCTTCCGCGTCCGATCCAGCGATTTGGAAAACGTCCATTTAGATAATCCTGAACAATTTTGGCATAGTGACAAGGAGCACCATCATGTTGATAGACGACGGTACTAACAATCCTATCCCAATCAGCTGAGGTTCAAGGAATTGCTGCAACATGTCCAGATAAATAAGCCCCGTAACTGTAGCTTCAGCAAAGAAAAAAGGACCATAAACCTTAGATTTTGTTAAACCCATCCAGACATTAACTTTAGGTGAGTCTCTTTCCCAATTTTGGACGAAATCATTCGGTCTTTCATCTGCCCAAATTCGACAGTTATGGCGATTTACTTTTCCACACGTATGGAAAGTGGCTTCATCACTAAAGAGAATGTTGGCCATTAAATTATCACTCCAGATTTGTTCTACGAGATCAGCACACACAGCACTTCGTCGAGGGAAATCTTCCTCATGTAAATCATGTAAAACCTGCAAATGATAGCTTTTCTTCTGCAAATTAACTTTCAGAATTTTGTGCACAGATGACGTCGGGAGGCCGAGTCTGTGTGATGCAGCACGAACGGACGTACGTGGCTCCTCAGTGATAATTCCGCGTACTGCATTCACGGTAAGATCTGACATACACGGTCGTCCTGATCTTGCTTCATCATTTAAAGATCCCGTTCGTTTAAATTTGTTCACCAATTTTCGTATTGTATTGTCTATTGGCCCCGGCTTATGAAATCTCCTTCTAAACTTCTCTCTGATGGCATTGTATTTCTTTCCCTCGATTCGCCAAATTACTATTGCCACACGATCTTCTGTATTCATTCTAAGGGCTTCTGAAAAGAAAAATAGAAAAAAATAATTATTTCACAAAAATAGATCCTGACTTTATGTACACCCTGTATATACCGTATCCAGTGTCCACCCCATCATCCAGATTTGGTAAGTACCGTTACTACCGTACCAAGGTCATAATTTATCATAGTTTATATCATCGTTATTTCTTGAAAATTCTCGATTCCCGGGTGGTTACCTCATTTTTTCATTTGTTCGTTCTCCCTCCTCATCTTGCGCGGCATGTTCTTCTATACAAGCGTCGTTCTTTACGTTAATTATACTGTGTGTTGTTTGCAGTTGAAATGTATATAATGTGCGGCATGCGGGAGGTGCCCCTCGGGGCATTGGTTTCTGCGCGTATGTAGGAGAATTACGACTTCTGATCGAGTGAGGACCATGGTGTAGTGGTTATCATATCTGACCGGCAATCGGAAGATCCTGGGTTCGATTCCTGGGTGGTTACCTCATTTTTTCATTTGTTCGTTCTCCCTCCTCATCTTGCGCGGAATGTTCTTCTACAGTATACAAGCGTCGTTCTTTATGTTAATTATACTGTGTGTTGTTTGCAGTTGAAATGTATATATATTGGCAGCAGCGTACCCGATCACTAGCTTCACCGCACGCGCCTGATATATATATATATATATATATATATATATGTGTGTGTGTGTGTGTATGTGTGTACAAATGAACAATGAATAATTCCTTTGTTCATATATTTTTATATTCATTCGTGTAATTCTTAGATCCATTCGTATGATTCTTACATTCATTTATATAATTCTTATATCCATTTATATAATTCGTATATTTATATAATCCTGTATATTCAAATATTCATTTTTACATAAGAACCAAATTCGTATAACGATGACGAAGTTTGGATATATTTTTTATTTGCTTTCTATTTTTGCAGTGTCACAACCAAGCGACCTCCCATTTCTATGGTTGAGCCGTATCCATGTTTGTGTCATTGGAGGTTCTTTGTGAGAAGAGAATGTCCCTTAATTTCATTCCCTTAAAGTACAAACAAGACAGTCGACGGTTTAGATCGTTTAACATTTCCATCAGAATATTACCCATATCTCCATTTTCCATTTGTTATAGAATTTATGATAATTAATTATTGTTGTCTTGCATCTAACCCTCATCCCTAAATTTTATTAGATTATGCATGCACATTGCATGTGGCATGATTGGAACCCTTGGTTGTACTACTTTATTCATTTACTTAATTCTTCCTCAAATGTACCCAATTCCTTAACATTTACTGTATACTCGTATAAGTATATATATTTAATTAATAGTTTCACTCACTCTTTGTACAATGGCTATAAACCTTTCATTAATGTATCTCTCTAATTCGTTTCCTCTAAATTCTCCCAATAATGACTTGTACCGTACGTACGAATTAAATAACTATGGCGTATTAATTGTGAATTGATGTATGACAATTTTAATAACTATGACGTCATAAAGTAGCTTAATTCCCTTCACATTTTCCATACCTTGAATACTGATCATATCTTTAGTATTCAATGTATGGTAAATTCTTTAACATAATATTATTATTCGTTCATATTCATCCATACGTCCATATCTTATCTTGGCCGTTATCTTTTATTAATTGTATTAATTATTCATGCATCGACCTACCTATTGTCTACTTATGCTCTATCAACCTATCAGTCCATGTTTACTCGTGTCAGTCTCTATTACGCACAACACCAATTGTGTGATTACCGATATGTGTATAATACTTATGCACTCGTACATGTCCGTTGATAGTCATGATTACGTACATGATCATGATTACGTACATGTAATTTCTTTTTATTTATTTTCTTTTAAATTATTTAATTTCTCGCAATAGACTCGTAAATGCTTATGCAAGTGCTCGGATTCCGCTGATAACGGCAAAAGCGAGAGCTTCTGAGGTGAACACCCTCTCTCTTGCTTGCTTCTAATCCGAAAAAATCATTGTCTATAAATCATTGTCTATAAATATGAAACACTGTAAAAAAAACTGTAGTTAACTGTTTAATTGTAATTAACTGTAATAATTTAATATGATGTAATTAATGTACTTTAATGAAACTGTAATTAACGATGATAAGCGAATGTGAATTAATAGGTAATTATAATCATAGTTGTAATAAACCAAAATTACAATGTACTCAGTGATGTACTTGGAATTGTACTCAATGTACTACTCCGACATTATGTCGCCATTTAGGAATATATACTCGGCGATATTATTATTTTTTTTTTTTATTTTTTTTTTCGTTTTATTTTGGAATCTTTCAAAATTCTGATATGAGTTTAAATTATGCTTAACGTCCAAGAACTGTTTAGATCTCCAGTTAAAGGGGGAAACTTAACCCTCAACTGCACTCCCCCAAAATTTAGACTTATTTAATTCTTGTATTGTAAATTCAGTCACTCCTCTCTTAGCAGCCCTTCAGCGAGGAGGTCGGAGCCCTCCTCGAGGAGGCCGAGGGTCTCCGCATTTTTAAATCCCGGCCTGAGCCATGGTTGAAAGAGGTCGAACCTCTCCCCCTGTAAGATTCAGAATTAGACTTAGAGGCTGAGCACATTTTAGCAGTAAATTACAGTAAGAAAAAATCTTTATCTTCTCCTTCGAGCCTTGCTCTCTTCAGATAACTCAGTCATTTAAAATAGATGAAAATAATTTCCCGATACGTTACAAGAAGAATCGGGAACCTTCAGAGAGCTCTACAGAATCCTCCGATCCACTATAAGAAGAACTCGGAGAGTAGCATAGAAGAAACTACTGCGAGTAACAAATCCGTTGCTGCCACCTAACCAGAACCCCCGTCGACTTCGAACCAACCAAGGCCATAGACGAAGGGGTTAACATATATATATATATATATATATATATTATATATTACTTTTTGTATAAAAACTTTGAATAATTTTGAATGCAAAAATAAAAATGAGCAGCTCCTTCCAGTACCACCCCTACCCTCCCTCGTAATTTTTACAACTATACTACTTCACCCCATCTCGTTGAAAGATTACACTTTTCATGTCAACTCCAACGGCCCTTTGTTGGGGAAGAATAAAATGTAATATGTTAAGTATAGTTTACTCCACTCACATTTCGATCGTCTAAGAAGAATGGAGTGATTATGTACCCCCGTAACATAGCACACCAAACGTTAACTTCTCGTTAATCCCGTTCATGTTGATGTGTTTCAGCGCTGGATAGGCCACCTCGATCACCCGACTTAACTTCTTTGGACTTTTATCTATGGATTATGTTAAAAACTTGTGTATCATGACAAACACAGGTATCTGGCAGAACTCTCAAAAAATCAGGTTATTGGATCCATTCTAAAAAAGCATCTTTCTACAGTAATGTTCAAATGAAGTTTGAGCGCCGAATACACACTGTTGAGATTAATGATGGTTATCATGTAAAAGTTTTCAAAATCTTAAGAGTTTGGAAATGTAAATAACCCTATATATTTCATATATATGTTAAATAATAATAATAATAATATGAGAAATATGAAAAGTCGCTACGCAAATAGAATTACATTAATTAATTGAATTAACGTGCCTTCAAATGAATAGGCAACATTCTGAACATTTATGATATGGTTCCAGAAATAAATATATTTCTCATCGGTTTAAGAGTTTCAGTGTACATAGGTTGTAAAGAACCAAATCAGTATATCTGATTTTTTATTTTTTTTAATACCATAATAAAGTAGAAGTAAGGGTTAAAGTTCTTCAGCAATCATGGATAATATGTCAAATCTGTATTTAGCCAGATGTCAGAAACAGTTACAGAGCCCTTCTTTTACCCAGAGGAGAACTTCTACGATAATAAGGACGGAATCATAAAACGACGGACCAGGCTCGAAGTACAGCCCTCGCAACTTATAATTGCCTGTCGAAGAGGCATTTTCCATGGTCAATCAAACACCGGCTGTAAAGTCACCAAAGAAACCACTTCTCACAAAAATAACTTCTAAAGGAATCAGTTTCTAAAAACACTGCAAAAGAACGTTCTGTCTTCGTGTTACACTGTTTCTTCGAAACGCTAAAAAGTCTCCCAGCTAGAACCCGTCTGTCTCTAAGCCTTTCTGGCCCGCTGATCGTCATACCTGGTTCAAACAGATCAAATGCCAATTCGCTGTTAAAAGAATCATCAACAGTACGGGTAATTATTACTAGCTCATGCCGGCCTTGCAGCGCCTTCTCTAGATGGAGGAGTTTGTCGATCGTCGACTGCCCCAGTTTTACGTCATCTGAAGACACCCCCAGGAGTTAGCTGGAAAAGCCTCGATCGAGGCTTACTGCGGCAGTTCTTCGTCCAGCGATTTCCCTCCAGCGTCAATGAGTCCTTGCCGCTGTAGGGGCAAACACCACCATCAAAGAACTCGTTAAGGCGGCCATTCAAATCACGGATGTGGAACGTTCTCACACCCAGGGTGGCAGCCATCGGGCCAACTTCTAATATCGAAGTCGCGAGATTACAGGAAAAGGTCTCTTCGCTCACGGCGATAATGAAAACTTTTTTCTTCAGTTACAAGAAGTCGCAGAGTACCGTCCACGTCTACGAAGCCGTGCCTGGATCCCCACCTTCTACCGGAACCGTTGTGCATAAAGTTCGCCTTGCCATGAACATTGTCACCATTGTCACTCTTTCTGCCTCAGTACCCCCGCCGGTATATTTGACTGCCAACCTGGATCATCGTACAGTGATTTATTGGTGGAATTCCTTACGGTGACACGCCCATGCAATCATGAGGTAAACGTGAAGCACAACGTATTGCCACTAACGTTCTAGCTTCCCTCAAGGGAAAGGAACGTAAGGAGCATAATAAGCTCCGGTTCAAAGCCCAGCAGCAGCAACAAGAGCGAGTAAAGAATGCAACAACAAGCGCTGCATCAGCTACAACATACTGCAACTAGCGAAGATGCGGTACAACACTTCCAGCAATGAATTCCTTTCATTCCATCTCTGCATCATGCACCTCCACCACTGCTTGGGGGAAAGAGGTTTTTTTTTTTGCGTCTGCGAGGACCTCAGCCTCTCACGGACGTACTCCACTCAAAGCTGGATCACAATACCTCAAGATAACCTCGGTACCTGGATTAACTTTCATCGCGATATCTCACGGCTTGGGGAAACAACCTATTGCTAGTTCAAGCCAACACTAATGGCTCCATACTACACTCGCAAATAGACAGACGCACTTCCTCACTGAGCATTTCACACAGCACCCTAAATCTGACCTTAAACAAAACCTCTGCCAAACTGGTATACGTGTTTGACGCTGAATTAATTACCTAAGAATTGCTCGAAAGTATTTCGTTGTCCTTCACTGTATTTCTGTTTAAAAAGCTTTAGTTGTAATTAAATTTATGGCATGTGAAGCACAAAATATAGGATAATTATAAGAAAATTTAACTGAAGACAGACTTTAATCATTATATCACTGGGCATGGTAACAGTTCCATCATAAATTCTCATCATTTAAGGCAGTGGTTTCCAAACTTTGTCAGGCAAAGGACCGATGATATCTGAAGAAATTCCTTGGGCCCCTTTTATTTTTTATAATCCCAAATCATCATAGATAATTATCAGGGTTTCAGAGTAGCCAGAAAAGTCTGCATATACCCTTTCGAATCAGTGCTAAATTTGTTGTCCAAGACTGGACTCTGACAAGGACACCCCGGAAGGTCTCATTCCTCGACGAGCTAAATAATATATAAACTTTATTATATGGAATAATTCTAAAAGGGGTAGTAAAAAATTGCACGTATCACAAGGAATACTGAGAAACTCACTGAGACCAAAAAGACTTTGGAGACAATTCCACCCATTATCACTCGTCATTATTCGAAATCCCTGAAACGTATAGCGGCTTCGACCGTTTTCCATTTCTGCAGCGTTGCTCGGACCCCAATTTCGTAATCCCAGATTTGAGGGCTTGAACCTAAAGCTATAATATTTCCAAAACATTTGCGGTTTCTTTCCATCTTCAACTACAATTAATAAATATCAAGAAATTTTCTCGAATTGTAAAAAAAATTCCGATCTGATTTGTTAATCATAACCGCTCACATATCTTGTCTTATCATTTCTCATTGCGTCATTGCGCAAGGAGTAAATTCTCGAATAAGGTCACCCTCGACGTGACATTTAATCGGCAAGTTTTTGTGATTTAGATTTAGTTAGAGTGGGTTAGTTAGCATAAGTTAGGTTACGCTTAGTTAGGTTATGGGTTAGGTCTTTAGTTTTTCAAATATTGAGAGAATGAATGTCCAGTGCACCAAATGGGTCCATAAATTCATGCGAATTTGTCAAAATTAAAAATACATCGAATTACCTTTTCTCAAATTTCGCTACCTTCAGAATTTAAGTTCAGAATATTCAAACTGGCTCCACAAATAACTGTTTACGAACAAATTGTTAATGTTTTTTCTCAAAAATAAAAATGCTCGAAATCTGGAAGCATTTTCATGGAATGGCGTCAACTCTAAACTCTTGATCCTCCATAACGTGTGGAAAGTATTTCCTCAAGCCTTTCGGATACGATTAAAATTTTACTAATGTGGCAATCAATTTTTAAACTATTTTTCTCCACTTCATTATAAGTTTATATCAACTTTTATATTATATTTTCAATTTTGCGTTTAAAAATGCCAATGAAATTTTCGGTTTTGAGTTCGGAAAATTAGATTTTTTCTTCCAAGTTTCGAAACTTGTATTAAACTCGGTTCGATGGTAAAACGCAAAACCCGATTTTCTTTTTGTAAGAATTAGCAGCAATTAAAAGCACATTCGAATAAAATTAATTTAGTAAGCCTATGAAAAAAATCTTAGCCTATTCTATAAGAGAACAACAATATTTTTGGAGAAATCCCCTTCGATATTGCGTTTCGTGGTGTAGTGGTTAACATCAGTAGTATGGGCGAAAAATGGGAGAGTGCAAGAATGTTGCAACGGTGTCTGCAAAAAGGGGGAGCGGGTTATGCAACAAGGGGAGGGGGTTATGCAATGAGGGGGGAAAGGGGTTATGCAACAAATCAATGCTGCAAAGGAGGAGGGAGAGGGAGCTTTGGGGGGAGAAGGGAGAGGGAGGATGACCTTCCCCCAAAGGGGTAACCTTAATCTAAGAGAGCGAGAGAAAGGAGAAGGACGGGGGTCTTTGGGGAAGAAGGTGGGATGTCCTCACCTTCGCAAAGGGAAACCTAACCTAAGCCTTAACCTAAGAAAGAGAGAAGGGTGTTCGCCTGGCTCCAGCCAGACGCATAATGAGAGTTCATCCGAGCGCCCGCTGTCTTATAAGTTGTAAATCTGCCAGTTGGCTTAAGTAGCCAGTCGGCTTAGAAGGCGTAATCTGCTTAGAAGGCGTAAATGGCTTGTTCAGGTGTACATTATTACGGTTGAGTTGCCAGATTGCGCTATTTATTTAATTAAAGTATCTATTCTTGACAGTTGGCTTAGAAATCCGCCAGTCGGCTTAGAAGGCGTAACCAGCCATTTGATATACATATAATTAAATAATATCATTTATATATACAAACAAAAGAATTAAATAAAACACCATTACATCATCCCGTTTATTTAGACAAATTACTGGAATAAATTTCACGAAATATATAGGAAATAAATATACAATCCTATACAAACGATGGAATATATATGATCAAAAAATAAAATAAAAAATAATAATAGTATAAGAAATATGAACGAGGAAAACATGTAATAAAAAAATTAAAAAATAATATAATACAAAACAATGGAGTATAACCATCAATATAACAGTACAGGAGAAATATATATATATATATATATATATATATATACAGGGTGTTTGAAAACTTTCTGTACAAATTGTAATGGGGGATAGGCAACACCAAGACAAACCCTTTTCGTCTATAAGTGTATGTCCGCTGACGTCACCATTCGGCGCGAGAGGGCGCCGCTGCAATTGGCTAAAAGGTGAAGTGGGCTAGACTCGCGCTTGCCGCGGGCATTCTTAAATCGGACGTAGTACGCGTAACATGGAGCGCTTCACGACTGCTGAGATGGCTGACATGCATATGGTGTATGGGGCTGCCAATGGAAACGGAAGAGCTGCTGTGAGGTTGTACCGACAGCGCTTCCCAAATAGACGTGTGCCAAACCACCAAACGTTTGCGCATTTGCATCGGCGACTGCGAGAAACTGGAACATTCCATGCAAACATGCATGACACTGGTCGGGAGAGAAACGTGCGCACTCCTGACATGGAAGAAGAAATCCTACGGCGATTTGAGGACAATCCAAGCGCAAGCACGCGAGGTGTTGCACGTATCCTCGGTGTGAACCACGACCTGGTCTGGAGAGTGTTGCACGAGCAGCAGTTACATCCGTTTCATCGTCAGAGAGTCCAGGCATTACAACCTCGGGATTACCCTCTTCGTGTGGAATTCGCACGCTGGTTTCTGCAGCAGACAGCGGTGCAGCCTAATTTTCCGGCTTATGTGCTGTTCTCAGATGAGGCCTGTTTCACACGTGAGGGTGTGTTTAACATGCACAATTCTCACGTGTGGGCGCACGCAAATCCACATGCTACACGGGTGCATGCTCATCAAGAACGGTTCGCCGTCAATGTTTGGACGGGTATCGTCCATGGCAAGTTGATTGGGCCGTACCTGCTGCCTGCCCGACTCGACGGGCGGGTTTATCGGATATTTCTTGAAGAAACGTTGCCGGAACTGCTGGAAGATATTCCCGTGGCTATTCGTAGACGAATGTGGTTTCAACACGACGGGGCCCCAGCACACTCCAGCAACGATGTGCGGGATTATCTGAACGCCACTTTTGGGGACCGATGGATAGGCCGGGGTGGGCCCGTAGTCTGGCCACCGAGATCGCCCGATTTAACATGCCTCGATTTCTTCCTGTGGGGACACATGAAGAACCTCGTGTACGAGACTCCCATTTACTCAGAAGACCTCGTAGCAAGAATCGCTGTCGCCGCTGGAACTGTTCCCGAAATGCCGGGAATCTTTCGACGTGTACGTCGGTCAATGCTTCGACGCTGTCGGGCATGCATTGATGCTACCGGTCGCAACTTTCAGCACCTTCTTTAAATAAACATGCCTTCTTTAAATAAACATGTTACGCGTACTACGTCCGATTTAAGAATGCCCGCGGCAAGCGCGAGTCTAGCCCACTTCACCTTTTAGCCAATTGCAGCGGCGCCCTCTCGCGCCGAATGGTGACGTCAGCGGACATACACTTATAGACGAAAAGGGTTTGTCTTGGTGTTGCCTATCCCCCATTACAATTTGTACAGAAAGTTTTCAAACACCCTGTATATATATATATATATATATATATATATATATATATATATATATATACTGTGTGTGTGTATATATATATATATACACACACACACACACAATTATATTAAATAATTAAATATATTTGAAAATAAATGTATCATATATCAAAATACATTCACTTTGTTCTACTGCGCTTAACGAAAACACTAAACTCGTAAGTAATCGAGTCTACAGTCACATCATTATTGTTTTGCACTTCGCGGTAAATACGATTTAACATTATTTCACCGCTCAAGTTATAGGGATACTTATACTCGATGTAAATGGCCTTCATCTCGTTCAATACTATTTTTGTGCCCACTTTACATTCGGTTGACAAGTTATCTTTAAACGAATACATCCAAAAGCACGCACAAAAAAGTCATCGTTAGCCACAACATATTTATTAAATACAAGTTTATAAACACTCCTTTCCAATTGAGGGTTTATTCTTACCGACTCGAGCTTTTCAATCGTGAACTCTTCTTCACACTGCATAGCGGCAGTTGAAATAATCTTCTAAGTCGTAACGACAGCTATTCATTATATAAAGAAATAGTTCTTCAGGGTGAACGGTGTTGGTGAGCTCAGCCCTGTACCGCTCAAGTGCTTTGTACCAAATTTCATGATATTTCAAAGAGTCTGAACCTTTTAAATAAGCATCCAGCTCTAGACCATTCTTGCCTTGTTCAGTCCTACACTCGGTAAATCCGACGAGCGGAGCGGTGTATGCGTATTCAAGAACCGTATGAAAATAAAGCATATCCGTAATACACGCGTCAAATATAGGCTTCAGCTTGCGGAAACCGACGATTTCAAACATTCTGTCGAGGATGAAACGGTTTCGCGTAGGGACAAGAACGTTATTATCAGATGCATTCTTCCACATCAGTCATCTGTCAATGCATGGCTGATCGTTATTTATACACAACGTACAAACAATGGCGTATGAGGGGGTTATCATTAATCTGCTCTCTTCTTGTACCTACACCTGCAGGAATTTTATAGCAATCCTCACTCCACTTCTCAACTACCACGAAGATTCTCTTCATCTAATTAACACTTAAATAAACAACATTCCGTTTACTAGAGTTGGTTTTTCTACAATTCGTTTCCAGTACATAATTAATGGTACCGGTTTCACGCCTGGACACGCGCAATGACTTCATCACGAATACATCGTACTCGGCATTGAGAATGCTTCTCAAAGGAAGTTCCATCGTATTCGAGGAGTGCACCTCCACTCGATTCAAGCTCTGAGGACTATGAGCCACACGCGAGCGGATCGTCTTGACGGGAGGAGTGAGTCACACCATAAGCTGATGAAACGTGTACGGCTTTGTTCCAACGTGAATACATGTATCCCATTATACTGGGTAGGTATTTTGAGAAATTTTCCGATAGATGAAGCAATACCGGTTTTAATGTTTTATCCCTCCCACTCCCGAGAATACGCACCAGACATTTTCGTTTAGGGGGATTTTCACGAACTAAACACATTTTATTCACACTCCGACGCACTATTTGAGGGAAATATATGACCATATTTTTCCTTTTTGCTTAGCAGGCGACAATCATCTCTAAATTCTGTTCAAAACTCACGCAGACCTTTAACCACAACCTCACTACAAACCTCGTCATGATATATATTAATGTAGTGGTAAAAATACTTCATATTCTCCATGATGACAAGATTTACATTCTCAGCCGCAGGGTACGAGTACTCGGTATGATGCAACATGATAAATTTCAGAGTTGGGCACTTGCGTTTTTTTTGCGGTACTGCGGTACTGCGGTACTACCGTGTTGGTCGGTACCGCGGAAAGTACCGCGGGAAATTTGAATGCGGTAGCGGTACTGCTGTACTTTCAGCGATCCTTTGCGGTACTGCGTTATGCGGTACCGGTTTGGTAGTGCGGTAGTAGTACCGCAGTACCGCAGTACCGCAAAAAAACGCGCAAAAAACGCAAGTGCCCAGCTCTGAATTGATAATAATATCGCTTGTCGCACCACTCATCAACAAGACTCACTAGCCATAACCGTTGCTTTTCTTCTGCATGTGTTGTTTCTTCCACTTCACGGTATATGTAAGCTTTTATAAAGTTTATTCCTACAACATAGTTCAATACATCACTTGTACCACGAAATCCTGCAATGCTCTCTCCAGAATAGCTGTAGAGTATTTGTACCTCTGATTCCTTCGCATTATTCAATGTAGCCTTAAAAGTATCAAAAGAGGGTGGAATAGTGAACCGCTCAATAACCTTATCTTCACTCTTTGCCGAATACCACTTCATAAACATCGAACACGCAATATTAAAGGTAGCCATTACTATTTTTCGTCTACGTAAAGAAATGCACGTCTGAGACTCAGGGCTTGCAGCGGTCAACTGAACACGCAGGGAAAAGATATGCCCAGGTAGTAGCAGGAGTCACGTGACCGATCATACAGGTGGGTGGAGCTTAGAACTTTCTCCTCTACATACGCTGGGCGGAGCTTAGAATTTTCGCCTGTAAACACACACACACACACACACACACACAGAGAGAGAGGAGAAAGTGAAACGCTAATTGAAACACGATTTATATAATAAATGAAATATGCAAGATATATATATATAGATATATATATATATATATACACACAAATACGTGTAATAAATAAACATATCGTTAAGAATAGACATCTAAAACAATCAAAGTTTATGGTATCCAAAGGGTACGGTATCATAGGTACCAGGCACCTGGTAACGTTTCCTATAGGTGTTACGGCACACCTTTGTACCCCTAAGTTCTTTCACGCCCCCCACCTTCTGCGCCCGAAAATTGCGGGTCCCTACAGTTAGTTGGAATGGATGGCCCTCATCATCATCCAAGCACACTAGATTCTTCAACGAATCAAAGTTAACGACCCGTCGATTCGCCTGGTTGAGCGTGATCCACTTAGCCTTCACGATATATTTCATATCCTCCCCCTCCTTCACCCGTACCCCATACGTTTTTGGTCCAGATAACACAAAAGAGTCGGCATATGCGATGTCTCCATACTCATCCTTGATCTCATCAGTCAACCCTCCGAGGAATTCACCAATAGGCGGCATGTATTCACCCTCCCTCTCTGTGAATATCACACTATCTATATCGGCGTGCAAAATCCTCCGACCAAGAGAATGCAATAGACCCCAAAGTTTGATGCGTGCGTAGGCCGTTGTGAAGCTGGCTACAGGTATGTTTGTAAGAGGTATCTGTGGCCAATTCGGTATTGTTGTACTTTATTATGTAAGTATTACCTACATTCACGATCTCCATGACCTCTTTATCGGGAGCGTTGGCATAATCCCAGACTTCACTATAAGTTTCTGCCAAATGAACGTTCCCTTTCCCAGTATTCTGTGTAAATTTTCTCCAAAGACTGTTTAGACACAACCTTGCACTAAAGCGCTTGCCTGGGTTCTTTACAATTTGGGAACAGTCAAGCTGTATACCTTCAAGGTCACGGTAACGTTGAATATAAGCCGATTTTTCATCTTCGGTATCAACTCCTCGCGGATACCACGATGCTTCTACCTTATCCTTCAAAAAAGCGTTTATATATGGCGTGAAAAGGTTGGATGGCTTCTGAAACCTCCACACCTCGTATCTTCAATATTGTGTAGCCATGGCGAACGGCTAGGTCCACCTCAGGGCTTGTATATACATCTCTGATCTTACGCTGGTTCGTTGTATGATTACAATCCCCATTGTTCTCCTCTGCGCACTTCACGCACAGGGGAAACATGAGTTTCTGATCTATAACGACGGGTAAGATCCATCCATAAATCGCGTGGGGGGAGCACATCTACGAAAGAAAGGCCGAAATAGTACCCGTTCAAATTTGTGGAGAACACCTCGATGGTGGGCAGGTCAGGTCCCACCAGTTTTTCAGGTGCACCTACGGGGTACGGATTGTTCTTCATCACGTAGGGATATAAAGAACAGAAATCGCAGTAATGGAGTTTCGCCCCCTCCGTAGGCGGAAAGTATAGCTTGAAGGGATTTGTACGTCCTCCGAACAAGCTATCACCGCATTTGAGAGGATCCAGCACCATTGAACTCTTGATTGTGTTTATTTCTCACGGTACTGTCCATCTGTTTCCATCCGTGCATCACACTCATGCTCCCACAAGAATCTGTGAGTGAAATGGGAGCCTATAAGTTGATCGCGGGTGCGGGTCCATGCAAGACTGTCCGCACGAGATCCACCGTGGAGATCTCTTAAGAATCCACACTCAGGACGGGGGCATCCGTGCAACCAGCATCCGTTAAAGGTGTGCGCAATCTTCTCAACAGTGGCACTGTTTTCGCTTAGACCATCAACCAAAAAATACGACCATTAACCTTAATGGTTACTTCTCCCGTGTTGCGGGCATGCTTTATGTATACAACTGTCTGCTGCTGTAGGTGTATGAGTCATTAAATAGTCTTGTGCCCATAACTGCGGGGATTGTTCCTGTGAATGTCGGCTAAGGTGTCTTTAGGCATGAAGTTATTCTTGAACACCGTAAAACATAATGAGGCTATCGTGGTTGCGACTTGCAACGGATCGCATTTAAAACGGTCTATGTACATCCTTCTAAAGGCCTGGAAACATACTCTAAGCACGCGCACATCATTTACGCAATAACGTTCACATTCATCAGTTATATTATAAGGATTAGATTCATTAAAAAATCTTCACGTTCATCTGTACTCATATATTCATAGTTAAAGTAGCATTTGGGTGGAGGTAGTTCTACGTAATTTAAAGTTTCTCTAGTGAGGAATGTGTAAGGGAAATATCCTTTTGAAACTTCAGTGACTTCGCCCATGACTTGGGTAGCTTTGCTAATTTACAAGGTGTAAATAATAAAGTGTCTTTAAACTGTACAGTGCTTACAATAAGTCTCGCGCCTCTGTCTCGTCCCAAGCTAGTCTGTTAGGTATAAAATGGGCGGTCCTTATGGCAGTGGAGGTGTGTTCGGATTGGTGCACATAATTGCTCTAACCCCATCAATGACGTCCACATTATCATTGTGTCGATCACGCTATCTATTTATAAGGGTGTCCAAGGAAGAAATGTCAATAATGCACCATTTGACTCTTTGGGTATTTCTAAGTAGAAAGTATTATATCGACGTGTGCCTGATTCCCAACCGTTACCGAGATACAGGCCTCTACATTTGGGTAACTAAAACATAATAAAAAGCCGATCTTAGATAATATTCAGTGACATTTAATGATACATTGGCAACTGTGCAGATCCTCACATTATTTATTTACATTATTTTTTTGTCTGGGGGTTAATGAAGATTGACGTTTATCAGCGGGGTAAGCCCGAAACTAGGGAGCAGTTGGTTGCACGTATACAGGATAGGTAGATAAACCTCAGAAATGAACTTCCGCGTTTTCCTTGGCAAGACTCGATGGATCGGAGGCTCGCCGCGTGCATTGAAGAAGGAGGGGGTCACTTTGAAACCATTCTGTCATTAAATAGTATCTAAGATCGCCTTTTTATTATGTTTTAATTACCCAAATGTAGAGGCCTGTATCTCGGAAACGGTTGGGACTCAGACCCATATCGATATAATACTTTCTACTTAGAAATACCCAAAGAGTGAAATGGTGCATTCTTGACATTTCCTCCTGGGACACCCTGCATATAGACACATACTGTATATAGATATATATAGAGTATGCAGGAGATAACGCTCTCTCTCTCTCCATCCTCTCTCTCCCTCTCTCTCTCTCTCCCCCATCCTCTCTCTCTCTCTCTTATCCTCTCTCTCTCTCTCTCTCTCTCTCTCTCTCATCCTCTCTCTCTCTCCCCATCCTCTCTCTCTCTCTCTCTCTCTCTCCATCCTCTCTCTCTCTCTCTCTCCCCATCCTCTCTCTCTCTTCTCTCTCCATCCTCTCTCTCTCTCTCTCCCCATCCTCTCTCTCTCTATCCCCATCCTCTCTCTCTCTCTCCCCATCTCTCTCCCCATCCTCTCTCTCTCTCTCCATCCTCTCTCTCTCTCTCAGAAAGCGTTTGATAAGGTATCTCACCGCTGGCTAATGGCGAAAGTGCGCGCGCTGGGTATCGGTGGGGAAGTAGGCAGGTGGATTGAAAACTGGCTGAAGAATAGGCGGCAGAGGGTTGTAATTAAAGGGGTTAGTTCGGGTTGGGCCTCGGTCACTAGTGGGGTTCCTCAGGGTTCCGTTTTGGGGCCACTGTTGTTTATCATTTACATAAATGATATCGACGGTGGCATCGTCAGTCGGATCGCCAAATTCGCTGATGACACCAAGCTTGGGGCCAATGTTGGGACGCCCGAAGCGATCGAGCAACTGCGTGCGGACCTAGGTAGGATAGGAGAGTGGTCCGAAAAATGGCAAATGCCGTTTAACTTGGATAAATGCAAAGTATGTTGGGGGAGTCATATCGAGGCGACTGATTTGGAAAAGGACTTGGGTGTGTTAATTAGCAGCGACCTTAAATTTACCAAACAGTGCGTAGAGGTTGAAAAGAAAGCCCAGAAGCTGTTAGATTATATCAGGAGGCAATTTCAGTTTCAGAACAAGGAGATTGTGCTCTCTCTGTACAATTCCCTGGTTCGGCCGCACCTGGAATATGCTGTGCAGTTTTGGTCGCCCACCCTCAGGAAAGATATTGAGAGGCTGGAGCGAGTGCAGGCGAGGGCCACAAAGTTAATCCCTTCCGTTAGGCATATGGGCTACAATCGACGGTTACGCGCCCTGAACTTGTTTTCGCTGGAACTCGGAGGCTGCGCGGTCAACTGATCGAGGTTTTCAAGTTCTTGCGCGGGTTCAACGATGTCGATTTTAGAAGCATGTTTAGTTTAAATGATAACCCAACTCGCAACAATGGTTGGAAGTTGGATTTGAAGCGGTTTAGGACTAGTGTGTGTGGGAATTACTTTGCGTATAAGATCTGTCACACGTGGAACAGGTTACCTTCAGATGTTGTGAACAGTTCCTCTGTGGATCAGTTCAAGAAAAGGTTAGACCAAATCTTGCACACTATTTGAGGGTGTAAAAAATTTTCCCTGGCACTCGTTGCCATTGGTACCTCCTCGGTATGGGCCGCAAGGCCTTTTGAGGTGCTTCTTTTCCTTGTAACTCCTTGTAACTCTCTCTCTCTCTATCTCTCTCTCTCTCTCATCACACCGCATGGCAATGTATCCATATAACGTTAATAATAACCGAAACTCGAGAAAATATACTCTCTGCCTTCCGCTCTATCCCAAATCCTTTTCTCTTAGTAACCTCTTAATACAAACTAATCTATCATATTTTGCGACTTTTTAACTCTGGTAGGATTCAATTCCATTCCTATAGTGTAAGATACTTAAATTCATTTGTGTATTATGCCATATGATGTGCGTAATAAATAATCATTTTTAAATAGTTGGAGCGTTCAAGGTCATCTGTAGTAATCTCTAGACTACTCAAGCCCACTCTCAACACTTAGATTCCCCTAAGACACAGGCGTCTTCAAGTAACATGAATGCGTAGAGATCTAAGGTGTTAGATTCCATATTATATAATTTATGTGCTAGGTTTAAGAACGCTGGCATTGAAGGATGGAAGGAAGGGACAGTAAAAGCGATAATAGGTTTAATGAAGGAAGTGGAATGAGGATGGAGGTAAGCGTTGCTATGTCGAAGGAAACGAGGTTGGGTGGGAAATTACGAAGGGAGGAGGAAAGGGAGCCAGAGATTATTAATCTAATTCTACCACCACGTTCTCCTGATATGAATCCGATTGAAAACCTTTGGGCAATAACCCCAGTACACATTTGAAAACTTGTCGATCGATTTTTACAAACTAGTTGGTGATTCTATATAATTTGAGTGCGCTGATATAAAAAATATAGTTAGTTTTTCCCTATCACGTATGGTTTTCTTACTACAGGGTGTGTCATAAATCCCCTATTTATCCCCAAATGTGAACCATCTTATCGAGACCAACATTGGATTGCACATGCTAATAAATTTTGTTGTTATAGACTACAGTAACACTTACATAATAATGTAAGGTAAATATATATAACAACCAGTCCCGTTCCCAGCAAAATACTCTCTCCCCTCCCATCAATGGGTGGTTAACATTTGGGGACAGATGAGGTATTACAATACCCCTTGTAGCACGAAATATTTAGGTGATAGAGTAAAACCTAATTAAAGCAGAATTAAATAGCTCCTAGCTCTTGGACAAGCATATTGCTTGTTTATGAAAGAATAAAAAAATAACTGAAAGGAACAAAATATATTTACCTTCTTTACTTGCAAACATTTCAGGACTTATTCCAAAGACTTAAGACTATGAAGGTAGATCTGACTAATGACGACTAAACCGGTGCTTCTTTGATGTTTTCTTATGCTGTGCGAAGTATGTGTCGGATGCTAATAAATTGTTCTCCTGCAATCTAGACCCCAAAAGTTCTGCAGAGTCCTTAGGCAGATTCAAATCCCTGACTAAGTCATTTAGTTCGGCTTGGGTTAATGGTTTAGGATCTCGGTCAGCTGTTGGCTGTTCATAAACATCATCATTGTCTGGATTTGGAGCTGAATCAGAATCTGAATTGTATTGATCCAGACTCTCGGGTGGGCGGGGAATAGGAACTTCTGGACCATGGGGTACCGGCCTTATTGCAGATGGAAGACTTGGGTATTGAAGGCTCTCTTTATTCTTTGCATTATAACTTTTAACATTGCAAGAACAGAAGTAGCAGTCGTCGGTATGGTTTCTAGGCTCGCGCCATACCATAGGGATCCCAAATGGCAAACTTTTCTTTTTACCTTTGCTCCAATTCCTTAGTGCCGCAACACACGTAAGACAAACCTTGTGTGGAGCCCAACTTTTGTTTTGATCTCATAATTTAATTCCAAAATAAGCATGATAAGCTCTCTTAATGAAGGTCGTTACATTTGTCCTTTGTTTTACAACAACATACCGACCACAAATATAACAAAATATGTCTGGACTATGGGTACATCCTCTAGAAGCCATTATTAAAATTTTAAAGACGTAATGTTAGAATTATCTATCTGAAAAATATGAAAAAACGAAATTAATTAGATAAAAAGGGTAAAAAATTACAAAACGCCCCAAACTTGTTTTGCTAATAACTTTAAAACTGTGGGTGATAGAAAAAAACTGGTAGCATTTTTGAATTCAGCGCAGCGAACTGCTTCAGAATCACAACTCAAAATAAAGAAATCGATTTTCATGCAGACCGGTGTAATGATTAACGAATGAGAGCAACGCAATGAAAGAACATTTGAAGCACTTTTAGCTCGCACGAGGAATAGTTGGGAGAGCTTACGTCGAACACCAAACATTCCCTACAATCTGGCCTCTTCTATGCCGCAACGATTGCAAGAAATTATTGATGCCGGAGTAAGCTATACGAAATACTGATGTTAAAGCCATGACGTAAATGTGTATCGAATATATTTGTGTTAATATAGAATTTTTTAATATTTTTGTTTGACATCTATAAAAGTATATATTGTGACCATGAAAGAACTTTACTTATCCTTTGTTAGAAACTTTTCTTGCAAGGTCTACGCTCGTGGAGATGATAATATATGCATTGTTGAAACAAACTATGAGAAGGTAATAGTTTCAGGAAAAAAATAAAAACTGGCAACATCGAGGCCATCACATGTTTATGGGAATTGTCATATGATATGCTACCAATAAACTCTTATATAATAGTATATACAGTATACTATATTACGTAATAATTACGATGAACAAATCAAATGCAAATTTCTCTGATTCACGGCCCACCAGTCTTGCTTTAGACTAATGACTTTCATAAGATGGAATAGGTTACCACTTAAAACAATGGATAAACTATCCATTAGTGAGACGACCGTGACTTCCTCGAAATGCGAGCGCGTGAGAGGTTCACTGAGGAATTTGATCATTAGATTCTTCACGTAGGATATGTATCACAAACAACAATATTGACAACAATTCCCAACAATTACTTTATATCAATCATTGCATTTGAGCAAATAATTTAGACCTGCGTCAAAATAACTTAGGTATTATGCAATGATTTGGGATATTTTCCGAATTAGTCGTTCTCTATAGTCTACAGTATATACTGAGACGGTATAATGTAATGCCCAGCTAATATTATGATGACTAGGATTGCTCCATAACCATCCCAATATCCCGAAACTTGGTCATTCTGTTTCTTAATCATTTGTATTTTAAACACTAAAATGTAGCAGAAGTGACGTAATAATGGACGTCATTGATGGGGTTAGAGCAATTATGTTCACCAATCCGAACACACCTCCGCTGCCATAAGGACCGCCCATTTTATACCTAACAGACTAGCTTGGGACGAGACAGAGGCGCGAGACTTATTGTAAGCACTGTACATTACCTCTTATTTGCATATGTATAAGTTTGTTTCCTCTTTTCAAGGGATCACCTATAAATATCTCAGATGACTCGTGCTCAAGCAGCTCCTTATAAAGGAACTGTGTGTCAAATTTTGCCCCGTTATGGGCAAGAATATACACAGTTATTTTTTTGAACTTGTCCGCTAACTTGACAATATAGGACACAAAGAGTTTCACAGGGCTATCGTGGGCATCGTTTTAAAAACGTTTGTCCGTTTACCACATTTGTGACACTCATCACACTCGATCTCCATACACTCATCACAGATAGTCTGGCTTACAAGTAAATGTGGAATAACCTCTTTGGTTTCAGCGTTCGTGTATGTTTCTATATCGTAGTACACAGTTATACAAGGGTTATTTTTAGGCTTAGCGTCTTTCATATAACATACATGCTTTACTCCAACCGCCTTATATTTCTCATGGCATGTAGAACAGTGAATTTCATCACATTTATGCTTGAAATTCCCCAATTATCCATCATATGAAACATACCACATTCACAGATTCTCATTTTCCTGCACGTGCCAATTGATTATGGAGCTCAAAACAGTTATTATTGAAAAATGTGCGTCTACATACATCACAATCCCTCTTCTCAGCTTCAACTACACGGCTTTCACATTTGGAGCTTTTACACTGCTCACATACCATGTGGCAATCTTTACAATGTTTCACTATATCATCCGCAAACTCGATACACCCTTACACAAATCATGATGTCCATATTTTCGACTTTTATCATAACTCGCGTAAAGGCCCTTATATTACGGATGGGGAGATACGTTGTTCCTGACAGTCCTAAAATAAGTAGGGGTCTTGTACGATCTCTCACACAGCTTTTAAAAATATACACAGTCCTACGACGATCATCCATTCCAAATACAACTATACGAACATTCATTTCCTGTTCTACCCTTCTCAGCTCTTCAGGACCCATATTACAGTCAAACTCAAGTTTACAGTCTACAGCTAGTTTACGGGCACGCTCCACTACCGTAGGCAACCAAATTTTTTGCCGTGTATTTAGTACAGTAAACATACGAGCTAAGACTACTGCTATAAAGCCGCAACCACGATCGACGTTTATATGCCGCGTAAATAGCCTGAGAATTGAAGTTAAGAGTATAAGGTGTGGCACTATGACCCGCAACACGGAATACACGGTCAATATTTACCGTGAAGTGTTGTCCATATTGAAGGCTATACTACTTTGAGAGGCCTGCATTATACGGCCTAATATATACTCTATATCTACAGCTGCCAAGCGTCTGAATGGTATTACTACCCAAAAATCATCTACATCTCCGTCATCTGACCCGAACCCGAAGGACAGCTCGTCCTGACTTCACGTTCGTCGCGGTTCTGAAGGGCAAACTCTACAATACTATCACCGTAGTCCGTGTTCAACACCATTGCTATACATGGATCTAGGATCAACCCTGACTATATACCGATTTCTAGTCAAGGCTGGGGTGGGGTAGCGGTGCGCACCAACTCGAATGTTATACCATCCTCTACAGAACGAGAAGCTGCTGCTGCTGTGGAGGATGTACCCGGAATTGAACAGGAATAAGGGGTATATTTGAGGAAGGTACTATTGTGGGGGTTGTGCGTAAGACGTAGAGGGTTGGGGCTCTATTACTGGTGGTCTAACAACCGGCGCAATCCTGGCACGCTTTATACCTGACGTGGAGGGCTCTTCATCATGCCTCCGCTTTGAATTGTCGCGTGCTACAGGTATCGCTGGTGTGGACTCGGCAGTGGGGTGGAGTCTGTGATCACAACAACTACACTTCGTCGGGGTCATCTGTAATATCGATGATGGGTGCTGTACCTCATCGTCATTCACGGTTCTGTGGAGAAGAGAAAAACAAGACTGTAGAATATAAGGATCATCACTTAAATATTTATTATATTTTGTAAATGACCCACTTAGGAGTGTGACGTGTTAGAAATGGATTCTGTAGAAAAATTCAGGTTCACGAGCCCATCCACATGTATTATATCTGGCCCTACAGGATGTGGTAAAACTGTGTTTATGCTTAAAATCATTAAAGAAAAGGGAGAGATTTTCTCAAAATTTGTGCATAAAGTTATATGGTGCTATTCGACGTATCAATCAGTGTTCAACGAGTACCAAGATGATATTTTGTTCCACAAAGGTGTATATGACGTTAATTCGTTAAAGGGAAATGAACATACAGTCATTGTAATTGACGATCTCATGTTGGAGATGGATAAAACGTTTGCCGAGACATTTACAGTATTCTCCCACCATCTTAACATAAGCGTGTTCTTCATCAATCAGAATCTATTTTTCAAAAATAGATACATGCGCGATGTGTCGTTAAATACACAATATCTAGTCTTATTCGCGCAACGTAAAGATGTATCACAAATTGGGGTATTAGCCAATCAAATGTTCCCGAATGAGCGTAAGGAGTTTTTGGAAGTTTATAAAGAGGCTACAAGCCAGCGTTACGGATATTTGCTTTGCGACCTTTATCCGCGAAACACGTTTAGGGTGCTTCTAAGAACGAATATATTTCCAAACGAGCCTAAAACGGTGTATATTCCAGAATGACAAAGAGGCTAAAGAAATACCATGAGTTAATAAAAATCTATCATCGACTGCCCCGAGCAATGCAACAGATGTTTGCTAAAAATATCGACTTCGACTTTTATAATGCATCTATAAATTGCAATGTATCAATGAAACCCCTGAGAAGGCTCGCCTACGCCGTTACAAGAACATAATACGTGCACTCGCTCGTAAAAGTCAAACTGTGGAGAAGAAAAACACGAATTATTGTACAAAGAGAAGGGTCATTCCTCCCCATCTTATTTTCAGTTTTGGGTCCTTTACTGATTAGATTAATGTAATGAAAAAGTGGTAGTGATTCCACACAAGGTGTATGCTACACTGTAAAGTTCAAAGACTCCAGACACGGTTGTAGAACTTCGTAAAAGCCGGCTTAAAAGAATGGAAAGCGAACTGTTAGCCCTATTAAAAAGTGAAAAAACACTTGATGAGAAAAGAATTTTATACCAAGAAATTCTGCAAAAATTTCTTCACGAGTACGAAAATTATAAGAATCCGACAGAGATTCCCGTGGTTATTAAGCACAGCACAGACAACGATAGGCATGGTGACTTAGGGCCTGGGTCCGACGATAGAACTGACCAACCAAATATTAACGGGTCAGCCAAACAACATATCGAGCATGTATTAAAAAGCACCCTCCAACATACATTGAGGAATAAAGGTTTAAGTCTTCATAATCTATTGAATGAAGATCCCAACATGCAGTGGACCGATACAGGTGAGATCATTGTGGAAGGAGCAAAGGTAGAGGGATCGAATATCGTAGACATCGTCCATGATCTGGTGAGAAAGCGAGATAGGGCCTCACCATCAGGATGGAAGCATATTAAAGCAAGACTACAACAGATAACTATCCCCAAAGCAATGATGGAAATCTGAATAGGTTAAAAGACTTGGAACATGCATCGCACGTGTCATAATTGAAAACGCCATCACTTCCGACGGTAACACCTCTGAAGAGGAGAAAGAAGAGGTTAAACAACGGTCAACCATACCCACGTGCCTCTAAAATATACAAATGGCTAACATATTATTAAGAAGACTTTATTATGACATTTCTAGCCCAGCCTCCTACGGAGGCTTAGATAGAATGTACAGAAGTGTTTACAATGATGGAGTAGGGAAAAAAGATGTTGAGAGATTTTTTCGGGAGCAGGACGCTTATACACTTCATAGGCCTGTGAGAAAAAGGTTTAAAACAGCCAAGACAACAGCTGCGTCGATTGACTCTATTTGGCAAGCAGATTTAACAGACATGCAAAGATATTCAGTGTATAACGATGGGTACCGCTACATGCTATTCATAGTAGATGTATTCTCTAGATATGTGGCTAATTACTCTGAAAAATAAATCGCCTGAAAGAGTTGCTAAAGCCACCAAAACGTTGATGTTGAAAGAAAACAGGGTTCCTGGCTATTTTTGTACGGATATGGAGAAAGAATTTATAGGCCGCGCTTTTCAGAACATGTTGACAGAGTTTAATATCAGATACTACACTACCAATTCCATACATAAGGCATCTTTAGCTGAAAGAGTTCAACATACCATAAAGGAACGCATGCATCGCTATTTTACACAAAAACACATACAAATTTCTAGACATTCTGGAATCATTGCCCTCATCCTACAACCGCTCACACCATCGCACGATTGGGACAACACCTAGAGATTTTAGAAAGAGGTACGCGCCAGACCTGATGTGAGAAGAGATGGACACACCACCACCACTGCGCGTTTCAAAATCAATGATTATGTAAGGCTGTCGCGTTCGGGAAATAAATTCGCGAAGGGATTTGAGCAAGGCTGGACACGTGAGATTTTTAAAGTTAGGGCTATGAGACCTAAAGATGAGATAATGTATTACGTTGAAGATTTGAATGGGGAAGAAATCGCAGGAGGCTTTTACCTCGAGGAGTTGCAGAAAGTGGCATTTAATTTAGGAAAAAAATTTGTTTAAAATTGAAAAATTTTAAAGAAGCAAAGGTTCAGGAAAGAGAAAAATGTACCTGGGAAAATGGCTAGGGTACCCAGAAAGCTTCAACACCAATATAAAAGCTAATGCAATAATGAAGCTTAAATAGTATGCAACATGGCGCCTAACCATTTCTACGTCACACTACCGTCCTCCTCGTCCCTCTCTGTACATCCTAACAACACGCTGGACAACTTTGTAACAGAACCCCATGGACCCATTGAATTGGGTCGTGATTCGTATGAGGTGGGGATATGCGAAAGTCAGCTGGACACCCTCTTTTTAAATATTGATTATAAAGATCTCGTTTTTACGATTCTTACAGACCTTGATGAGTGTGAAAAAGCCGGGGTAACTGGGGATGAAACTATAAGTATCGCCCGGACTGAGGAGGCACGGTATTACAGTACAGTAGTAACACTAGGTCTGGGCCGTTATGGTGCAGCTGAGGATGTTGTAAGAGACTTAAACGTAAGTTTAAAAAACTCAAATCTTACGGCTGATTCAGTATACGAAATCGTAAACAAAGAAAACCCTGCACATACTCTAATCCTAAAATCAAAGGCTAACAGAAATATTAAAGACAAAGGGCTGTTCAAAATTATAACCGAGGCGATATCGATCAGCCTTCCAAAGAGATACCTTTCATGAGGTACAACATGACTTGTCCAACCTAATGTATCAGATGAAATTTGAGAAATTGGTTGCTGGCTATACACCCCGAGACATGTGCTATATTTACAACAATATAGTGGAGCACCAGTTTGTTGGGGATACCCAGGCACGCCTGCTACGCATTGCTCACATTCCCAACCATAGAGGGAAGAGTTTAAGTATTACATATGACAGGCCCCATTATGTGAATGTCACAACTAATCTAATAACCAGTATCTCAATATATATATAAGAACGATTCAGGGAAAAAATTTCCCATGTTTTCAACCATACTACGTACGACTGTCCCTTTCCTGAAGAGGGGTGCCAGACACCTCCTGAGGAAAGCGCTACAATCAGGTCTTAATACGGCAGAAGACATTGGCTGGGGATAAACCTAAAGAAGATCTAAAAAAAACACTTAAAGTGTAAACGGGACGAAATCGTCAAACAGAAAAATGCGTGGTGGTGAGAAGAAGAGGGCTGTCCGGAACAAAGGATTACCATCACGTGGCATTAAACGTAAAAGGATATCAAAAAAGAAGTGTTCTAAGCGAATGAAACCTATGGTTGACCATTTTTTGACTGATATAAGCTAAAGACATTGATCTCATGAATCATAGTTTGTTTACTACTTGTCGAAAGAGGAGGCACTATTTCTAACTCGTCATGGCGCGGTTCATCCATCCGTGTAGTTCACAATGTTGTAAATCGGAGCTGTCACTCTATGACGTGCCCCCAACTCAAGTTTCTATTGAACACAGTGACTTTATTACAATTAACCCTTTAAACACTATTAGTTCCCCGAGTGCCCCTATAGAATTCGTAAAACCCAGCTCAGGCCCTTACTTTTTTGACCCAAGCTCTGTGCACATTTACTCTAAACTACGTATAGCCCATTCTGATAGAACGGACTGCGATGACAAATATGCTGTATACCCTGAAACAAACTTTCTGCACTCCATATTCAACCAGTTTGACATATATTTAAATCAGATCAACATATCAGCAGGAACGGGATACTATCACCTACGAGCCTATCTGGAAAATGTGCTGAACTTTTCCGAAGAAGCGAAAGATACTTTTTTAAGTGCCGAGGGCTATTATCAAGCTAAAGGGTAAACTTAAAAATTCTAAAAACAAAATATATGAGTGTTTTGGACGCCTGCATACAGACTTCACATTCCAGGAGAAGTTGCTTGTGAATGGGGTGGATATGAAAATAAAGCTCACCCGCACGAATCCTGAGATCTGTTTAAATCTGGATGCTTATCAAGAAGAGGGAGCAAAACCCGTTGTGATTCACATTATGGAGACATACCTCCTCGTACGGCGAGTGAAATTAAGTTCACCAAAACAAATAGAAATTGAGAAAAATTTACTGCACGCCACAGTAAAATAACCAATTAACAGAGTACAGATGAAACTATACACGGTGCCAGCAGGGTTGGCATCGAAACAGATAGTAAACATCACCCTGAGAAATCTACCTAAAAGGATATTAATTGGAATGCAGGAACACAATTCGGTGAATTGAAAATATAAAAAGAATGCCTTTAAATTCGAGAATTTCGGCCTTAAAAATATAACTCTATACGTTAATGGCGTTGCGTTGAGGGTAACATTGGATACGGACTACTCATCAGAAGCTGTGTTGCCGCTTTGCGCGAGAGCATATAGTAATCTGGCCCATATTGCAGGTGATTGTGATGAACTCGGGATTGGGGTAACGCAGAAAGAATTCATCGATCAATTCAACCTTTACCCGTTTGACATCACACCTGATTTATCTTCTAGTATAAATACACACTTAAGTCCACAACAGAGTGGAAACATCGCCAAGCCGATAGACGCGCCTATTAGTGTACTAGTATACCTCGAGTCACAAGCCCTAATAGAAGTAGACAGATTTAGGGGCGTTGTCACTGACTTTTAAAATGGACGCGAATACACTTCAGAGAGTAATGAATAGTGAAAGAATCACACGTTCCAAATTCACTGGTGTGTTTGCAAAGAATGAAACATTGAAATTGCCAACTACGAGAGATTGCGGTAGTCATAGTGTGAACACAGATGTTATTGGTAGTGAAGGGATTCATTGGTTTGCAATCTATTTTTAAAATAGGGACCGCATGTATTATTTTGATTCACTCTGCACTCAACCCTGGAGTGACCCTGTTATTGTAAAATTTCTCGAGTAGATGCATATCCCCGAAATTGTATGGAATCCCTTCCGTCTACAAGGATATTTTAGTAATACTTGTGGGATTTACTGCCTTTCATTTATCATGCATATGTCACGTGGTAAGGAATTTACAAATTTTTCAAAATTATGCGATCCATGTCACACTCAACGAAACGACGAAATGATATGCAGACAGATATAAAGCCGTTTTCCGATTGTGCGTACGCGTTGTATAGTATGATGTTTTGTTCATTATATATATATATTTATCCAATAATGTTAGTTTGTATATTCTGTAGCTTATTTAAGATGGTTATTGTACTAAAAACATGATTTCCTTCATTTAATAAATTGATGAAAATACATTGTCTTCTTTCCCGAAAAAAAAGATCGAAACATAAGAAAAAGCTTACATTATTTCGTTAATGATATGACAATCGCTGGGTTGACTGCTCTGTAAAACTTCTGGTCAATTTTTGATAGTCACCGGACAGTGTTGTTCTGATGAAAAATATGTTTTTCTGGTGTGTTTTTAGGTGATTCGAATGATTTTGACCATCGTTTCTATAGCAAATCACTCGTTTTTGAGTTAGCGTGATTTTCGCGAGTTTTAACGAAAATATCACGCCGAAACCTAACCAATCGTCAAGGCCGTACAGTTGACCTAACCGGGCATTTAATTAACTTAACCGGGTATTTAATTGACCTAACCGGGCATTCAATGAACCTAACAGGTCAAAATCATTCGAATCACCTAAAAACACACCAAAAAAAATTTTTCATCTGAAATTTTAGAGGTCAAGGTAAGACTTTAAGGATATAACGGGGGTCCGGTAACGGCCTATAACGGGGGTCCTAGTGCGAAGCCCCTGGTTAGGAAAACGTGGCTACGATAAGGTTAGGTAAGTGTTCTTTGGTCATCTGATTCTAAAATTTCTGATGAAAAATATGTTTTTTGGTGTTTTTAGGTGATTCAAATGATTTTGACCTGTTAGGTTCAGTGAATGCCCCCATTAGGTCAACTAAATACCAAGTTAGGTTAATTGAATGCCCGGTTAGGTCAACTTTACGTAGGGCTGGCAAAAACCCGGATTTTTCACACAAAAAAACAACCCAACTGGGTTTTTGCTGGGTTGTTGGTTTTTGGTTTTTTGATGGGTTGAAATTTTTTTTAGAAAGGTTCGATAATTATGTAGTGCCTAATATATCTATTATTTTATTAATTTATTTATCTAATCTGCAATATATATTAAAAAGACATCTTTATTTCACAGAAAGTTCAGATATGAGAGATAATGACATATTAGAATTTTCTCCATTTTAATTTTAGATCTTTCCTTTATTTCTTAACAGCAGATTTCAGCTTTATTTAGACCTAACTCAAATTTAAATTTTTAAGATGCCAAACTCAAAGAGTTATAGAGGTGGAAGATCTAAAGCTAATGAATGGGACCCCTGGCCCGCGGGCCAAATGTGTCCCCCACGGGTCTTTTCAGTGGCCCCACGGGTCTTTTCAATTCAATGAAAAAGTTAGAATATAAAAGTGACCCAATTTATGACTTAGATGGAAAGTAAGTAGGCTAATACATTTAGTTATTTTCTTCGCTTGGCCCTCACATCAAAAAAGTTTGTGCACCACTGATCTAGAGAAATGCAGTAGAAGAAAAGTGGAATGTTTTGAAAATGAGGCAAGAGGTATGCCGAGACTCGAATTTGGAGCATCAGTTGAAACTGATTCACTTCCTCTAACTTTGGCTTCTGGCAAAGATGATTCAAAGATTATAAGTGAAAATGTGCCTGAAATGAGTGACACCAGTGTAGGTTCTTCATCGTCCACATTCTGTCATTCAACACCAATAAAGCATAAAAGGCAAAGATCAATTACACCATTTGTGGTAAGAACGATTGTGGACCAAAAGGAAGAATTAGATTTACAAGTTGCAAGGTTCTTTTTTTCAGCTAACATACCCTTCAACGTTTTAGAAAATAAAGAATTTATAAAATTAATCAAAGGTCTAAGATCAGGATATGAACCACCAAACAGGAAAAGGTTGGCATCTGGTCTGTTAATAGAAGTTAATGATGAAGTAATCCATGAAATGAAGAATGACCTTAATCTTGATGATTGTACCATTACGGTGACGGCATTACCCTTATACAAGATGGCTGGAGTTCAGTAGGTAATGATCCTATTATTGCGCACAGTATTCATGATGGAAAAAAAGCCATATCTGATTTCAGCAGTAGATGCTGGAAGTACAAAAAAGACAGCAGAATATTGTGCATACATAGTTAGCTAGAGAAGCAATAACAAAAACAAAAGAAATATATGGCATTGATGTAAGTATAACTATTTTGTAGGTACATTTTATTTTAGTTATAAAGTGAATGTAATTCTCCGCTTTGGTATACTCAAATGCTCAGTTCCTTATGAGTTATGACATTTTATTTTCAGATATTTGCTATATGCACTGATAACGAAAACAAAATTATAAGAATGAGATAAATTCTTAAGGACGACAACTACGGTATTATTACTTATGGCTGTTCAGCACACCATCTAAACTTGGTAGAAAAAGATGTCTCCCCAAAATCAGTTCTCAAGCATGTTGTAGAAATTAACAAATATTTCCGAAACCATCACCAACCTCATGTAAGCTAAAAACAAATCCAATAAATTAGCTACTGTCAGCTTTACTTTTATGCATTAGCACTGTCAATGTTAGCATTAGCACTGTCACCAGTGTGAATCCTAATTCACGACTCATTAATAAGTTGCATAGGCTATTTATTTATGCTGTCAAATCCAGCAATATTTGTAATAAAAATTTATATTTTAGGGTTGGTTAATGGAGAAAGGAGGTATGATGCCGCAACTACCAAATGAAACCAGATGGAATTCTCAGTTAGAATGCATAAAAACCTATTTGTCAAATTACTCTCTATATATAGAAATAAGAGGAGAGCATGTTGAAGACATTGATCACAACATCGGAAAATTGATAGATAACTTATCTATACAGAGAGAGGCACTCAATTTACAGTCACAACTCTTACTTGTTGGAAATGCTCTAGATAAGGTGTATTTAAATTATGCAGTTAAAATTACTTAACTTTAAATACCAATATTAATTTCAAGATATTTTATAGACTTATAGTGCACATTTTATTTATAGAATCCTGTACTAAAGCACTACTAATAAATAATTAAAATACACTTCATTTTATGTGTTGTAACTTCTAACACCAAACAATAAATTCTAACAATGCATAATTCTAAATGTTTACTGATGTTTTCATTCAGCCATATATAACTTTATAGTTTTTATTTTTTTTGTAACAGTTGCAGGCTGATAATACATTATCTGATGCTGTTGAAATTTGGCTCAATTTAATCGAAGATGAAAAATTGGCTTCATACAAAGAAGATATTATTAAGATATTTAAAAAAGCTATGGAGCCATGTCATCTTTTGGCAAATATAACTGACCCAAAGTATGAAGGTAAATATGACCTAAATGCTTAACTACTATCAATATATAAAACATAGGTAACTCAACTGTATGGGCAGAAGAGTTTTCTCTAATCTAAATCAAATGATCTGGCATTGCCATATTAGATAACAATTAGCATAAATTAGATACCATAACATAAATTATATAATCTATATTATTAGCTCTATTTTTGTTTCCACACAGTTCTATTGTTTTTCAGGACAAAAACTGAATAGAGTTCAAGAGGAAGAGGCTGAAGAATGGCTGATTGAAATAAATTCAGAATACATGGCAGGATATTATGCATTCCGCTTAAAAGACGCACTAATTTTTCTTCTTTATTTATCCAAAGAGAGTATAGTGAGCTCTACATCAAATAGTAATTGGTGGAAAATTGTTGAAATGAAAGAAAATAAAGAGACCAGGTTACCATTAGGTTTTGCTAAATTTATGAGATCTATTCATAGTTGTCCGGAAAGTTCCGGATCATTGGAAAGATTTTTTTCAACGTTTGGCTTGTTATGGAGTAAAATGCGAAATAGGTTAGGGAAAGAAAAGGCAGAAATGTTGGTTCGAATCTACCGCCACCTAAGGTCAAAAGATGCTGAACATACTGATCAATAAGCAATATTAGGTACCACTTAAATTATTTAAATTATAAAGCTGAAAAGAAATATGATTTATTTTAGATATAGGTAGCCAATTAGAAGATAGATAAATTAGATACAGTATTAGATATAAGGTTCATAATGAAACATGTCAAATAAATATTTTCTGGAAATTTTAGTTTATATTGGCCTTATCACATTAATTATAGTTTATAGTTGTTAATATATAAGACTGCATAACCATATTATAAAAAATGCCAAGTTAAAAATAAGTTTATGAGAAGTAAATTGATGTGGGTTTTCAGGTTGGATTTTTGGGTACCAACCCTGACTGTACGCCCTGGACGGTTGGCTAGGTTTAGTCGTGATATCTTCGTTAAAACTAACGAAAATCACGCTAACTCTAAAACGAGTGATTTGCTATAGAAACGATGGTCAAAATCATTCGAATCACCTAAAAACACATCAGAAAAACACTGTTCGGTGACGAAGAACACTGTCCGGTGACTATCAAAAATTGACCAAACTTCTACCTCCGTATTCAGGTCCATGACATGCGTTTCTTCAAAACGAAAAGATTTTATAACACGAGTCAAATCCTCATCGTACCTTTAAAGAGAAAGGATAAATAATTAGTTCATACTTTTTCTTTTTTAATAAAAACCCATTTTCTTAAAACATATGCAGAGTATACATATAGTAAGAGTATTACAATGAGAAGATATCTTCGAACCGTTCAGAGAAGTTCCTTTAAGAGAAAATGCCGAATAACATTTATTATGGAAATTATAAAATTATTTAATACTTGCAAAGGATTGCTATAAAAAAATTCAACGAACCAAAACAGGACTTCAGCATAATATTAATTGCAAACTAATCTATAATTGCGGACACCTACTATTTAAATGAAACATTTTAAATGTGATGAGATGAATTACTACAACCTTCCAGATACAGGGTCTATCAAAAAAAAACTAAGCCAAATTCAAACCTTTATTAAAACAAAATCATTTATCTAATTAAGTTGAATTTTTTACACAATAAAGTATAGGTAATCGCCTATTATCCTTTAAATTTTTATGACGATATCTTTAGAATTGTTAATTTTATTAATAATTAACTAAAAAGTGAGATTCTCCTACTTAACATGAAAAAAAAATTTTTACGATATACTGTACATAATTTTTAGTTTAATAAAATTAAAAGAACTGTTTAATATGATTCCCTTGCATTTCTATCACTTTGTCCTTGCACTCTTTTAAATGGTTTAAATTGCAGATCAGATTTAATAATCCTTCTTACGCTTGATTCTGATATTTCTAGTTCTTTTGATATTTGAGCAGGTGTCATGTGGCTACCAGGTCGATCCTCTTGACTAAGGATACGTTCCTCCACTTTCTGAATATTTTCATCTACTCTAACTGATTTTGGTCGCACACTACCAACCTTCCTTTCAATGCTTCCTGTTTCATCGATAGTTCTCAATAAGTAATCTAAACCTGATCTACTCCATCCTTTATAGTCGAATTCAGAAAGTAATTTCCTAGCACTATAACCTTTTTCAACTCTATAATGCTTTATAATTATTTTATCTTCATGTGAGAATGTCATATTTAGAGGTATTCACGAAAAATTTTAAATCTAAACAAATTCTGAAAAAGAGAAAAAAGAAGATATTACATAATGAGAAAAACTGAAATTTTCGCAATCTGTAGAAAGAACCGCATAACTCCTAAAATATTTAAAATAAAGTTATAAAATTATCACAGATTATTTATGAGCCTTTTATTTATTTAGTGTAAAAAAATATTTGAAATCTCTATCAAATTGTGCATTTTATAGAGATTTCAAATTGGCTTAGTTTTTTTTTACAGACCCTGTATATATGATGAAATAGTCCAGAACAGTGCTCTTTCTCCTAATGACAGGCACACTAAATAAATAACCAGTTCACGAATAATTGGCTACAAAAAATAAAATTACAGGCACATAATTACTTAAATTTCTACTGCAGTCCCTTGCGTCGGATCGTAAGGAGCGTCATTGCAAATATCATCAACGGTTTGCGTTGGAAATAATGCGTCCCGGTCGGCTGCGTTAAAAAGATTAATTGTAGACACCATTGCAGTGTCTCCAACTTGATATAAATCCGGTAAACTGTAAAGATCTTGATTCATGACGGAGGGAATGTTTATTCATTGGTGAAAATAACTACTGTGAATCCCAGCTGAAAATATTTCCTTTTACATGCATGATCCCCAAGCACCCCCCCTCCCCAGAAGACTAATAGGCTGTTCGTAAGTTTGATGATTGGTTGAAAATGTAACTGGGTGGGGCTATGTTAAATTTGTTTACCAATCATAACACCTGTATTAAGGGTCCACGCTTTGGACGTCCTGATTGGTCGACTAATGGTGTCTTTTTCTTCTCTCCGTAGATTTAATGCTCACATCTTAAGGTGTATAAGCTCACTTGCACGATCTGTCGCGACAATATTTTGCATTAATATTTATGCCCATACTATTCTCGGTTTTCCCATCTTGGAACCCACCCCTTCATGTCGCTAGCACGACAATATTATTTGAGGTCATACTATTCGATCCTCAATTTTCTCATTTTGGATAGGGAGATGGACAATTTGAGCGGCGGCAAGTCGTTACAGGAATATCTTCATCAGAGCCTCTCAGCTCAGTACCACAGGAAACAGAATTCGCGCCGCTACTCTTCATGATCCTGACATAGATGAGGACCACAGACAGCACAGTAACATCCGATGACACAAAGATCATTAGAAAATAAGAAACCTTGAAGATACCTACCAGCAGAATGTTTTTGTAGAGATACAACAGGATTTACATATTTCTACAAAATAAAATATCATAAAAAGGATAGTTTAAGAGTTCATCCGGGCTCGAGACCCGGTGACAGTAGCCGGTGCGCGGTAAACGATCATCCTTCCGTACAATTGGTTGGTAGATAAATGGGTATCCTGGGTGACCTAGTGGTTAAGACGCTGTGTTGCTGGTGTTTCGGATTCCACGTTAAACTGAAGGTCTAAGGCGGAGTGAAAAGCTTGACCTTCGTCAGAGTGAACAATTCGGAGGGATGCTAATCGAAGGTTTCCAATAAAGTAAGTAGAACTTTTTTAATGCACGAAGGATGGGACAGGGGTAATGATGTAGTAAGTTTTAGGAGAAGACGCTTGGTTTTTATATGAAGTTTAGCACTGAGAAATTTCAACTGTTATGATACGGAAAAAGGTAGGAACTAAAATCCATGGAGTGCAAAAGAAGATTAGACGCCTGGTACATACAAGCCCCGATGAGTCGGGTGTACCTATGTGAAGTGGCTAGCAAAAGAAGCCAACTCACTACTTCATCAGGCCAACTCGAGAGGAGGGGCGATAAGCTCGACTTTCGTGAAATTATCGCACTTAATAATAATAATAATAATACAAGAGTTAGGACAATTGTATGCATCATTTGGGTTGAGCGCTGCGTCTGACCGGTTGTCTGATGCAAACCCTTTAAGTTGATTTCTGATAATTATCATTTTTAACAATGATTTAAAATCAATAATGTGTGTGTGTGTGTGTGTGTGTGTGTGTGTCGTCCTCACTTTCTCTGACAAAACTCTGTGTATATATATATGTATAAATATATATATATATATACACATATGTGTGTGTGTGTATATATATATATATATATATATATATATATATATAAAGTAGTATAGCCGCAAAAGGTTAGAGTGCAAGAATGTTGCAAGTGATTACGTAATGTTGCAAAGGGGGTGGGGGTTGTTGCAAGGGGGGTGGGGGGTTCCAAAAAAAGAAAACAAGAAAAAAAAGAAAAAAAAGAAAAAAGAAAAAAAGAAAAAAATACCCCAAAGGGCCCTTTGTTGCCAACCGGGGTTGCAAGGGGCATGCAACTTGGAGGTGGAGTTCTCCCCCAAGCTATTCCCCCCAAAGGGCCAGAAAGGAGAGAAAAGAGGAGAGAAAGGAGGAGAGGTGTTCACCTGGCAGGAGCCAAGTGCATATTAAGACTTCAGCCGAGTAGGCGTTGTTTTATAGGCTCCTAATCAGCCAGTTGGCTGAGCCAAGGGGGGAGGGGTACACCTGAAGGAGAGAGAGAGAGAGAGAGAGTAGTTGCCTTTGATTGCAAGGCATGCAACTTGGAGGCGGAGTTCTCCCCAAGTTATTTTCGTTTACCTAACCTAAGAGGCCTCTAAGGGGTTTTCCCAAAGGGCCAGAAAGAGAAGGACCAGAGGTCCTTGCTCGGCTGGGAGCCGAGCTTGAATGACTCCGTCAGTCGTCTCTCGGTCTTTTATAAACCTCTATTCTGGCTGAGTTGCCAGATAGCGCCATGTGTTCCAGATAGCAAAAACCATATATTAATCATCCATTTAAATAGTGTACCACAATATATGACAGTAGATGAATCCAATTAAATTCTGTTTATTAAATAAATAATTTTTACACACTTAATTTTTATTATAAATATTTAAGTCACGAAACGAAATGAAAATTTACGAAACAATTCATTTAAAAGTTGAAATTAGCCAAAACACAATCCGCTATAACGGGGTCGGACGACATGAGAGATCTTCCTTCCAGACCGCTCTTGATGTGTATATATATATATATATATATATATATATATATATATAATAAACGAATAAACAACTCGTGCACACACACACACACACACGCGCGCACACGAGGAAAAGGAGACTCTGTGTCAACTCGAATCGTCACATTTAAATAGTGTACCACAATATATGACGGTAGATGAAACCAATTAAATTCTGTTTACTAAATAAATAATTTTTACACACTTAATTTTTATAATAAAAATTTAAGTCACGAAACGAAATGAAAATTTACGAAACAATTCATTTAAAAGTTGAAATTAGCCAAAACACAATCCGCTATAACGGGGTCGGTTTCGAAGAACACCTGATGGTTGAGAGACCTTCCCCCCAATCCCTGATAAGTCTCCCTTCACTCCAAACGAAATGAAAATTTATGAAACACAGAGCCTTATTCCCCTGCGAAGAAAATTGAAAAAAACGAAATTTAAAGAAATTAATCAATTGAAATTAGCCAAAACACAATCCGCTATAACGGGGTCGGTTTCGAAGAACACCTGCTGGTTGAGAGACCTTCCCCCCAATCCCTGATAAGTCTCCCTTCTCTCCAAATGAAAAGAAATTTATGAAACACACGCTTGTCATTCTCCAAACCCGTATATATATATATATATATATATATATATATATATATATATATATATATAATAAACGAATAAACCACTCGTGCACACACACACACACACACACACACACACGAGGAAAGGCAGAAACTAGGTCATTTCGAATCGTCCCCTAGAGACCATTTTCTGGGCGAGAGTCAACCTTTCTTCGTCTACTTGAACAAAAACCACCTTTCACATCAATTCTTATATTATTATTTCTACAATGAAAATATTTTATATTTACGCGTAATTTGTATGGTGTCATATTCTTATAACTACATCTTAACTGCTTAAATCAATCACCTTTCACATCAATTCTTATTATCATTATTATTATTATTATTATTTCTACAATGAAAATATTTTATATTTACGCGTAACTTAGACCCACAGTTTAACGTTGAAACCGAATGCTCTTTTAAAAATATAATTAGGATATATTTCTTTATCCTCTCGATTACATTAGTGACTAATGATGCGGGAAACTCTGAGTAAATGGAAATATTATTATTTTCTCGAAAACTATGGGTGATAGAAAAATTCTGAAACCGGAATCAGCATCAAAAGTTCTATAAGAAACACCAAATAGTTTTCGTTGTTCCCTAGCGTAATTTCTCGCCGAATTGGAAAGGTTTTCACTCCACCTTAGACCCACAGTTTAACGTCGAAACCGAATGCTCTTTTAAAAATATAATTAGGATATATTTCTTTATATCCTCTCGATTACATTAGTGACTAATGATGCGGGAAACTCTGAGTAAATGGAAATATTATTATTTTCTCGAAAACTATGGGTGATAGAAAAATTCTGAAACCGGAATCAGTATCAAAAGTCCTATAATGTGAACAGCTGTTCTGTGGATCGAAATACATCTCGTCAGGGAGTCGCTGCTTACTCTTCCACATTTCAACATAACAGGATTATTGAAACGGATTTAAAATAACAGGTTCATTTGACCCGAGGCAGTAGTATGACCGAAAAGCATGTTAATGCATCATTTGACCCGAGTCAGTAGTATGACCGAAAAGCATGTTAATGCATCATTTGACCCGAGTCAGTAGTATGACCGAAAAGCATGTTATTGCATCATTTGAAACGAGTCAGTAGTATGACCGAAAAGCATGCATGATTTTCTCTTTAGTAATAATAACTAGCTCGAAGAGTGAAAACAGATAAAGTTTTCACGCCACCTTAGACCCACAGTTTAATGTGGAAACCGAATGCTCTTTTAAAAATATAATTAGGAAATATTTCTTTATTATAAAATAAGTTAACAATTGAAATTATGTTAACACAAGAATTTGTGAAAACAATACTAATAACTTGTAAGTAAAAATAAAAATATAATATAAGGGACTACCATAGAAATGTAAGTGTCTATAATTTATTCACAAGAAACGATTTTATATATATGTTACTCGTCCGGTCCCGTTATAGCGGATTGGTACACGTCATAGCTCCACCCAGCTACATCGGCAGCCAATCACTACGAACATCTGGTCTTTTGGGGCGGAGCTTGGCGATTGTGCATATAAAAGGGGATATTTTTCAGTTGGGAGTAACAGTAGCTATTTTCGTGTCAGTGAATAATCATTCCCTCCACCATGGACCTGTACGTCTCCCCAGATTTGTATGAAGAAAGTGACACTGCGGCATTAACGACAATTAGTCTTTTTAACGCAATTGACCGTGATGAATTATTCCCAACGCAAACCGTAGAAGATATTTGCAGTGACGCTCCTTACAATCCGACGCAAGGGACTACCATAGAAATGTAAGTGTCTATAATTCGATTTTATATATATATGGATGGGCTGTAGTATCTCGTCAAATACATACTCGCCAAAAATGTTTTATGTCAATCAATGTTATTTGGTTTTACCTCTTATCCCCATTATGCTAAAATCGAAATTTTTTATGGCAATCAATGTTATTCCTCTTAAATGAACCAAAGATATCTTCACATAATGGGGATCTGTCTGTATACTCTGTATATGTTTTAAAAGAATGAACATTATTCCTTTAAGGTCCGATGAGGAATTGACACGTGTTATACAATCTTTTGAAGAATCTCGTGTCATGAATACGGAGGATATACTGATCAGTCAGCAATGTCACACCGAAATAATGTGTTTTTCGATCTTTTTGGGGTAAGAAGACAATATATTTTCATAAATTTATTAAATGAGAGAAATCAGTACAATAACCAACTACAGAATATACCGTTACAAATATACGAAAAAAACATTATAATATACAACGAGTACGTACAATTGGAAAACGGATTTTTATCTGTCTGCATACCATTTCATCGTTTCGGCTAGTGTGGCACGGGTCAAATAAATTTAAAAAATTTATAAATTCTTTATCACATGACATATGCATGAGAAATGAGACGCAGTACATTCCGCAAACATTACTAAAATATCCTTGTATACGAAATGGGTTCCATACAACTTCGGGAATATGTAACTGAGCGAGAAATTTTACAATAATAGGGTCACTCCAGGGTTGAGTACCGAGTGAATCAAAATAGTACAGGCGCTGTCTATTTTTAAAATAGACAGCGATCCAATGAATCCCTTCATTACCGATGACATCTGTGTTCACAATAAGACTACCGCATTCTCGCGTACTTGGCAAACTCAATGTTTCATTCTTCGCAAACACGCCGATAAATTTGGAACGTGTGACTCGTTCCATTACTTTCTGAAGTGTATTAGCATCCATTTTAAAAGTCAGTGATAACGCTCCTAAATCTATCTAATTCTATTAGGGCTTGCTATTCTAGATATACTAGTACACTAATAGGAGCGTCTATAGGCTTGGCGAATTCCAGCCGCACTGAGAAGTTTCCGCTCTGCTGTGGGGTTAAATGGGTATTTACGCTAGCAGATAAGTCAGTTGTAATGTCAAACGGATAAAGGTTAAATTGATCAATGAATTCTTCCTGCATTACCCCATTACCAAGCTCATCACAATCACCTGCAATATGGGTCAGATTACTATAGGCTCTGGCACAAAGAGGTAACACGGCGTCTGATGAATAGTCCGTACCCATTGTTCCACCCAAAGCAGTGCCATTAGCCCTGTTCAAAAATCAACTTTTTCTTATTTTCATAGGTTTCTGTACTTTTTTCCCATGCTTTTTGACCTGAAAAGGCCGAAAATCACAACCATTTTGACCTAGGTTGTTGGGAAGCATTGCCGCATGGAGCTTTAAGTTTTCTGCCTTGAAATCGGCCAAAAGCACCAGTTCCGGGGTCCCTTGAATCATGTTTTGCACTATAACTTTTTATCTAAACAAGATAGAGCAACAAAATAGGCACCAAATTAAAGTGTTTTTAATCCTCTTTCTAACTTATACAATTATGATAGTCTTGCAACAAGAAATGGCACATTGGTACATACAAAGATTTCAGAAATATCACAAAATTCGTTTTCTCAACCTCAAGGCAGACAAGGCGCCTTATTCATGACACAAATTTGAGATTAACATTTTGTCATAAGTCTAATCGATCAAGAAGTGAAAGCATTACATGATGATTAATTTCATAATGACATTTACACAGTCAGTTGTTGAGAGTTTGTTTCTTGAAGCTGTCAAAGCGGCGTCTGTTGAACTCCACAGCTTGAAGAAGATAGTCCCTTTGCTAGGCATCTGTTGTTATGACATTTGCAAAGTCGCTCATCATCTTGACACCACGTTCAGCAATGTCATTCACCGCTTTCAGATTCTTAACATAGTCCAACGCTTTTCTGTAGTCCTCATTCTGTGGCCAAGACGTGACAGGTTCCAGAAGCCACTCGGATCCAATGTTCAGTGTGTCCAGCAGGAAATGTGATTCTGGGCCAATGAGATCAACCAGGGTGGTCTTAGCTGTGACTCTCTGGAATAGAGGCTTTCCTGTTCTGAAGCTGTCTGGCTTCTCAGTGGCATGTAACTGGGCAGCAATGTCGTGCTTCAATGTGTCACTCAATCTACTGCTGAACAGGGCAAATGGCACGACTTCCTGCGTCAGGTACCATTTGTGGTTTTCCATCTTATTAAGTACTGCATCAGCAAGCTCTGGGTCAGTTTTCTTGTACTTCAACATGTCCTGGATTAGACTTAGATCATTCACGGGAGCATCTGCAGCAGACATTGACATCATCCATACAGGAGTGTAGAACAGCGCAAGGAAGGTGTTGAGTCTTTCCAGCTTTGATACAGTGTCTTCGTCGTACTCAAGTTGATCTGCAAACATCAGCATTTTCATGGAGTACAGGTTTCTGGCCATCCATCTGGCCTGATGAATGGCGCCTGGTCGACTCCAGTGAATACCTCGAGGAGGCGTTCCTCCAAGAACAATGACTGTCAGTTCAGCCATTTCCCTGTAGTCGGCTCTTGGAAGCCTTTCTGCTGTTAGAATGTCTTGGAGTATTTCTTCACTGTTCTTCTTTTCCTTCAGCCATTTGCTGTTGATAGCCAGCATCTTTGGGTTTTCCTTGGACAAGTCCGTCCAAACATCCTTCAGATGCTCAAACCAGGGATTATCTTGCCCTTCACCTTCCCAAACAGCTTCTCCCAAACTGCTCCTACTAGGATTTCCAGGATGTGATGTCGACAGGTCAGATAAAACACCTTTTTGTTCAGCATTTTCTCTAGCAGTTTGGCAGCTCCTCTGTGAACTCCACTGTTACTGGATGTAGTGTCAAAAACAAGGGCAGTAACATTATCCGTAAGTTCCCATGTCTCCAGTAAATCCATTGAAGCCTCAGCCTGAGCTGTGCCAGAAGAATTGTCGATGACAGGTACTCCCAATAACTTTCCTTCAGTGTATGAAGGTGGACCAGACACTAGCACAGCTAAAGTCTCTGAGGTACTTCCAGGTTCACTGCCCAAGACATCTTTGAGCAACTTTCCATCCCAGTGTAAGGCAGCGTACTGTGGGGGTTTTTCACAAAACTTGGACATGTGACTCTGGTTGATATTATACCTGGACAGCATTCTGTTGCGACGTGTTGTTGAGGTTGAGATGACGAAGTTATCCAGATCAGCCCCTCCAGCTTTCAAGGTGGCAGAAACCATGGCAGTAACTTGATTGTCTGATAAACCAAGACGATCAGCTGTATTGCAGATGACATCACATTCCATGACCTTCCTTGGAAACGTCAAAGTCACACTAGTCACAGTGTCTTGATGGTGAGAACATCCAGGACGAGGCTGATGGTAATCCATGTCCTCTGTGTTAGCGTCGTTGTCAGTTGAGTCACCCCAGGTAATGTCATCCACATGAACAACTGCCTCTTGTTCTGCTGCAGCTGTAAAATAGTACAACATGTTAAAACAGTAATTGTGAAGTACATGCTAAATATCGCAATGGAGTAAAACTTAAAACTTTTTGTGACGTTCAAAGTAATTAGTTTTACCTTGTTCTTGTCTATGCTGCAGTCTTTCATTCCTCGCTGCTTGCTGCAGGGATCTTGTCTCAAAAATCTTGTCATGACCAGACATATGACCTTTCCTCTCAGTCTTTTGGTCTTCGTAGAACCTGATATCCTCATCTTTCTTCTCTCTGGATAACAGTCTGTTGTTCTGTATTTCCTGGATTGCATCTGGAGCTCCTATATCGAACAGGCTGTCTAATTCCAGCACAAATGCTCCTCTTTTTCCTCCAGGGTTACTTGCTCTTCCTTTGCTTTTCACCAGAGCACGATGTTTCTCATGTAGTTTCATGAAGAGCTTCATTGCGTTGTACTTGGTCATTGTCTTGATCCTAGCCATCTGCCAGAATGGGATGATAGATTCAACTGTTTCATATGCAAGGTCTTGAACCATGGGCCTCCCTGCATTTTCCGGTAAATTCTGAAGATTAAGGAAATACTGGAACGCCTGTCTGTTGGTGGGAAGCTGGGAACCACTGATAAAAGCTGAAGGGTATCCAACCAGGAAAGTTTCAGTGAGAGATCTGGTAGATGGCCCAGTTGACACCTGCCTGTGGACAGTACGTGGAGGTTCTGAGATATCAACTGTGCGCCCACGGAGCTCCCTCAGCTCCTTGCTTAATGCCATTGTGAAGTTGTAACTTGTAGATGGTTTTCTAGATTCTGATTGAGTTTCTGTTGTTTCCTGAAAAATGATAGATAATTATTATTATTATTATTATTATTATTATTAATTATTATTTATTTATTATTATTATTATTATTATTATTATTATTATTATTATTTATTAATTTTATGCTCTTTCATTTGATACCTAATTTGTTGCTCTATCTTGTTTAGATCAAAAGTTAAAGTGCAAAACATAATTCAAGGGACCCCGGAATTGGCGCTTTGGCCGATTTCAAGGCAGAAAATTTAAAGCTCCATGCGGCAATGCTTCCCAACATCCTAGGTCAAAATAGTTGTGATTTTCGGCTTTTTCAGGTCAAAAAGCATGGGAAAATGTACAGAAACCTATGAAAATAAGAACAAGTTGATTTTTGAACTGGCCTACAGTGCCATTAACGTATAGAGTTATATTTTTAAGTCCGAAATTCTCGAATTTAAAGGCACTCTTTTTATATTTTCCATTCACCGAAGCATGGTCCTGCATACCGATTAATATCCTTTTAGGAAGATTTCCCAGGGCAATGTTTTCTATCTGCTTCGATGCCAACCCTGCAGGAACCGTATATAGTTTGATTTGTACTCTGTTAATAGGATATTTCACTGTAGCGTTTAGTAAATTTTTCTCAATTTCTAGTTGTTTTGGTGAACTTAATTTCACTCGCCGTACGCGGAGGTATGTGTCCATAATGTGAACCACAACGGGCTTTGCACCCTCCTCTTGATCAGCATCCAGATTTAAGCAGATCTCAGGACTCGTGCGGGTGAGCTTTATTTTCATATCCACCCCGTTGACAAGCAACTTCTCCTGGAAAGTGAAATCTGTGTGCAACCGTCCAAAACACTCGTATATTTTCTTTAAAATTTTTAAATTTGTCCTTTATACTACTTTCATCTTTAGTTTGATAATATCCCTCGGCACTTAAAAAGGTAGCCTTCGCTTCTTTGGAAAAGTTGAGGACATTTTCCAGATAGGCTCGTAGATGATAGTACCCCGTGCCTGCCGATATGTTGGTCTGATTTAAATATACGTCACACTGGTTGAATATGGAGTGCAGAAAGTTTGTTTCAGGGTATACAGCATATTTGTCATCGCAGACCGTTCCATCAGAATGGGCTATACGTAGCTTAGCGTACATGTGCACACAGCTTGTATCAAAAAAGTAAGGGCCTGAGCTGGGTATCACGAATTCTATAGGTGCACTCGGGGAACTAATTGTGTTTAAAGGGTTAATTGTAATAAAGTCACTGTGCTCAATAGAAACTTGGGTTGGAGGCAGCTCAAAAAGGGACAGCTCCGATTTACAGCATTGTGAACTACATGGGTGGATGAAGCGTGCCATGGCGAAATAGTGACTCCTCTCTCGACAAGTGGTAAACAAACTATGATTCATGAGATCAATGTCCTTAGCTTATATCAATTAAAAAAGTGGTCAACCATAGGTTTCATTCGCTTACAGCACTTCTTTTTTGATAGCCTTTTACGTTTAATACCACGTGACCCCTTCTTCTTCTGGGGAGCCCTCTTCTTCTTCTTGCCGCCACCACGCATTTTTCTCTTTGCATCTTTGATGATTTCGTCCCGTGTACGCTTTAAATGTTTTTTTAGAGCTTCTTTAGGTTTAGCCCCGGCCAATATGTCTTCTGCAGTGTTAATACCTGATTGTAGCGCTTTCCTTCCGAGGTATCTGGCCCCCCTCTTCAGCAAAGGAACAGCCGTACGTAGTATGGATGAAAAAATGGATCCAAGTCCACTACCGCGCTGGTGTCTCACCCCTCGATAGACGGTGAAAGGCTTTCTATCCATTATAACTCAGTGCGTCGAAAGTGTAGCTTCACTGTTAAGCTCCCGTTACCGAATGGGAAGTTTTTACCCTCAATCGTTCTTATATATATTGAGATATTGGTTATTAAATTAGTTGCGACATTCACATAATGGGGTCTGTCATATGTAATACTCAAACTCCTTCCTCTATGGTTGGGGATGTGAGCAATGCGCAGCAGGCGTGCCTGGGTATCCCCAACAAACTGGTGCTCCACTATATTACTGTAAATATAGCACATGTCTGGGGACCTTTCAGCCAATTTCTCCATCTTCAATTGATACATTAATCTGGACAAGTTATACTGTGTCTCGTGAAATGTCTCTTTGGAAGGCTGCGCTATATCGGCCGTTGGTTAGAATTTTGAACTTTCTATGGTCTTTCATACGTCTGTTAGTCTTTGATTTTAGGATTAGTGTATGTGCAGGGTTGTTTACGATTTCGTATACTAAATCATTCGTAAGGTTTGAGTTTCTTAAACTTACGTTTAAGCCTCTCACAACATCCTCGACCGAACCATATTGACCCGGTCCTAGTCTTACTTCTGTACTGTAATACCGTGCTGCCTTAGTCCGAGCGATACGCATAGTTTCATCCATAGCTACCCCAGCTTTTTCACACTCGTCAATGTCTCTAAGAATCGTAAAAACGGTTTCTTTATGTTCAATATTTAAAAAGACGGTGTCCAGCTGAATTTCGCATATCCCCACCTCATACGAATCACGACCCAATTCAATGTGCCCGTGGAGCTCTGTTGCAAAGTTGGCTAGTGTGTTGTTAGGGTGTACAGACAGGGACGAGGAGGACGGGAGTGTGACGTAGAAATGGTTAGGAGCCATGTTGCATACTTTTTAAGCTTCATTATTGCATCAGCTTTTATATAGGGGTTGAAGCTTTCTGGGTACCCTAGCCATTTCACCAGGTACATTTTCTCTTTCCTGAACCTTTGCTTCCTAAAATTTTCTCAATTTTAAACACATTTTTTCCTAAATTAAACGCAATTTTCTGCATTTCCTCTCGGTAAAAACCTCCTGAGATTTCTTCCCCATTCAAATCTTCAATGTAATACATCATTATCTCACCTTTAGGTCTCATAGCCCTAACTTTAAAAATCTCGCGTGTCCATCCTTGCTCAAAACCCTTTGCGAATTTGTTCCCCGAACGCGACAGCCTTACATAATCATTGATTTTGAAGCGCGCCGAGTGTGGTGTTGGTGGTGATCCATCTCTCCTCGGGAGCGTACCTCTTTCTAAAACTTCGTTAGGTGTTGTCCCAATCGTGCGATGGTGTGAGCGGTTGTAGGATGATGCCAATGATTCCAGAATGTCTAGAAATCTGTGTGTTTTAGTGTAAAATAACGGTGCATGCGTTCCTTTATGGTGCGCTGAACTCTTTCAGCTAAAGAAGCCTTATGTATAGAATTGGTTGTGTAATAGCTGATATTAAACTCTGTCAACATGTTCTGAAAAGCACGGCCTATAAATTCCTTCCCCATATCCGTACAAAAATAGCCAGGAACCCTGTTTTCTTTTAACATTAGCGTTTTGGTGGCTTTAGCAACTGTTTCAGGTGATTTATTTTTCAGAGGAACTACCCACAGATATCTAGAGAATACGTCTATTATGAATAGAATGTAGCGGTAACCATCGTTATACACAGAATATCTTTGCATGTCTGTTAAATCTCCTTGCCAAATAGAATCAATCGAGGAAGCCGTTGTCTTGGCTGTTTTAAACCTTTTTCTCACAGGCTTATGAATAGGCTGACCATACGTACCGTTTTGAACGGGACAGTACCGTTTTGTATGGGTTTTTGTATGGGTTCTGTCACTGAAGAATAATTGTAAGCTCAATATGTTTATGTACTTACTTTTTCATGAATACAGAATATTACATAACCTCAGTCCCTTTTTTGCCATCCCAATGTCCCGTTTTTGTCTCAAGGAAATATGGTCAGCCTACTTATGAAGCGTATAAGCGTCCTGCTCCCTCAAAAATCTTTCAACATCTTTTTTTCCTACTCCGTAAACACTTCTGTACAGTCTATCTACGCCGCCGTAAGAGGATGGGGTAGAAATGTCATAATAGCGTTTAGTTAATACGTTAGCCATTTGCGTATTTTAGAGGCATGTGGGTAGGGTTGGTTTAACCTCTTCTTGCTCCTCTTCAAAGGTGTTACCGCCGGGGGTGACGGCGCCTTCAATTGTGTCACATGCGTTGCATGTTCCACGTCTTTTAACCTGTTCAGATTTCCTATCAACGTTTTAGGGACATTTATTTGTTGTAGTCTTGCTTTAATATGCTTCCATCCTGATGGTGATGGCCTATCCCACTTTCTCACCAGATCATGGACAATGTCTACGATATTCGATCCCTGTACCTTTGATCCTTCCACAATTCCACAATGATCTCGCCTGTATCGGTCCATTGTATGGCTGGATCCTGATTCAATAGATTATAAAGACTTAAGCCTTTACTCATCAATGTATGTGGGAGGGTGCTTTTTAATACATGTTCGATATGTTGTGTGGCTAATCTTTTTGGTTGGTCAGCTGTATCGTCGGGCTCAGATCCTATGTCGCCATGTCCATCGTCCCCCATGCTGTGCCTAATAACCACAGGAATCTCTGTAGGGCTCTTATAATTTTCGTACTCGTGAAGAAATTTCTGCAGAGCTTCTTGGTATAAGATTCTTTTCTCATCAGGTGTTTTTTCACTGTTTAATAGGGCTAGCAATTCGCTTTCCATTCTTTTAAGTCTGCTTTTACGGGGATCTAGATCCGTGTCTGGATTCCTTTGCAGTGAAGCGTACACCTCGTGGGGAATCACTACCACTTTCTTCATTATATTAATCTAGTCAGTAAAGGACCCAAAACTGAAAATAAGATGGGGAGAAATGACCCTCCTGTTTGTACAATAATTCGTTTTTTCTTCGCTACAGTTTGACTTTTACGAGCGAGTGCACGTATTATGTTCTTGTAGCGGCGTAGGCGAGCCTTCTGAGGGGTTTTCATTGATACATTGCAATTTATAACGTTAAGACAGATTTCACAGATGCATTTTAAAAAGTCGGCGTCGATATTTTTAATAAACATCTGCTGCATTGCCCGGGGCAGTCGATGATAGATTTTTATTAATTCACGGTATTTCTTTAGTCTCTTTGTCATTCTGGAATATACACCGTTTCAGGCTCGTTTGGAAATATATTCGTTCGCAGAAGCACTCTAAACGTGTTTCGCGGATGAAGGTCGCAAAGCAAATATCCGTAACGCGTGCTTGTAGCTTCTTTATAAACTTCCAAAAACTCCTTACGCTGATTCGGGAACATTTGATTGGCTAATACCCCAATTTGTGATACATCTCTACGTTGCGCGAATAAGACTAGATATTGCGTATTTAACGACACATCGCGCATGTATCTATTTTTGAAAAATAGATTCTGATTGATGAAGAACACGCTTATGTTAAGATGGTGGGAGAATACTGTAAATGTCTCGGCAAACGTTTTATCCATCTCCAACATGAGATCGTCAATTACAATGATTGTATGTTCATTTCCCTTTAACGAATTAACGTCATATACGCCTTTGTGGAACAAAATATCATCTTGGTACTCGTTGAACACTGATTGATACGTCGAATAGCACCATATAACTTTATGCACAAATTTCGAGAACATCTCTCCCTTTTCTTTAATGATTTTAAGCATAAACACAGTTTTACCACATCCTGTAGGTCCAGATATAATACATGTGGATGGGCTCGTGAATCTGAATTTTTCTACAGAGTCCATTTCTAACACGTCACACTCCGTGGTCATTTACAAAATATTACAAATTTTGAGTGCTGTTCCTTATATTTTGCTTTCTTCTCCCACAGAACCGTGAATGACGATGAGGTAGAGCACCCATCATTGACATTACGGATGACCTCGACGACAGTGTAGTTGTGATCTCCTCCCCTGCCAACGAACCCTCACCAGCGATACCGGTAGCACGTCCAAAGCGGAGGTATGAGAACCCCACGTCAGGTATAAAGCGACCGAAATACGCGCCTGTTGCAGCGGTAATAGATCCCCAACCCTCAACCTCTTACGCAACAACCCCCCAGCAGCACCTCCCGCTAATATATCCCCTTATTCATCCGCCGCCCCCCGTTCTGTTAAGTCTACAATAATAGATCCCCAACCCTCAACCTCCTACGCAACAGGCCCCCCAGCAGCACCTTCCGCTAATATATCCCCAATTCATCCGCCGCCCCCCGTTCTGTTGAGGATGATATAACGTTCGAGTTGGTGCGCTCCGCAGCCCCCACCCCAGCCTTGACTAGAAATCGGTATAGAGTCAGGGTCGACCCTAGAGCCATGTATAGCAATGGAATTGAGCGCGGGCTACGCCGGGTTGTACAGCGTATTGTAGAGTTTGCTCTTCAGAATCGCGACGAGCGTGAAGTCAGGACGAGTCTGTCCTTTGGATTCGGGTCAGATGACGGTGATGTAGACGATTATTGGGTGTAGTGCCATTTAGACGTTTGGCGGCTGAAGATGTAGAATATATATTAGGACGTATAATGCAAGCCGCCCAAAGTAGTATAGCCTTCAATATGGACAACTTCACGGTAAATATTGACGTGTATTCCGTGTTGCGGGTCATAGTGCCATACCGTATACTCTTAACTTCAATTCTCCGACTATTTACCAAAGCATATAAACGTCGATCGTGGTTGCGGCTTTATAGCAGTACTCTTAGCACGTATGTTTACTGTACAAAATACACGGCTCAAAAAATTTGGCTGCCTACGGTCGTGGAGCGTGCCCGTAAACTAGCTGTAGACTGTGAACTTGAATTTGACTGTAATATGGGTCCTGAAGAGCTGAGAAGGGTAGAACAGGAAATGAATGTCCGTATAGTTGTATTTGGGTTGGATGATCGTCGTAGGACTGTGTATGTTTTTAAAAGCTGTGTGAGAGATCGTACAAGACCCCTACTTATTTTAGGATTGTCAGGGACAACGTATCTCCCCATCCGTAATATAAGGTGGCTTTACGCGAGTTATGACAAAAGTCGAAAATATGGGAGACATCATGATTTGTGTAAGGGGTGCCTCGAGTTTGCGGATGATATAGTGAGACATTGTAAAGAATGTCACATGGTATGTGAGCAGTGTAAAAGCACCAAATGTGAAAGCCGTGTAGTTGAAGCTGAGAAGAGAGACTGTGATGTGTGTAGACGCACATTTTCAATAATAGCTGTTTTGATTTCCATAAATCAATTGGCACGTGCAGGAAAATGAGAATCTGTGAATGTGGTATGTTTCACACAATGGATGGGGGAAATTTAAGCACAAGTGTGACGTAATTCACTGTCCTACATGCCAGGAGGAATATAAGGCGGATGGAGTAAAGCATGTATGTTATATGAAAGATGCTAAGCCTAAAAATAACCCTTGTATAACTGTATACTACGATATAGAAACATATACGAACGCTGAAACCAAAGAGGTAATTCCACATTTACTTGTGAGCCAGACCATCTGTGATGAGTGTATGGGTATCGAATGTGACGAGTGCCCCAAATGCGGTAAACGGACAAACGTTTTTAAAACGAATGTCCGCGATAGTCCTGTGAAACTATTTGTGTCCTATATTGTCAAGTTAGCCGACAAGTTCAAAAAAATGACTGTGTATATTCTCGCCCATAACGGGGCAAAGTTTGACACGCAGTTCCTTTATAAGGAGTTGCTTGAACACGAATCCTCTGAGATATTTACAGGTGATCCATTGAAAAGAGGCAACAAATTAATACAGATGCAAATAAGAGGCAATGTACAATTTAAAGACACTTTATTATTCACACCTTGTAAATTAGCAAAGCTACCCAAGGTGATGGGAGTAGCAGCTGAAGTTTCCAAAGGATACTTCCCTTACACTTTCCTCACCAGCGAGACTTTAAACTACGTAGGCCCACCACCCCAAACATTATTTTGACTGTATGGATGAACGTGAAGACTTTGATCGATACTACAACAGTTTTAATGAAAGTAACCCTTATAATATAGCTGATGAATGTGAGCGTTATTGCGTGAATGATGTGCGCGTGCTTAGAGTATGTTTCCAGGCCTTTAGAAGGATGTACATAGCCCGTTTCAAATGCGATCCGCTGCAAGTCGCAACCACCATCGCATCATTATGTTTTACGGTGTTCAAGAATAACTTCATGCCTAAAGACACCTTAGCCATTATTCACCGAAACAACCCCGCAGTTACGGACACAAGGCTATTTACTGGCTCATACACCTACAGCAACAGACAGGTGTATACATAAAGCACGCCCGCAACACGGGTGAAGTACCCATTAAGATTAATGGACGTGTTTTTTGGGTTGATGGGTTAAGTGAAAACCGTGTCACTGGTGTGAAGACTGTGTACTCCTTTAACGGTGCTGGTGGCATGGATGCCCCCGTCCTGAGTGCGGAATCGCCGGAGATATCCACGGTAGATCTCCTGCCGACTGTCTTGCATGGACCCGCACCCGCGATCAACTTATAGGATCACAGTTCACTCACAAAGTCTTGTGGGAGCATGAATATGATGCACGGATGGAGACAGACGAGGTGTACCGTGAGGAAATAAACACGATCAAGCGTTCAATGGTGCTGGATCCTCTCAAATGTGGTGATAGCTTGTTTGGAGGACGTACAAATCCATTCAGACTATACTTTCCACCTACGGAGGGCGTGAAGCTCCATTACTACGATTTCTGTTCTTTATACCCATACGTGATGAAGAACAATCCGTACCCCGTGGGCGCTCCTGAGAAACTGGTGGGACCTAACCTGCCCTCCATCAATGAATTTTCAAGAAATTTGAATGATCGTTACTTTGGGCTCTCTTTCGTAGACGTACTCCCCCCGCAATTTATGGATGCCAATCTTACCTGTCGTTATCGACGACAAGCTCATGTTTCCCTGTGCGTGAAGTGCGCGGAAGAGATAACGGCGATTGTAACCATATACCCACCAGCGTAAGATCAGAGGCGTATATACAAGTCCTGAGCTGGCCCTAGCCGTACGCCATGGTTATAGAATACTGAAGATAAAGTCTGCCTATATTCAACGTTACCGCGACCGCGAAGGTATACAACTTGATCGTGCCAATTGTAAAGAATCCTGGCAAGCGCTTTAGTGCAAAGTTGTGTCTAAACAGTCTATGGGGAAAATTTGCGCAGAATACCGGCAAAGGGAACATTCATTTGGCACAAAGTTATAGCGATGTCTGGGATTATGCCAATGCTCCCGATAAAGAGGTCATGGAGATCGTGAATGTAGGTAATACTTACATAATAAAGTACAACAACACTGAATTGGCCACAGATACCTCAAGGGTTACAAACATACCTGTGGCCAGCTTCACAACAGCCTACGCCCGTATAAAACTTTGGGGTCTATTGCATTCTCTTGGGCGGAGAGTATTGTATGCCGATACAGATAGCGTGATATTCACAGAGAGGGAGGGTGAATACATGCCCGCTATTGGGGAGTTCCTCGGCGAGCTCACTGATGAGATCAAGGATGAGTATGGGGACAACGCATACGCCGACTCTTTTGTCTCAACAGGACCTAAACTTATGGGGTACGGGTCAGGGTGGGGGAGGAATGAAATATATCGTGAAGGCAAAGGGTATTACGCTCAACCATGCGAATCGGCGGGTTGTTAACTTTGAATCGTTGAAGGATCTAGTATGTTTGGACGATGATGAGGGCGAACACCTCCCCAACTAATTGTAGGCACCCACAATTTTCGGGCGCAGAAGCTGGGGGGCGTGAAGGAACTTAGGGGTACGAAGGTGTGCCGTAACACCTATAGGAAACGTTACCAGTTACCTGGTACCTATGATACCGTACCCTTTGGATACCATAACGTTGATGCTTCTATTGTTAACTCACACGTATTTGTCTTGTATATAATCGTATCTATTGATTTATTACACGTATTTGTAAATATATATATACTTGAATATCTCGTTTATTAAATCGTATTTGTAAATATATATAACTTGAATATCTCGTTTATTAAATAAATCATGTTTCAATTAGCGTTTCACTTTCCTTTGTGTGTGTGTGTGTGTGTGTGTGTGTGTGTGTGTGTGTGCAGGTGAAAGTTCTAAGCTCCGCCCACTGTAAGACCGTGAGTCATGCTACTATCTGGGATCCCTGCGTGGTCAGTCGTCTGCAGTAAGCCCGAGAGATCAGACGTGTATTCGTCAGAAGAAAATGGCTACCTTTAATATTGCTTGTACAACGTTTATGAAATGGTATTCAGCAAAGTGTGAGATGTGGTGGATACCGAAAAACTTCCTATTCCCCCTCCTATGCCTCTTTTAAAACACATTGGATTGTGCGAAGTTCAAGATGTACAAATACTCTACGGATGTTCTGGTGAGACAGTTGAAGGCTTTCGTTGCACAGACGATGTGCTGAAGTATGCTGAGAGCTAAACTTTATAAGTCTCACATACACCGTGAAGTAAAAGAAACAACGCGTGCAGAAGAGAAGCAGCAGGTATGGATAATGAGTCTTGCGGATGGGTGGTGTGACAAGCGGTATTACGTCATGCTACACCATGTCGATTACTCATACCCTACGACTGAAAATGTGAATCTCGTGATCATGGACAATCTTAAGTATTTTTATCACTATATTAACGTATATCATGATGAGGTTCGTAGTGAGGTTGTGGCTAGTGCCCTGCGTGAGTTTTTAACAGACTTTAGAGACGAGTATCGTTTGATGGGCAGAAAGGAAAAATATGAACATATGTTCCTCTCAAATAGTGCGCCGGAGTGTGAAGATGTTTAGTAAAACATCAAATGTTCCTAGTTCTTATCCTGAGGTAAAATGTCTGATGCGTAGGCTAGTAGTGATGAAATTAATTCTTGTACCGGAAAAACAAATATGTACAACAATTCGGTATGACTCGCGGATCATACGAACAAGCCCATTCACGTATCATCGAGTCAACCACCCGTCGAACCGTTCCTGCCTACCTGCGTGCCTCACACGGCTCATAGTTATCTCAGATCTTGAACCGAGTGGACGTGCGCTCCTCGAATACGATGGAACTTCCTTTGAACAGCATTCTCAACGCCTCGTACGATGTGTCCGTGACGAAATCGTTGCGCGTGTTCAGGCGTAATTCCGGTACCGTTAGCTATGTACTGGAAACGGAATGTAGACAAACAAACAAACGGGTTTATTTAAATGTCGAGGAGATGAATAGAATCTTCGTGATAGTTGAGAAGTGGAGTGAAGATCGTTATAAAATGCCTGCTAACGTAGGTACAAGAAGAGAGCAGATTAGTGACGCACCCTCATACGCCGTTGTATGTACGTTGTGTATAAATAACGATCGGCCGTGCATTGATATACGGCTGATGTGGAAGAATGCTTCTGATAATAACGCTCTTGTTCCTACGCGAAACCGTTTCACCCTCGACAGAATGTTTGAAATCGTCGGATTCCGTAAGCTGAAACCTATATTAGACGCGCGTGTTACGGATATGCTTTATTTTGATACAGTACTTGAATACGCATACACCGCTCTGCTCGATGGGTTTACCGAGTGTAGGGCTGGTGAGAATGGTCTAGAGCTGGACGTTTATTTAAAAAGTTTAGACTCTTTGAAATACCATGAACTTTGGTACAAAGCAATTGATCGGTACAAGGCTGAGCTCACCTACACCGTTCACCCTGAAGAACTATTTCTTTATATAACGCGCAGTTGTCGTAACGATTTAGAAGATTATTTCAATTGCCGTTATGTTGAGTGAGTTCACGATTGAAAAGCTCGAGTCGGTAGAAATAAACCCTCGATTGGAAAAGCGTGTTTATAAACTTGTGTTTAATAATGTAGCTAACGATGAACTCTTTGTGCGTGCTTTTGATTGTATTCTAGACGTATTTAAAGATGACTTACCAACCGGTTGTAAAGTGGGAACAAAAATAGTACTGAACGATATGAAAGCCCTTCATATCGAATACAGGTTTCCCTATACTTTAAGCGGTGAAATATTATTAAGCCGCATATACTGCGTAATGCAGAGCAATAATGATGTAATTGTAAACTCGATTAAGACCGAGTTTAGTATTTTGAAATTTTAGTGAAATGTATTTATATATTTTGCTTGATATTTCTCCTGTACTGTTATGATTATATGCATATTTCTATTATTATTGAAATGTATTTATATATTTTGCGTGATATTTCTCCTGTACTGTTATGATTATATACATATTTTCTATTATTATTGAAATGTATATTTATTTCTATTTGAAATGTATATTTTATTTTATATATATCTCCATAATTGTGTGTATATATTTCCTGTACTGTTATGATTATATGCATATTCCTCAATTATTATTGAAATGTATATTTATTTTCTATATATTTATAATAAACAGAATGATGCAATGTTGTTTTACTTAATTATATCATGTTACGCCTTGTAAACCTACTACCGGTATTCTAAACCAACTTTTAAGAAATATAATAATGTATACAATGGTATCGCTAAAAAGTGGTATCTGGCAACTCAAGCCATTTACGCCTTCTAAGCCAACTGGCTGATTAGGAGTCTATAATAATGTATACAATGGTATTGTTAAAAAGTGGTATCTGGCAACTCTAGCCATTTACGCCTTCTAAGCCAACTGGCTGATTAGTCGTATATAATAATGTATACAATGGTATCTGGCAACTCAGTCTTCGATTAGAATTAAATATATAGCGAATACATGGCGCTATCTGGCAACTCAAGCCATTTACGCCTTCTAAGCCAACTGGCTGATTAGGAGTCTATAATAATGTATACAATGGTATTGCTAAAAGTGGTATCTGGCAACTCTAGCCATTTACGCCCTCTAAGCCAACTGGCTGATTAGGAGCCTATAAAACAATGCCTACTCAGCTGAAGTCTTAATATGCACTTGGCTCCTGCCAGGTGAACACCTCTCCTCCTTTCTCTCCTCTTTTCTCTCCTTTCTGGCCCTTTGGGGGGAATAGCTTGGGGGAGAACTCCACCTCCAAGTTGCATGCCGCTTTGGGGTATTTTTTTCTTTTTTTTTTCTTTTTTTTTTTTTTCTTTTTTTTTTTTTCTTTTTTTTTTTCTTTTTTTTCTTTTTTTTTTTTTTGCAACACCCCCCACCCCCCGTTGCAACAACCCCACCCCCCTTTGCAACATTATGTAATCACTTGCAACATTCTTGCACTCTAACCTTTTGCGGCTATACTACTTATATATATTATTATATATATATATATATATATATTTTTTGATTCAATTCCATTTGTTGAATACTCCCGATGTGTGTGTGTGGGTGTGTGTGTGTGTGTGTGTGTGTGTGTACAGCTCTCAGAAATAACTTTCTTTCTCTCTTTCTCTCTCCCTTGCCTTTAATAAATAATATAATTTAAAATTGAGTTTTTAACTTCATTATAATAATAATAATAATGACTGGTACAATACATAGTGTGAAGGAAGACGGAAGCCGGTTTTGAGACGAAATGTGGATTGACCCACATTCCAATGTAACCGCTTTGACCATTTTGGAGTAGCCTCCGAGTGTTACACGCTTTCTCCCTGACAAAAGTAAATAGACACTTTCGGTTTGGCTTTAGAATAAATGAAAGCGATTCTTGACTTTCGAATTATAGGAAAATTAAATATTATTTTTATAGAATCCTTAAAATGTTTATTGTCAGTTTAATATACTGTAAAGAATGAATTACTATTAAGATGAACGAAAAAAAACTGTACGAAATTGAGAAGACACATTTTGTGTATATATATATATATATATATATATATATATACAGGGTGTTTGAAAACTTTCTGTACAAATTGTAATGGGGGATAGGCAACACCAAGACAAACCCTTTTCGTCTATAAGTGTATGTCCGCTGACGTCACCATTCGGCGCGAGAGGGCGCCGCTGCAATTGGCTAAAAGGTGAAGTGGGCTAGACTCGCGCTTGCCGCGGGCATTCTTAAATCGGACGTAGTACGCGTAACATGGAGCGCTTCACGACTGCTGAAATGGCTGACATGCATATGGTGTATGGGGCTGCCAATAGAAACGGAAGAGCTGCTGAGAGGTTGTACCGACAGCGCTTCCCAAACAGACGTGTGCCAAACCACCAAACGTTTGCGCATTTGCATCGGCGACTGCGAGAAACTGGAACATTCCATGCAAACATGCATGACACTGGTCGGGAGAGAAACATGCGCACTCCTGACATGGAAGAAGAAATCCTACTGCGATTTGAGGACAATCCAAGCGCAAGCACGCGAGGTGTTGCACGTATCCTCGGTGTGAACCACGACCTGGTCTGGAGTGTTGCACGAGCAGCAGTTACATCCGTTTCATCGTCAGAGAGTCCAGGCATTACAAACCCGTGTAGCATGTGGATTTGCGTGCGCCCACACGTGAGAATTGTGCATGTTAAACACACCCTCACGTGTGAAACAGGCCTCATCTGAGAACAGCACATAAGCCGGAAAATTAGGCTGCACCGCTGTCTGCTGCAGAAACCAGCATGCGAATTCCACACGTGATTCGTGCTAGTATAAATTTGTCATCACAGTCCCCGAGACACTGGGGAAATACCGAGCATCTTGGAATGAGCGAACATTGTCCCTACAGAGAAAGGAGGGGATAGATCTCAAGCAAAGAACTATAGACCAGTGTCATTGACGTCCCACCTCAGCAAAATATTTGAAAGAATAGTAAGAAAGAAAAACTATGACTTCTTGGAGACACTGGAAAGATTCAACGAAAATCAGCACGGATTCCGGTCAGGAAGATCATGCTTATCACAACTTATCCTATATACTATTGAGCTAAAATGTGTCTGTATGTCTGTCCGCTTTCTTCGGAACCGTGCACAGACTAAACGGCACATCGGAAAATCCTGCAACCACCACCAACTGATAGCCCATGAGCTGCCGATGTGCTCTGTCAAGTTTCCAGGTCCTACGTCACTCCGCGGCAGAGCACGAGCTATTTAATATCTATTACAAGTGAATGTATACTTCGAAAATGAAAATGACGGGAGCAAAAATATATAATAAACAGTTTGCTAGTCCCGATAATAGTTTGGTAGTCCCGATAATACATAAGTACAGAGGGGTGGGGGAAGTGGGGGAGGGGGTGGGGTAATTGGGGGAATGGGGTGGGGGTAATGGGGAGAGGGTGGGGATAATAGGGGTAATGGTGCTTTTTACTTTTGTGTGTGGGGGTAATGGGGGAGTGGAGGTGGGGGGAGTAATGGGGAGAGGGAGTGGGGTAATGGGGGAGTGGAGGTGGGGGTAATGGGGGAGAGGGGTGGGGGTAGTGGGGTAATGGCGTATTTTTAACTTTTGTCGCTTAGCCATTTCTTCCTATGAGGGCCTTATATAATATAATTTTAAATCTACAAGCAATAAAAAAAATACATGAAAAAGTGAAAAAAAATTATTTTAAACTGTATCAGAACATACAGCTAGCTGTGACATATACTGTGACATATACTGCTACCTGCCCGGAAGGCGATAGCTAGCGATAGCGAGCTACCCCTTGTAGAGCACTATAACAGTATCCTAGATACACTTGAAGGCAATGAAAACTACGATGTCATGTACACGGATTTTGCTAAAGCTTTCGACAAATGCGATCATGGTATAATAGCACATTGAATGAAACATATGGATATGGGAATAACAGGCAAAGTGGGAAAATGGATCTACATCTTCCTCAGAAAACGTCTACAGATCGTCAAAATTCAAGGTATAACATCATCAGAATCAGAAGTACGCAGCTCAGTACCACAAGTTAAGTACTGGCCTCACTCCTGTTCAATATCATGCTAACAGACATGGACAATGGAGTAAGCAGCAACAGTATAGTAACATCCTTTGAGGAAGCTACAAAGATGAGCAAAAAAATCAGCGATGCAAATGAAGTGGAGCCCTTGCAGAGGGACACGAACAAAATATACAAATGGTCAGAAGTCAACAATATGACATTTAACACCGAGAAATTTCAGCTCTTCAGATATGGTAGAAATGAGGAACTTAAACAGACTGCATATTATGCTCCAGATAGACAGGAAATTCAGAGAAGCATGAAAGCGGTCGACTTGGGGGTAATAATGACCGATGATGGCAAATTCGAGACACAAAATCAGAGCGCGATAACAAAGCAAACTAGAACAAACGCAGAGCCATTTCACAGCTGAGATTGATGGCTGCAAAGAACTCAACTACTGGGAAAGACTACGTAAACTAAATCTGTACTCCCTGGAAAGAAGAAGAGAGAGATACACCATAATCTACATATGGAAAATGATCGAAAAACTGGTACCAAACCTCAAACTAAACCCAATTACCATCCAAACAACACTGGAAAATAGGAAAGGCAGAATGTGTAGTGTTCCCAAATTAAAGGTCCGACAAGGGACCTTATCAACATTGAAGGAAAATAGCTTGGTTGTCAGGGGCCCAAGATTTTTTAACCAACTTCCAAAGGACCTCAGAAACGTTACAGGGGTCAAAGTTAAAGTCTTCAAGGGAAGACTAGATGCGTGGCTCAGAACGGTACCAGATGAGCCGGGTGTACCTGGCTATGTGCAGCGGAGAGCGCAAGAGAGCAACTCGCTCCTCCGCCAAGCCAGGCCTAGAGTCGGGGGCACCAGCTTGACCTACGTGTGAAGAGAGACCAACACACTGAACTTAAACGAGGCTAATGAGGTTAACGAGGTAGTCTTTATGTTTGTATTTTTTAGATATAGTAGTAAATTAACGTAAAACTATTTGAAATAACGTTTTTAGAATACTTTGTAAAACCCGGGAAATCCCGGGATTTAAGGTTATCATTTTCCGCCGAGACCTGGGATCCGGTTTGAGAAACCCTACTACGAATCCACCGGCCATGGGTTCGATTCCCGGAGCGTAGCAAAGCCAGCTGTTCATCATTCCATACAATAAAATTGGTTGGTAGATAAATATGTACCCCTGGATAGTCTAATGGTTAATACAGTGGGCAGCAGATCGGAAGGTTGTGAGATCGAGTTCGGGCGAGGACTTTGTAATTTGTGACCACCTATAGTGGTCGTAATTCGGATTCCACGTTAAGGTGTCGGTATAAGGTGGAGCAACAAGCCTGCCTTCATCAGAATCAACAATTCGTTCGGAAAGAAAACCAACGATAACCAAGGCATATATAGAGTATAATTGTGTGTGTGTATATCAGCGAAGTGAAGCGATATTGGGTCTGGGTAGTAGTTGGATGGGAGACCGTCCTCTGCACCCAGATTATGTAGCGACCCGTGGTTCGGATCCCACGTAAAGCTGTAGGTCCCCTCCGTCATATGACCTTAGATGTTGCGAAGGAGGTTAAACAACCCAAATTAAAAAAAAATATATAGATATATATACAGTATATATATTATATACAGTATGTATATATATATATATATATTTAGTAAGATGACCGCAAAATAGGAGAGTGCAATTGCAATGTTGCAAATGTTGATCATTGTTGCAAAGGGGAGGAAAGTGACTGTTGCAAGAGGTTATACAACAAAGGGGAGGGATTTTGCAACAAGTCAATACTGCAAACGGGGGGTTTGTGCAAGAAGGGGAGGAGTTATCCCCTAAGCTGAAATGAAGCGGGGAGGGAGCTTTGGGGGGAGAAGGGAGGATGATCTCCCCTCAGAGGGGTAATCTTAACCTAAGGGAGGGAGAGAAAGGAGAAGGAGGAGGGTCTTTGGGGGAGAAAGTGGGATGTCCTCACTCCCCAAAGGGAAACCTTAACCTAAGCATTAGGGTGGCCCACTTTTCAATTTTTTTTAAAAAGTATAGGTTATCGTAGTTTTTCCCATTATTTGGCACTATACTAGCACATTGGTACCATTTTTACAAAAATTGATCAATATATAGGGGTCTCGCATCGACCTTGAAATTACGAGTTTTTTTTAAAAAATGCGTACTTTTTAACTTTTTACTGAATCAAGATAAATCATTAAGTAGTGATGTTTTCTGAATCCTCTTGATGAGAGAAGTCGTTTGGTGTGCCTTCCAATGTCATACGACTAACGGTTTAAAAGTTGTGCCTGTATACAGGTAATACCAATGTGCTAGTATAGTGCCAAATAATGGGAAAAACCACGATCACCTATACTTTTCAAAAAAATCAGCAAATAGCAAATAAGGAAGAAAGAAACAATAACTTAAACAATCACTTTTGCATTGTATTGACCACTATCACACGTCACTGGCTGCAACGTTGTCCCTCTGTGCTATGTCATCGTGGCGAGTGATGACTTCTTGAAGTCGCCGAGCTCTTTCCGGTTCTTTTCCACCACTTGCAGAAGATCCTGCAGCTGTGCCTCGTCCTTTGTGACCGTGTTCGCATAGTCTTGTATCAGTTGGACTCCTCTTTCAGCGACGTCATTGGTGACCTGGAGATTAGAGATCACATCCTTCAGACGACAAAAATCCTCGTTCTCGTCCCACTTATCAGTTGGCAGGGTGAGCCACGAAGACCCATACATCTTCAGACCTGCAAATAAGAACCAGGAGGACTCGTCGATCAGGTCGGGGAGTAGCGTCATCTCGTCGACTGAGACGTTCTCGTATGTGAAGTCTTTGGGTACAGGGAGGTGGGACAGCTTCTCTGCCATCTGTTGCTTCACAGTGCCATCCACCTTGTTGCTGCATAGAGCGAAGGTGACGGTCTGAGGCCTCAGATACCAGAAGTGCCGCCTCATCACTGCCAGTGACGCTTCTGCCACCTCGCGGTCCACTGCCCTATACCTCAGAAAACGCTGGTATAGTACCAGGTCATTCAACGGCGCATCAGCTGCTACAGGGGCCGCCAACCAAGCTGGTACGTACAGAAGAGCGATGAACAGCACGATCCTGTGCAGTTTGTCGACCAGCTCGGCGTCGAGCTCCAGCTGCCTACTGAACATCAGCAGTTTTGTGTAGTAGATGACCTGAAACAGAATAGGCACCATTGTAAGTAAGACAGGTTTATTGTTACCAATTACTTTGTTTGCGTTATAATGAAATGTTTATCTTTGAATAACATTTAAACTTATCTCTAGATTATTTTTGTTTGAAAATACTAACTTTAGCCATCCATCTTGCGTGGTGGTAGGCTCCTGGGCGCATGAGGTGAATGCCACGGCGTGGTTGTGTCCCGAGTACCAGGAGCGTGATCTCTGCCACTTCCCGGTAATCGTCTCTGACGAAACCAGAAGCTGTGCTCAGGAAGCTGACCGCCGCGTCCCGGAGTTCTATTAGCCACGTACTCTCCGCCAGATTCTCGACCTGCAGCTTGCAGTAGGTCGAGAGATCGAGCTCGTCCCATCTTCAAAAATAATAAACAAGAAAATTGTGTGAGAAAACTCTGAAGTTCCGGTTTGGCTTGCTGTTTTATAAACTAGTGGAATATCATGTGTGTCCTAACTTTACCTTGCACAAAAAATGAACTAACCTTCTCTTCAACTGCTGAAACAAAGGATCAGTTGGTGCCGTAGTCCTTCCGAGCAGGGTGACGGCTACTGCCCCCACGATAAGCTCTAGGACGTGATGACGGCATCCCAGCTGGAGTAGCGGTCGCCCGAGCATGTTTTCCAGCTGGACAACTGCACCCTGCACCCTCCCCGTGTTGGTGGAAGTGGTGTCGAAGCAGAGTCCGATGACGCTCTCCTCACATCCCCAATCTTCGAGAGCATGTATGGTTGCCCGCGCCTGCGACAGTCCGGTGCCGTCAGCAACAGCTGGGACTGACAGCAACTTTCCTTCTGTGCAATGAGGAGCTTCGGAGATGAGAATTGCTTGGCGGTGCTCCGCCATTCCAAGGAAGTTCTGAAACACATGCCATATATTTCAATTTCATGGTTGAAAAGTAACCTATTTTTGTTCACATTCAGTTCTCTTTTTAATTGACATTATGCTTCATGAATCTCATTACTAAATTGATAGCTATGAAAACGTAATCAACTGACCTTGACCATTTTGCCATCCCAGTGGACAACAGTGTGCCTCGGTGGCGTGAAGGAGTCCTTCACAGCCGTCGCCACTTCACGGCGATGTGACACTCTTCCCGGCGAGCCGTTTCTTTCGAGATGCTGAACTGATTGAGGTCTGCTGGTGGATCCGCCGAACGTGTGATAGCAGCCACACTGCTTACTACCTATGTAGAGAATGGAAAGTGGAAAGGAAACTGTCAAGAATACATGTGGGTTACGGGACACTTTAAAACTGACGCTATCGATGAATACTATACACAATACGCACCTGATTATTGGACATGCGGAAACGATCAGCCACTTCCATGACAGCAGGTGCATTAAGGATGCGGCGAGGAAGATTGACAGACACACTTGGCTCTTTCGGCAGGGGGAACGCTAGTTCTGTCTCCGACTCTCCTGACATGCCAGTATCATCATTCTCCATGGCCTCATCTCCGGTTTCGTATGCACACTTTGAGGTTTGCGGCTCCTGGCGAGGACGTTTTCTTCCTTCCTGTAGCTTTCTTTTTACAGCGAAAACTTTATCGTTCCCGCTCATCGTTGCCACCCGAGGACCACGTTGATCGAGGTAGAAGTCAATGTCTTCTTTCTTGTCCTTGTCGGACAGCAGTCGATTCTTCTTTATATCTTCGACAGCGTCAGATGCTCCGATATCCCACAGCTTGTCCACACTGTCCGAAAACTTCTGCCGTTTTCCTCCGGTGTCAGTTTCTCGTTTTCTGCTCTTTTGGAGTAAGTGCCACTCTTTCCACAATGCCTCTAGCTTCCGTTCGCAGTTGAGCTTTGTGACTGTTTTAATGCGGGCCATGTTCCAAAACTTTAAGACGTTGTTTACGGTTTCTTTGAATGCGTCTTTCCTGTTAGCAGTGTACTGGATAACTCTGAAGAAGTATTGCAAAACCTGCCGTGTTGTTGGCAATTTGCTACCACTGATGGAGGACGACGGTTGGCCAACTAAAAAAATTTCCGAGGCCGATCTTAGAGAAGGTAGCGATGTTATTTTCGCCTTTCCTTTTGATGACTCTCTATTTGTAGCTTCAAGAGTTCTTCCAGTTATGGTTGCCATCGATTTGTCCATGACAAAGGATGAGGAACTCAGACAGAATTTCAAAATGTTATGATCTGCAAAAAAAGAAATAGGTTAGGTACCTGGCACAGGCATAGTGCATTTTCTAATTACCTATATACATTATACATTCCGCCCGGGTATGGTGACTCATTTTTTTGAAAAGTATAGGTGATCGTGGTTTTTCCCATTATTTGGCACTATACTAGCACATTGGTATTACCTGTATACAGGCACAACCTTTAAACCGTTAGTCGTATGACATTGGCAGGCACACCAAACGACTTCTCTCATTAAGAGGATTCAGAAAACATCCCTATTTAATGATTTATCTTGATTCAGTAAAAAGTTAAAAAGTACGCATTTTTAAAAAAAAACTAGTAATTTCAAGGTCGATGCGAGACCCCTAAATATTGATCAAGTTTTGTAAAAATGGTACCAATGTGCTAGTATAGTGCCAAATAATGGGAAAAACCACGATCACCTATACTTTTAAAAAAAATTTGAAAAGTGGGCCACCCTACTAAGCATTACCCTAAGAAGGAGAGATTTTCCTCTCGTCCCAGCCAGACGCATAATGAGAGTACATCCGAGAGCCCGCTGTCTTATAAGGTGTAAATCAGCCAGTCGGCTTAGAAGGCTTAATCTGGCTTAGAAGGCGTAAATGGCTTGTTCAGGTGTACATTATTAGGGTTGAGTTGCCAGATTGCGCTATTTATTTAATTAAAGCATATATTCTTGACAGTTGGCTTAGAAATCCGCCAGTCGGTTTAGAAGGCGTAACCAGCCATTTGGTATACATATAATTAAATTATATCCATAAAACACCATTACAACATTCTATTTATTTAGACGAATTATTGGAATCAATTTCACGAAATATATAGAAAATAAATATACAATCCTATACAAACGATGGAATATATAAGATATAAAGAATAAAATAAAAAATAATAATAGTACAACAAATACGAACGAGGAATATATACATATATATAATAAAGAAATAAAATAAAAAAACGATATAAGAAATACAAAAAGATGGAGTATAACTATCAATATAACAGTACAGGATATATATATATATATATATATATATATATATATATATATATATATAAAATAAATAATTAAATATATTGAAAACAAATATACATCAAAATACATACACTTTACGTTCTACTGCGCTTAACTAAAACACTAAACTCGCAAGTAATCGAGTCTACAGTCACATCATTATTGCTTTGCACTACGCAGTAAATACGATTTAACATTATTTCACCGCTCAAGTTATAGGGATATCTATACTCGATGTAAATAGCCTTCATATTGTTCAATACTATCTTTGTGTCCACTTTACATTCGGTTGGCAAGTTATCTTTAAACACAGATAGAATACATTCAAAAGCACGCAAAAAGAGGTCATCGTTAGCCACCACATTGTTATTAAATACAAGTTTATAAACACTCCTTTCCTGACCAAAATTCACCGATAGCCAATAGGAAGCTTGCGTTTCGTGTGCTGTAGGTTGATCACGATCCCGCTTATAAAAGCTGGCACTTTCATCTCAGGACCTCATTTCAATATTTTTTCGCTAAGTGCTTTTGAAATATACACCATGAGCCAGTTATACAGCTCCCCCGAATTGTTTGAAGATGGAGATTTCTACCCAACAGCTGCGCTCCACCTTTTCAATGCTGTTGGCCAGAATGAACTTCTCTCAACGCAGGTTGTTACAGAAATTTGTGACAGTGAGAACGATTTTCCCACTAACGATTTAAAGATGTAAGTAGTTAATTTGTGATTATGTACTCCGATTCATTCATTAAATGTATTATAATTTTTAAAATTCGTGACATTTTCTCTTGTAACTTTTTGATTAAACTTTATTTTTACTTAACTTAATTTGATTCAGCATTTTAATTATTCTCTGAGATGTCTTAGAACACCCATCTCATCTTCTTTTTGAGCTGTAAATTAGTGCACTTGCTATTAATTATTCTGTTTCCTTCATGGTTATTTCGGCATATATATATATATATGGTGTGTTTTTATTTGTACATTTCTCGATAACTTAAAAATTTAAAGACAACTCCCCAGTAGGATTTTAGAAATATTAAAAACTTTTAAGAATTGTCTGCGGGCCCGGGATCGAGAACCGGTGTCGGCAGACGATGTCTTAGCACTCTTACTTTTGAAAACTGCCAGGTTATCTGCTTCTTGATTATAATTTGCCAGGCTTCCTATTCGGCATTTTCTCTTATTGTAACTCTTTGATTAAACTTTACTTTACTTAACTTTATTTGATTCAGTATGAACTAATCATGTTAACTTCTCCTTTAGGACCGATGCGGAACTTGATCGTGTTATAGCTACTTTTCATTTTGATGAAAGGAGAATAAATGCTATGGATGCTTCTCCGCACAGCCAACCCAGCGACCTGAACACAGAGGTCGAGGTATTCGCTCACATCCGGTCCAACGAATGCCAGGTCATCGAGGAACTAATGTAAGTATTTTTTGGGGGTTAAGAACAAAACACATGGTAGTTTCATTTAATTTATTAAATGGTAGAAAACATATACAAAGCGGAACCAGTGTCCATTAAATAAGTCTTAATGGCGACAAATAGGCCTTTACACAATATAGATATACACCTTTACACAATACAGCAGGTGCTAACATATGGGAACCTTTTTTTAATCTGTCTGCATACCAACTCGTCATTTATTTCAGTGTCGCACAAATCGAATAATAAAAAATTTATAAAACCCTTCCCACGTGACATGTGCATGACAAATGAGAGGGTGTACATGACACACGTTTTGCTATAATATCTTTGAAAGCGATATGGGTTCCATACAATCTCAGGTACATGTATCTGTTCGATAAATTGTACAACCACAGGATCGTTCCAGGGCTGAGTGCCGAGTGAGTCAAAATAGTACATTTTTTCCCTATTTTTTAAAATAGATTGCAAACCAATGACTCCCCTCACTCCAGTTTCTCGTAGTTGGCAATTTCAATATTTCATTCTTCGCAAACACACCGATAAATTTCAAGCGTGTGATTCGGTCACTTTTCATTACTTTCTGGAGTGTATTCGCGTCCATTCTAAAAGTCTGTGACCACATTCCTGAAATGATCAACTTCTATTAGTGCTTGTGATTCGAGGTACACGAGTACACTAATAGGGACGTCTATAGGGTTGGCAAATTCCAAACTAACTGAAATATTCACGCTCTGTTGTGACGTTAAGTGTGTATTTACGCCAGCAGACAAGTCAGGCGTAACATCAAATGAATAAATGTTAAATTCTTCGGCAAATTCTTTCTGCGTTACGCCGAACCCGAGTTCATCACAGGCACCTGTATTATGAGCCAGACTACTATAAGCTCTCGCGCAGAGCGGGAACACAGCGTCTGATGAGTAGTCCGTAATCATAGTCCCTCCCAACGTGATGACATTTACGCATAGAGTTACATTTTTAAGGCCGAAATTCTCGAATTTAAAGGCACTCTTTTTATATTTTCCATTCGTCGAGGCGTGGTCCTGCATTCCAATTAATATCCTTTCAGGTAGGACTCCAAGGGCCACGTTTTCTAGTGTCTTCGAGGCCAACCCGGCGGGCACCGTGCATAGTTTGATCTGTACCCTGTTAATTGGGTATTTTACTGTGGCGTGTATTAAGTCTCTCAATTTCTATTTGTTTTGGCGAACTTAATTTCACTCGGCGTATATGCAAATACGCCTCCATGATGTGAATCACAACGGGTTTCGCGCCCTCTTCTTGATCAGACCCCAGATTTATGCAGATCTCAGGAATCGTGCGGGTAAGCTTCAACTTCATATCCACCCCGTTCACAAGCAGTTTCTCCTGGAATGTGAAATCTGTATGAAGATGTCCAAAACACTCGTATATCTTTTTTTTTTAATTTTTAAATTTATCCTTTATACCATTTTCATATTTACAGTAGTCTGATAAAAGCCCTCGGCTGTTAAAAGGATGTCCTTCGCTTCTTTTGAAAAGTTGAAGACATTTTCCAGATAGGCTCGTAGGTGATAATACCCCGTTCCTGCCGAGATGTTAACCTGATTTAAATACACCTCACACTGGCTGAATATGGAGTGTAAAAAGTTGGTTTCAGGGTAGCTGAGTAACTATCATCGCAATCCGTTCCATCTGAATGGGCTATACGCAGTTTAGCATACATGTGCATGCAGCTCGGGTCAAAAAAGTAAGGTCCTGAGCTGGGTATCACGAATTCTATAGGGGCACTTGGTGAACTAATTGTGTTTAATGGGTTAATTGTAATAAAGTTGCAATGCTCAATAGAGACCTGAGTGGGGCACATATCAAAGAGGGACAGTTCTTATTTACAGCATTGTGAACTACACGGATGGATGAAACGCACCATGACGAGTCAGAAATAGTGCCACCTCTCTCGACAACTAGTAATCAGCCTATTATTCGTGAGAGTAGTGTCCTCAGCTTATATCAGTTAAAAAATGATCAGCCATAGGTTTCATACGCTTAGAGCACTTCTTTTTTATTTCCTTTTACGTTTAGAGCCATGTGATGGTAACCCATTCTTCCTGGCAGATCTCTTCTTTCCGCCACCACGCATTTTTCTCTTTGCACCTTTGATGATTTCGCCCCGTGTACGTTTTAAATGTGTTTTTAGAGCTTCTTTTGGCTTAATTCCACCCATTATGTCTTCTGCCTCGTTAAAACCTGATTGTAACGTCTTCCTCCCGAGGTATCTAGCACCCCTCTTCAACAGTGGGACAGCGGTGCGTAGTATGGATGAAAAAATGGATCCCAGCACACTCCCACGCTGGTATCTCACCCCTCGATAGACTGTGAAAGGCCTTCGGTTCATTATAAATGACGAAAGTGTAGTTTCACTGTTAAGCTCCCATCACCGAATGGAAATTTTTTTCCCTCAATCGTTCTTATATATATGAAAATGAAAATGAAAAGGTTTATTGGCAGACTATAGTCCATATGGCAAATATTATTAATACAATGACAGTTCATATACTAAGGATAGAAATATAGACAATTGCTTAGAAATAATACTGCAATGTCGAAGTTAAGTGGAGCTACAGACAGACGTTTTCGTACCAAGAAGTCCATAGCTTAGAGGGTAAATGGCAGTATTCATGGATAGCTTGGATGATCGGGTTGGTTGATTTTTTAATTCTTTGCATTAGACGATGTTGAGCACGTCTTGTTACCTCCGGGAAGCTCGGGGCAGTTGCTGTCCGTATATATTACTGCAGAAAGTACGAAAGAGAGTGTCTTTAGCTTCACTTGTACAGAATCGAAAGTTCCTTATGGTCATATTCCCTTTAGCACACAGGCTTCGAGATTGTTTTCTTATATTTGAGTCATCACTCAAGAAGCTGGTAATAGTTTGACCCAAATACTTAAACTCTTGTACTTCCTCAATTATTTCACCATTCATTTTAAACTCTATATCAGCTGGCTGATTACAGCTTTTAGGATGAAACTGCATAACCTTAGTTTTTGTAACAGTAAAAAGAATATGTTTCTGCGAATTCACTTCGCAGACTTTTAGTAGCCGATCCAAACCTTTAACAGAGGGACTTATTAACACAATATCATCGGCATAGACTAAGTTATTTATCCTAGTGTTATCTATACAACATCCCACTGTTGCCTCATTAAGTGAAGCAATTAATCCGCCAATATACACATTAAACAGCATTGGGGAGAGCAAGGAGCTTTGTCTCACCCCGCAAGAGGAGCCAAAACATTCGGATAGTACATTGCCCCACCTAACGGTAAAAGATTGGTGGGAATACCAAAATTTCAATAAATTTAATATGTACATGGGAACCTTCCTGTCTTCTAGTTTTGCAAATAAAATATTGTGGTTCACCATATCATATGCCTTACTTATATCTAGGAAACAGCTATAAATAGTTGAATTACTGTCAATGTATTTAGATATTGTTTCTTTAAGTACATAGATACAGAGGTCAGTTGAATGGGACCTTTTAAAGCCAAACTGATTAGATGTCCAGAGGAAATCATTTAATCGGAGTAACAAGAGTTTTTCTAGTAGTTTCGAGAAGCAGGAAGCGACAGCAATAGGCCTGTAATTATTGCTGGACAGAATGTCTCCGTACTTATTTTTGACTAGGTGCTCATTCGATAAGTCATCTACCCCTGACACAAAACCAGTCTTTAACCCTTTAATTAACCTCTTTACTTCAAAAAATGATATCAAAGTATTTTCCCTTGTCCTTCCCACAATCGTTTCGCTGCAATCTATCTTAAGATTATCCCTACTCACACTGTTAAGAATGTTAGAATAGTGGTTTTTCCACAGCATTGCAATTTCATCGTCCCCCGACTCCCTATTGATTGTCGAAATGAGGACATTTTTGACACCCGTTTGATTCTTAACAAATTTCCAAAATTTGTTATTATCGTTATTTATGCGAGCTTCACATGCTTTTGATGTTCGAATAGACTCTTTTTCCTCTTTACATCGCCTTATAGCCGCCTTATAGTGACCCCGACTTCTACACATATTCATGTATACTGGTCCTAATCTGGGTCTACCATGAAAGCACCACAAATCATAGGCGTCTTTCGATTCCCTCTTCAGTGGCGGGGGGCAATAAAATCATTCCATGCAGGAATAATCTTAGTATGAATTCAGGGGTGCAGTGCTGCCGGAGCTCACCGGAGCGCCGCTCCGGCACCTCTGCAAGAGGAAGTTTGGAGGAATTACCATAACAAGCAACAAAAAAATTGTCTCCATTAATTATCAACAGTTTAGTGAGTGAGTGCAAACACGAAATACTTAGTCATCGTGTGGCATATATAAAAACAGGATAGGAAATGGCAGGCTTTTGTCAGGCCCACCAGAGCTCCGGCACCTATAAAATTGGCACTGCACCCCTGTATGATAGTTGTAAGATTTAATCAGGGGGCTTCCTGCTTCTCTTAGCAGGGATATTATCTTACTATAATATCTATCTATGAGTTTACAGTGAGAATCATTTGAGCAAGGATTATTACAGGCAAAGTGCAAAATTTCTAAGTTATTAAAGAGGTGACTTGTTCTCTCTTTGTATTCTATTCTCTGCTGCATATTAACATTGGACCAATCGACGCGATTATTCTTACCTACTGAGTTCTTGTTATGTCGTGTTGCGCATAAATTGGTAACGTTAATTAATATTTATAATGGTCTATGATCAGAAAGAAGGAAATCATGCAGAATATGAACTCTAACAATTCGATCCTTTAGATTATTACTAGTGAGACAATGATCAATCCACTTGGTGGTACCACTCATATCACTAACGTATGTAAAATTACCACTGGCTACCTCTATTACATCTACATTCTACAGTACATCACTTATACTTAAATTGGCCGACTCGCACATGTTCCCCAATTCTACAAAGAATTCCGAGTTCACATGTGCGTTAAAGTCCCCCATTTATTATACATGAGGATATTTGGGGTTATCTCATAATGACTTAATTTTGTACAGCAAATCAATGTATTCATATAGGTTACTGCCGTTGTTGTATGGTAAATAGCAGTTTACAATTAATATGCAATCATTGTTCACTTGTAATTCAATGCCTAACAACCTTACATTATCGATTGTTAAAATTTTTTTATGTTTTGACAAATTTTTCATTATTAAGAAAGCAACACCACCAAAAGGCCTACCGTACATTAATTCATCTGACAAGTCTACTGCTGATGACGCATGGTACATAAAGTCATCATGGATGGTAGAGAGGAATTTTAGCTCTTGCTTAGGTAGCCAATGTTCCTGCAGGAGTATCAAATCTGCACTGTCGCAGATTTTATGAACATCTACAGTTGAATTCCTCACTGACCTTACATTATATGAGACTATTTTCAACAAGATTCCGCCAGGACTGATAGAGAATTTATTATTAGTAAGATTATTATATTTATTATACGCAGTACAACTTTCAGGCATTACCGTTAGGGCGCCTATTATTATTATTATTATTATTATTATAAATATTATTATTATTATTAGTATTAGTATTAGTATTATTTTGCCTGTTATCAAATTTCCTGGAAAAGTGAATAAACTCTTTAACAATAATACCGTCTGGCCATTGACTCATATTATACGGGTTGAAATGAGCATTTACACCTGTAATTATTGCTTTAAATGAGTTATAATTCGGAGATTTCGTTTTTAGTTTATTAACTATCAATATACTGTGTTCACCAATGACTTCTTCCATCATGTGTCGAATATCGCTTGCCTCGTTCGAGAGCTGAATTCGCGACACAAAGAGGGTGAGATTCCACATCGGTGGCCTCGCCGCGGAGACCGGTTGAGGAAACATTCGGGAAGGGCGCCTGTTAACAGTTACCCACCCGTCCTCCTCCCTCGATCTCCTGAGGCAGAGTTCGCCTGCCTGGGGGATGGGTGGCACAACCTTTGGGGGATAGGAGGCCCCTCCCTTACTCTGTGGCTTGGTGAGGGTCTGTTACCGGTGTTTATAACCTGACGGCCGCGCGTGCCCCTCCTTCTTCGGTGGGAGGGAGAGGGAACTGCGCACCGAGCGAAGCGTAATCGAACACCTCTCCTCTGCAGTGAAAGGCAGGGAAGAGGGCAATGATGCCTCGTCTCTCGGCATTGGACCATCCCTGTTCCTCATTGTGAAATCGGGAGTAGGGGTCCTTTCCTGAACGGGAGGGGGATTGACCGCTACCCCTGCATGCTGCGTTTCCACCCCAGTTTCAGGGGGGGGGGAGTTGTAGGAGGGGATTTCGTTTCCCTTGCTGCCCGACGCACTTCTTGGAGATCTGGCTTGCTGAACTACTTCCGAGTAATTGGGCTTTGGGAGGAGCGTCTCTTTCAACGCATCTAACTCTGACGGGAAATGTTCTAGCGAAATCGCGTTTATCTGATTTGACACCACGTGTTGGTGTTTTAGTTCAACTATTGACTCTTGTACTTCATTATACTGTTTGAGAAGCACCGAGACGTCTACGTCACCCATAGAGATTACCGGCATTCTATGGAAGTTAGTAACGTAAAAGGTAATATTGTTCTCATTATCCCGGAGGGTCGACACTTTATTTATAATGTCTTTCAGAGCATTCTCGTTTCTAGAATTACCTCTACGAGTTGGGAGGGTAGCACTGAACAGTGTGTTTAATTGTACCCTCGCATGTTCTATTTTTTCTGAATCATAAAAATCATGACAGACAGATACAAGAAGGTCTGACCTAATATGATCTACTTTGTCAAATATAATGGATTTTCTAAAAGATTTACAGCAGACGACCCAATTGTATCTGTAACGGCTTGCGGGTGAGCGTAGCTGGTGGGGGGTGGTTGGGGGTGGAGATGGGGGGGGAGCGCCGAAAGGGGTCCCAATTCTCGTCCCTTTAAATCATGCTCGGGATACCAACGGTTCGATGCTCAGGCATCTTTTCACATTAATTATGTAACTATTACTAACTATGACACAAAAAGTATACATGCGGAGTCACTGTACGATTATATCGTAATGAAACATACATTTCCCGCGGCCACCGTCAAAACTTTTACTATTAAACTGAAGATTCGCAGTGTATATGGTGGGGGTAGGGCGGGAGAGGGGAACGGGATGGGGATGCTAAAAGGAGTGCCCACTCCTTGTCCATTTAAATCATGTAAGCGTGTAAGTTTGTAAATATATCTAAAGTAATAAAACCTATTTAACTATTTGCTTGGTCTTTCATTTAAGATTTCAGAGCCTTTACCTGGCCTTTTGAAAATATTTTGAACAGTTTATGTAGTTAAAATTCACTCGTTCATTCGTTTCGTTCGTTCATTCTTTCGTAATTTTAAAGGGCTCACTCGCTCGTTCGTTCGTATGCCCGCTATTTCAAGGTCACTGTTTACTACCTCATAGGTCCAAGAAGGTAGTGCCGGATGTCGCTAGAAAATTTTGAGGATATATTATATGTATTATTATTAATTAAATATTGTGAACCATCTAATAAGATTGTAACTGGGTAATCTTGGCACATTTACAAATTATATTGTATAGGTAACATACCGGTTCACTGATTTTAAACCCTGTTAATTTGATAGTAAGACGGAGCACAAAACTGACAAGCGTCACTGGCACTGGCACTCGATATATGCTTCGAGATGTTGGTTAATAGATTAGTCGCAACATTCACATAATGGGGCTTGTCATATGTAATGCTCAAACTTTTCCATCTATGGTTGGGGATGTGTGCAATGCCTGGGTGTCCCCAACAAATTGGTGCTCTAAGATATTGCTGTAAATATAGCACATGTCTGGGGATGGATAGATTTCACCCAATTTCGCCATCTTCAATTGATACATTAAGCTGGACAAGTCATGCTGTCCCTCGTGAAAGGTATCTCTTTGGAAGGATGCGCTATATCGGCCCTCAGCCACAATTGTGAACAGCTTTTTATCTTTAATATTTCTACTAAGCGTTGATTTTAACTTCAATGTGCATGCAGGCGTGTTTATGTTTACGACTTCAAAAAGTAAATCGCTTGTCAGGTACGACTTTTCAAGACTCTTGTTTAACCCCGTCACAATTTCCACGGCTGTATCATAATGGCCGATTCCTAGCGAAACAATTGTGCTATAGTACTGCACCTCACCGAACAGGACTGATCGTATAGTATTGTCTAAGGTTATGTCTAATTTTTCGCACTCATCGATTCTTCTAAGGATCAGAAATATGATTTGCTCATTTTCAAGAGTTAAAAATTTGGAAACTAACTGGAGTTCACATAAACCCACCTCATACGAATCACGCTCCAGTTCAATGGGTCCATGGAGTTCTCTCACAAAGTTGGCCAGGGTGTTGTTAGGATGTACAGACAGAGAAGAAGAGGAGAGTGTGACATATGTAGAAGTGGTTAGGCGCCATGTTGCATACTATTTAAGCTTCATTATTGCAGCAGCTTTTATATAGGTATTGAAGCTTTCTGGGTAACTCAGCCATTTCACCAGGTACAGTTTTCTCTTTCCTGAATCTTTGCTGCCTAAAATTTTTTTAATTTTAAACACACTTTTTCCTAAATTAAATGTCACTTCCTGCAACTCCTCGCGGTAAAAGCCTCCAGCGATCTCTTCCCCATTCAAATCTTCAACGTAATACATTCTCACCTTTAGGTCTCATAGCACGAACTTTAAAAATTTCACGTGTCCATCCTTGCTCAAATCCCTTCGCGAATTTATTTCCCGAACGTGATAGCCTTACATAACACTGGTATGCATCAATTTTGCTGTCAAGGGTTTTGTAAGTGATTCTTATAGAGTTTTTCCTGCTGATTTCGAATCTGCAATCCGTTTTTCTCAATCAGCTCAGGTTATCCGGCTATGGCCTCATAAGTAAAATAGAATTTTTCGTGATTTTGTCAAAGCGGAATTGGAACAGTAACATCTATCATCACTTGTTTCACTTGTATAATATCTTTTTTTACTTTTCAGGCATATAGATAAAATATTTCATAATGAATAGAGCGTGTAAAAATGATCCCAATAGATTCTGCTACATATGTGGGACGGTTACCATGCCAAATAACCAGTCCCAAATCACTAAATTTGTGAAGACAATGTATAGAGCATACTTTGGAATTAAGCTAGGGGACCAGGACAAAAATTTCGCCCCTCATATGTGCTGCAAGACGTGCATTGAAAATTTGAGAAGATGGAGCAAAGGCAGAGCGAAATCTTTGCCTTTTGGAATTCCCATGATTTGGAGAGAAGGAAAGGATCACGTGACAGATTGCTATTTCTGCATGACAAACCTCCAAGGTGGGCTTATAAATTTATTTTTCTTAAATATTTTGAAATCCTCGTATGAAACTTGACATAATATTCACCATAATGTAATATTCACCATATATAGCATAATATTCACCATAATGGTAATCATACATTTACATATACATATTGTTATAGAAAATACATTTACACATACATATTGTTATACAAGTTACATTTACATATACAATGATTGTATATTTTCTTTCTTTTTCATTCATATTGTCCCCGAAGGGACAATATGAATGAAAAAGAAAGAAAATATACAGACTCCATCGACCTATTTCATATCTTACAGACCGCAGCCTTCCCTCACGAGCCGCCACTGTCTGAATGCTTCTTCTATTTCATATGCAAGTTTTATATCCATGTTTCTGTGTTTCTATTTTCAGGAGTTAACAAGAAGAATAAACACATTGTTGTATACCCTGACATTCCTTCTGCTATGAGACCTGTACCCCATGGTCCTGGAATTCCAATACCCGACCCACCTCAAACCCTGGACTTCGATGATTCTGATGATGAATCAATGACCAATGCCAATGACCAGTCCCAGTCGTATATACCTCAAAATACCGCTTCAAATGAGCCGAGGCCTCTCAACCAGGCCAAACTTAATGATCTTACCAGGGATTTAGGACTTTCCAAATTAGCTGCCGAGATCTTGGGCTCACGACTTCGAGAGGACAACTTGCTGGCTCCGGGAACAACATTCTCCTGGTATAGGAAACGAGAGGAAGAATTCCGCAAGTTTTTTGCAGTGCACGAAAATACCTCTTCCTTAGTGTACTGCTGCAATGTTGAGGGGCTAATCGAATCCTTGGGCCTGCCATATAACGCATCAGAATGGAGGCTATTTATAGACTCGTCTAAACGAAGTTTGAAAGCAGTACTTCTCAACATTGGGAATAGGGTTGCATCAGTCCCTGTAGCACATTCCGTACAACTTACTGAGAGCTACGATAACATGAAAATTTTACTGGATGCTCTCGTATACGACCAACATAACTGGAGGATCTGTGGAGATTTGAAGGTAATACTAATATCATAAGTAAACTATTGCTATTGACTATGTTGTTTTTCCAAAGGTTATTTGAGAGCGTATAAGAACACTTAACTTCCCCACAGAAGTGATACAGTCCAATGCATAGATTTTTTTATCTGATAGAACAAATTCTCTAAATTCTTTAAATATTTTCATTTTTTTTCAGATTGTGGCATTTGTATTGGGAATGCAAGGGGGATACACGAAATACCCATGTTTCCTCTGCAAATGGGATAGCCGAGCGGATGAGAAGCACTATGCACAGCGTGAATGGGCATCCAGAGAGAATTTTGAACCTGGGTCGCATAATGTCGTTTCAGTGCCCCTTGTACCACCAACAAAAATTTTGCTCCCACCACTTCATATTAAGCTGGGCTTGATGAAAAATTTCATCAAATCAATGAATAAGGAGGGTTCAGCATTCCGATATCTCGAGAGTAAATTTCCTCATATATCTGATGCTAAACTAAATGCTGGGGTTTTTGATGGTCCTCAAATTCGAACTTTGATCAAGGATACTCAGTTCGAAAACGCAATGACTCCAACTGAGAAGAATGCCTGGCAGGCATTCAAATCAGTTGTCACTGATTTTCTTGGCAAGCGTAGAAGTCCAGAATACGAGTCCGTTGTCGAAAACTTGATGGAAGCTTTCAAAGCTCATGGGTCGCGCATGTCCATAAAAATGCACTTTTTGTGGTCCCACTTGGACTATTTTCCTGAAAATTGCGGGGATTATAGTGAGGAACAGGGTGAACGATTTCACCAAGATATCAAAATAATGGAAGAGAGGTACCAGGGAAACTGGGATATCAATATGCTGGCGGACTATTGCTGGTGTTTGAAGCGAGACGTGCCCGAAGAAAAACACAGACGGAAAGCCAAAAAAACTTCATTCCTTCCTCAATAAACTTTTTTCCATATTCATTGTATGAATAAAAGTATTTATTCACACAATGTTTTCATTTTTCACGAGTGTTCTTATAATATTACTCGTATCTACAGTGTTTAAGCTAAAAAAATCAATAAATTTGGGGATAAAATTGGACTTATAATAAATGTCCAATAGAGAAAAAACCTGACCTGATTGAGGAAAACCAATGTCATTTTCGAATTCAGCATGGTCGAATTATATAATATGAGTTGAAAAAACCCTCACAGCAGACAAAAAAATTTCATATGCATACCAGTGTAATCATTGATTTTGAAATGTGTAGAGTGTGGTGGCGGTGCTCCATCTCTTCCCACCTCTGGCAGCGTACCTCTTTCTAAAACTTCGTTAGGTGTTATGCCAATCGTACGGTGGTGTGAAAGGGTTGTATGATGATGCCAATGACCCGAGAACATTTATATATCTGTATGTGTTTATATGTGCAAAATAGCGATGCATGCGTTCCTTTGTGGTACGTTAAACTCCTTCAACTAAAGAGGCCTTATGTATAGAACTGCTAGTGTAGTAACTGATATTAAACTCTGTCAGCATGTTCTGAAAAGCGCGACCTATAAATTCTTTCCCCATTTCCGTACAAAAATAGCCAGGAACCCTTTCTTCTTTTAACATCAACGTTTTGGTCGCTTTAGCAACTGTTTCAGGCGATTTATTTTTCAGAAGAATTAGCCACAGATATCTAGAGAATACATATATTGTGATGTAGCGGTAGCCGTCGTTATACACTGAATATCTTTGCATGTCTGTTAAATCCGCTTGCCAAATAGAGTCAATCAAAGCCGCTGTTGTCTTGGCCGTTTTAAACATTTTTCTCACCGGTTTATGAAGTGTATAAGCATCCTGTTCCCGCAAAAATCTCTCAACATCTTTTTTCCTTACACCGTAAACACCTCTGCACAGTCTATTAACGCCAACATAGGAGGCTGGGTTAGAAATGTCATAATAGCGTTTACTTAATATGTTAGCCATTTGCGTATTTTAGAGACACGTGGATAAGGGGCCGTTTGTTCTCTTCTTTCTCCTCTTCAGAGACTGCTACTGCTGGGGGCGATGGCGTACTCAGTTGTGACACATGCGAGACTTGATCCAAGTCTTTTAACCTATTCAGATTACCTATCAATGTTTTGGGGACATTTATTTGTTGTAGTCTTGCTTTAATATGCTTCCATCCTGTTGGCGAGGGTCTGTCCCACTTTCTCACCAGATCATGAACAACATCAACGATATTGGATCCTTATACCCTTGTTCCTTCAACAATGACCTTGCCTGTATCGGGATTCGCGGTAAATTCATCGCGGTAAATTCATCGCGAGTAATTACATCGCGGTAAATACATCGCCTGGTAAATACATCGCCTGGTAAATACATCGCCTGGTAAATACATCGTCATGCTTTTTATTAGCAGAGTAAATAATCGTAAATCGCGAAACATTAGAATTCAAAAAATTAGAAAAAAGATATACTAATTGAAAGTTTATAATTTTTTTAAGGTGATAAGAAAAGAGATTGAGGAAAGAAAAGAAAAAATTAGGTGACCGTAGACGTAGAATCCATATTTACGAGTATATTTAAATGTAAAAGTCGGTGCGTTTTTTTTTAGCCCCACCCGATATTTATACATTATTTATACAATTATACATTATATTTTTGAGGTGTGATCGAAAAGTCATTTGGTAGAATTAAGGTCGGTCGGAAGTGAACTATAAACAGGTCATTACTTACTTATCCCAGGTACCTCTTCTAACCGTCAGAAGTTCACCTTTATGACCGTTGTTTTTGAGGTGTGATCGATAAGTCATTTGGCCCTGTCTGTTTTCGCCACTTAAATCTTTTTTAATCCGAATACCCTTCTTTCGACCTGTGGATTATTATTATTATTATTGTGGCGGTGGGAGGAGCCAGTCCATTCTAACTGCTATATAAGACTGAATTTATTCAGTTAAATCAGTTTCTATAGCGCTTTCGATTGTTGTGATCTTCATATTTTGTCTGGCAGTTTAAAAGTTCAGAAAAATTAAGCCATCAAAATGGCTCTCCAGTATGTTACAAGTGAACGAAATAAGAAAAAACTCATTGATAGTGGTCATTTGTTTGTCAAAGAAAAGAAAAGTGATGAACATGTTATTTGGAAATGTGACCAATATTATAAAATGCGTTGTCCTGCAAGAATCCACACAGAGGAAGATTCCATTACCAAACGAATGGGAGAACATAATCATGCAGGCAATATTGCTCGTGTTGAAGCTGCCAAAATGATCAATTTAACAAATGAAAAAGCATTTACAACTCAGGAAACACCTCATTGCATCGTAACCCAAGCCTACGTCGGATTGTCCCAAGCAGTCGTGGGTCAGCTGCCCGCAACCATCCTCATAAAAAGGAACATCCGAAACGCTCGCCATGTGGCAGCACAAGTTCCTCCCAATCCAGAAAATTTACTCCAGCTGAGGATACCTCCTGAATATAGAACAACACATTCGAATCAGCCTTTCCTTCTATTCGACAGTGATGATGGACCAGGCAGAATTATTTTATTTTCCACTCAAAGAAACCTTCAGTTGTTATCCAAGGCGAAACATTGGTATGCAGATGGGACTTTCAAGACGGTTCCATCTTTATTCAATCAGCTTTACACGATACACGGCGACATGAATGGTGACGTTTTGCCTCTTGCTTATGCTCTAATGGCCAGAAGAACTGAAGAGAGTTACAACAGGCTTTTCTCAGAACTGAAATCCTTAGAGCCAACCTTATCACCAAGCATAATTGTGACAGATTTTGAACGAGCAGCCATTAATGCTTTTAGAGCAATTTTTCCAAATTCAACTCAAAAAGGTTGTTTTTTCCATTTCTCTCAATGTATATTTCGATCCATTCAAACAAATGGTCTGCAACAACTATACGAAAATGATGCAGAATTCGCGTTGAAGATGCGCATGATTGCAGCCATTGCATTTGTGCCTGTCTTAGATGTAGTTCATTCTTTTGAATATTTATATGACAATAATGGGTTTCCCGAAGAAGCCCAGCCAGTCTTTGATTATGTAGAGGACACGTGGATTGGACGCCCAGACCGTCGCCTAGTACGCCGACCCCCTCGCTTTGATCATGCACTTTGGAATTGTTTTGCTGCAGCCCAAGAAGGTGCCTCTAAGACAAACAATTCTTGGGAAGGCTGGCATCGATCATTCAGTGGACTGATCGGGGCATCCCATCCTACAATCTGGAAATTTTTAGAAATCTTGAAAAAGGAACAATCAAGAAACGAAGTAATAATCGAACAGTATATCGCCGGTGCAGAAATTCCACATCGCAAAAAGAAATATAAAGATAGTGCAGCGAGAATTCAACGCATCGTCAATGAATATGAAAATCGCGAAATACTCGATTATTTAAGAGGCATTGCTCATAATTTGTCTTTTTAGAATGTTTCTTCCTTCCTCCAATTTAAAATAGTGTCATCTTTTTACTTTGAATTTTTTTACATTGCTAATGAAATAAATTACATTTATTATTTTATTGGTGATTCTATTTTTAAAAGTAACTTTGATTTCTTTTTCCATGTACAGTATATATTGAATAAATTTGATATTAATAATTTTTTGCCTTTGAATTTCCTTTTCATTGTTAATGAAATTAATTGCACTTATTGTCGATTTCTTATTATATTTTGTTAACCCCTTTCTTTCCCAATTATTTCTGTTTTATAAAAAAATTATTTTTTCTGCTAAAGTGGTTAAATATAGGTATAAGAACACAAAACACTTCATGATTGAAATTTTTATTCAATAATAAAGTAAAAAAAAAAATATTCCATTTGGCGTCATTGGGAACATGACATGATGAAAAAACATGAAATATGAAAAAAGTTAAAAAAAACATGACATTTGCTTTTACCATTATTTACAATGATATTTCTTGAAACAGTTATTATCCTTATTGAAGCATAATGCAATGTTACACTTCTCGCATTTTACACGTGAATAAGATTTGCAGCAATGCTTACATCTTTGTTTTGGTTCTATATGTTCAGGTCAATGTCCGATACTATCATACCTGACATCTGAAATAGGTCTTGCTTGTTGTCGTTTCTTTGGTGGTGGATTCTGTACTTCTGCAGGCTCATTTGATGGTCGACCCCTTTTCCTTTCATTTGTTTTATTACATTTCAGTAAGGCTTCAGATATTTCAGATCGAAAATGAACTAGCTTAGTATAATTCTTGCCGTTTTGACACTTGCTATTATCCAGAACATTTTTAATTTAAATTAACCTAACTAAGCCTAATTAAAGCAACCCATTCCCCTCCAGCATTAATCTAAAACATTTGAATATCACAAGTACAGAAACCAAATTCAACGAAACAAACTATACATTCATCGTAAATTAAACAAAATATGTGAATGTTTATATATTTATTACTATCACCTTTAAATAATGTATGACGATGTATTTACCAGGCGATGTATTTACCAGGCGATGTATTTACCAGGCGATGTATTTACCAGGCGATGTATTTACCGCGATGTAATTACTCGCGATGAATTTACCGGACACCCTGTATCGGCCCACTGTATGATGGGGTCCTCACTCAAGAGATTATAAAGACTTAAGCCTTTCTTCCTCAATGTATGTGGGAGACTGTTTTTTAACACATGTTCGATGTGTTGGGTTCCGTTGTTCTTTGGTTGGTCATCTCTAACGTCGGGGCCAGGTCCTGTGTCACCATACTCAGCGCTGTTTGCGCTATGCCTAATAACCACGGGGAGCTCTGTCGGATTCCTATAATCTTCGTACTCATGAAGAAATTTCTGCAAACCCTCTAGGTACAAGATCCTTTTCTCATCAGACGACTTTGTCAGAACCTTGTCTGGATTCTTTCAACTTTGCAGTGAAGCATACACCTCGTGCGGAATCACTACCACCTTCATTATATTAATCTAGTTAGTAAAGGACCCAAAACTGAAAATAAGATGGGTAGGAATGATCCTCCTCTTTGTACAGTAATTCGCTTTTTCTTACCCACAGTTTAACTTTTATGAGCGAGCGCTCGTATTATGTTCTTGTAACGACGTAAGCGAGCCTTCTGAGGGGGGTCTCATTGGTACATTACATTTTATAACATTAAGACAGATTTCACAGAGGCATTTTAAAAAGTCGGAGTCGATATTTCTAACAAACATCTGTTGCAGTGCCCAGGGCAATCGTTGATAGATTTTTATTAATTCACGATATTTCTTCAGCCTATTTGTCATTCTGGAATAAACACCGTTTCGGGTTCGTTTGGTAATATATTCGTTCTAAGAAGCACCCTAAACATGTTTCGCGGGTGAAGGTCACAAAGCAAATATCCATAACGCTGATTTGTGGCTTCTTTATAAACCTCCAAAAACTCCTTACGTCGATTCGGGAACATTTGATTGGCTAATACCCCAATATGTGACACATCTCTACGTTGTGCGAATAAGACTAGATATTGTGTATTTAACGACACATCGCGCATGTATCTATTTTTGAAAAATAGATTCTGGTTGATGAAGAATACGCTTATGTTAAGATGGTGGGAGAACACTGTAAGTGCCTCGACAAACGTTTTATCCACTTCCAACATGAGATCGTCAATTACAACAATAACTGTATGCTCATTACCTTTTAACGAATTAACATCATATACACCCTTGTGGAACAAAATTTCATCTTGGTACTCGTTCAACACTGACTGATACGTCGAATAGAACCATATTACTTTATGCACAAATTTTGAGAACATCTCCCCAACATTTTTAATGATTTTAAGCATAAATAGTTTTTCCACATCCTAGAGGGCCAGATATAATACATGTGGAAGGCCTTGTGAACCTGAATTTTTCTACAGATTCCATCTCTCACACGTCACACCCCTAAGTGGGTCATTTACAAAATATTACAAATTTCGAGGGCTGATCCTTATATTTTGTTTTTCTTCTTCCACAGAACCGTGAATGACGACAATGTACAAACCCCCATCATCAATATCACAGACGAACCCGATGACCGTGCAGCTACAGAACCCTTCCCCGCTGACGAACCCTCACCAGTGACACCTGTAGCATGTGACAGTTCAAAGCGGAAGCATGATGAAGAACCATCCACGTCAGGTATAAAGCGTGCCAGGATTGCGCCGATTGTTAGACCCCCATAACAGAACTCCAACCCTCTACGTCTTACGACACAACCCCCACAATAGTACCTTTCTCAAATATGCCCCAATATTCAGTTCCGAGTACTTCCTCCACAGCAGCTTCTCATACTGTGGAGGATGGTATAACATTCGAGTTGGTGCGCACCGCTACCCCCACCCCTGCCCTGACTAGAAATCGATACGTGGTCAGGGTTGATCCTGGATCCGTGTATACCAACGGACTGCGATGCGTAGTTGAACGTATTGTGGAGTTTGCCCTTCAGAACCGCGACGAGCGTGAAGTCCGGACGAGGTTATCCTTCAGGTTCGGGTCAGATGACGGGGACGTAGATGATTTTTTAGTAGTAATACCGTTCAGACGTTTGGCGGCTGTAGACATAGAATGAGGTAACCACCCGGGAATCGAACCCGGGATCTTCCGATTGCCGGTCAGATATGATAACCATTACACCACGGGCCTCACTCGAACAAGAAGAATTACGTATGTAGAAGAATTACGGCATTTGTTCGAGTGAGGCCCGTGGTGTAATGGTTATCATATCTGACCGGCAATCGGAAGATCCCGGGTTCGATTCCCGGGTGGTTACCTCATTTTTTCATTTGTTCGTTCTCTCTTCTCATCTTGCGCGGAATGTTCTCCTATACAAGCGTCGTTCTTTACGTTATTTATACTGCGTGCTCTTTGCAGTTGAAATGTATATATAGATACGGCATGCGGGAGGTGCCCCTTGGGGCATTGGTTTCTGCGCGTATGTAGAAGAATTACGGCATTTGTTCGAGTGAGGCCCGTGGTGTAATGGTTATCATATCTGACCGGCAATCGGAAGATCCCGGGTTCGATTCCCGGGTGGTTACCTCATTTTTTCATTTGTTCGTTCTCTCTTCTCATCTTGCGCGGAATGTTCTCCTATACAAGCGTCGTTCTTTACGATATATATATATATATATATATATATATATATATATATATATAACTTCTGAACATGGATGAAATAGGGCATTTAATATAATTTCTTCCACAGTAGAAAAATAAACATCATACTGAAAGTATGTACAAATTAAATAATTAGCGCAAGTTCAAATGAGCCTACCCAATTTTCAGTTATGTTTTCACTCCTCATTTGCACAGAAACTTTAACAAACTTCAAAAAATCGTTTGCAAGATGCTCTTGCGCAATGGATCCAGTGAACGCCATCTTTGACGGACTTCTGCCAGATTACACGGGTTTGTCTTCCTCTCTTGCCCCCTATCTATCTATCTATCTATCTTATAATTTTATATACGCATGTTCATGCTTTGTTTGGTTTAATAACTTACAGGAACAAAATTGGTCACGCTCTTGCTAATATCTTCGCTATAGTCAATATGTATTAATTACGTAAAAACTTGAGAGGCTCCGTCTGAACTTACTTGAAGTTATGATACAGACCTCACATGTGCCTAAACGCCTTAAGAAAATAATAAATTGGGGCTACACAAGTCACAAACTGTAATATCATTGTACAAATTGACGAATTCACGATCTCTAAGGATGTACACTAGGCCGGGTCGAAAATGGGAAATTTTTTAATTTCTTAAAAAGTACACTATCTGAGAAGTTTCATTTTATCATCTTAACAAAATATTAAAATATCAAGCGTGTGCTACCCCTGCTACCCCTAGCACATACCTCCCACCTATTTTACCCTCATATGTGCATATATTTAAATGGGAAAAAATGTTATTTCTTAAAATGTACACTATGTGAGAAGTTTTTTTTGTCACTTTAACAAAATATTAAAAAATTCAAGCATATGCTACCCTACTACCCCTATCACATGCCCTGCCCCTCCTCCCTTTTTTACCTTCATATTTGCATATGTTTAATGTTGTTATATGTTACATGATAAGTTGTTTGTTTCATGCTTGATATTTTAATGTTTCATATAAAGAGAAATAATTTTTCAGATAAATAGAAATAATTTGCATTTGCTTTAATTATAATTTGAATTATCATAAATTATAAATTACATATAATTTGATTTTACTTCTGAATATAAACTATGACTACAAGAAGCAAGTCCTCAAATGCAGCCTTTGGCTATCCTACGGAATTCCCAGCAGCCATGACTCCTTCAAAAGCAGATGTTGTGAGACACTACCTTTTTGTGCGCCGTCGTGAAGACGCTAAATCAAAAGGATCAGCAACTGCTAATGATTGTTACAGGGTTATTGTAAAAGATACTGAAGACATTTGGATGAAGTTTTCTTTTCCTACGATTAACACCAAAGGTATCTATCTTAAAGTCAGTCGACTAATAGAAAAAGCCTCAAAATTGAACAAGGTGCCGTTACATCGAAGAAATGAAAGTTTTGCCTTAAAAGTAGCTCAGTATGATGAAATGTTTGATATATCTTCTTGTGAATGCTATGATAAGGGAAATGATAGGAAATCTTGCAGGTGTAAGGATAAAATACCAATGGCAGAATGGGAGTCTTTTGTGGGTCAAAAACAAAGAAAAAATCAGTTAGGACTAATTGATCGCATAGCTAGTTCAACAAAGAAGAGATCTTTAGCAAGAGCCCAAGAAGCACAAAACCGTCAACTAAAAGCACAAGAAGAAATGACTGAAGCCACCAATGTTTTACCATCGGAATTTATAGAAAATACCGAAGAAGACATGGATGTAGGTTCAGAGAGTCAGGATATAGATTATGAGGCCGATTTAGAAATGACTGAAAATATTCAGAACAGTCACTCCTATAAAAACCTATTATTAACAGCAGATCGTTATCGTGTAAGTTGTAGAGCTGCAGCTGCAATAGTCAATGCAGCTTTAAAAGATATGGGGATCCTTAACCACACCAACATGCTTGACAGAAAGAAATTAGAAAGAGAAAGCAATCGCATGGGTGAAACAAATACTTTTAGGTCTAAATCCGAAAATTTGAAGATGGAGTGCCTTGGATTTGATGGAAGGAAAGATAACACATTAACTAAAAGTGGAAAGATAAAAGAAGAACACTATGTCATTGTAAAAGAACCTGGAAGCATCTATGTAGACCATGTCACACCAGGTAATGGAACTGCTCGCTGCATATCAGAAGAGTTGATAACTATTATTACAGACTCGAACAGCACAGATACTATCAAAGTTTTAAAGCTTTACTGTGTGATGGTACTCCTGTAAATACAGGAAAATTTGGTGGAGCCATAAAACTGGTTGACCAGTGCAGTGGTTGGTGTGCCTCTTGCATTTGAATGAGCTGCCTTTTATTCACAACAACAGGTCCAAATACTTTGGTAGGTTCATTTGGGAATAAACTGAAAACAGATTTAACAAAATTGGAGGTAGTCAAATATTCTCGCGTGAAGGGAAACATTAAAGAAATTCCAGTAAATGTTCTGAAGGAGCTAAGCAGTGACCAAAGATATCTCTATAATATGTGTCTGGCAGTGCAAACTGGAGACACTTCTCAAGATCTGTCGGGTGGGCGGAAAGTAGCTCCCTAATTTAAATTACATATAAATTATGTATAAATTGTGATTCTATTGTTATATTGTTATGGTGTGTTCTCTAAAGTGGTATAATTGTAACGTTCTTTTTTTTTTTTTCATTTCAGATTGAAGGGTAACATGGCTGAGCGTTTAACACTGCAGGAGCGTGCCCAGTTGGCGGCACGGTACGAAGTTTGGCAATCTGTCGTTCGAGTTCAAAGATGGTGGCGGGCCATTCACGGACCACGTGCCCAAGTGGACCCGAAAACAATCAAGAACTGCCACTCGAAGCTCATGACCACGGGGTCTGTGGCAGATGTTCGAAGATGTGGTCGCCCTTCGACATCCAGGGCCCAGGAGACGGTGCAGGCAGTTCAGGAAATGTTCGCACGGAGTCCACGAAAGTCAACTCGCCAGGCAGCTCGGGAAAGTGGACTCTCCCGCTACTCAGTGCGAACTGTGCTGAAGAAGGAGCTGAACTGGCGTGCGTGGAAGCCGCATTACTGCCAATCTCTCTCGGACGAGGACTGCGACATTCGCATGGAGTTCGGGGAAATCATGCTGGCTTGGCATGAAGACTGGCCCCATCTCTTCCGCAACATCCTCTGGAGCGACGAGGCGTGTTCCACGTCGGAGGCTTTGTCAACCGCCACAATTGCCACTACTGGGCAGGAGAGGATCCCATGGTTACCGCTGAAAAACGGCAGAATCGGTTCAGTGTAACGGTGTGGTGTGGTATGACCTCAGATCAGGTTGTGGGCCCGTTCCTTCTGCGCAACACCATGAATGCTGAGCGGTACCTTGCTATGTTGCGAAACGAGGTCTGGCCGGTTGTCAGCACATGGGAGAACATCGACGATCTGATATTTATGCAAGATGGCGCCCCTCCGCACTTCGCTCTTGTTGTCCGTGAGTGGCTGGATGCCCACTTCCCTGGGCGTTGGATGGGTCGTCGTGGTCCACATCAATGGCCAGCCAGGAGCCCCGACTTGACACCGTGCGACTTCTTTCTTTAGGGGTGGGTAAAGGAAGAAGTCTACCGCACCAAACCGAGGACATTGGAAGAACTGGAGGACCGAATTCGGGAAGTCATGTCCTCCATCCCGCCGGAGTTCCTGCTAAAGTCAGTGGACGCCATTCCTGGGCGGCTCCAGAAACTGGTGGAAAGAGTTGGAGCCCACATTGAATTTTAGAGAAAACCTACCATGTATGCCTACCTTTTCATATTATTTCTTCTGAAATAAATGGATAATATACGTATTTTTTTACCAATCCAAAATAGGGAGCTACTTTCCGCCCACCCTGTATATATATATATATATATATATATATATATATATATATATATATATATATATATACATAATATATATATATATATATATATATATCGGGTTGCCCAAAAACAACGCCTTGAGATTTGAACATCAATAACAAAAAATATGCAGTTCACACTTCCAAACTTTACATAACTTTTGCCTCAGTTTATTGATAAGCCATCATAAAAATCTTAGACCTCTCATAAAATACTTTTTCCACAGCTGAGGGAACAATGCGGTATGGCGAAAAAAACGAATATTATAAATCCTAAATGTGTACCTGGCAACTATTCTAAGACTTGTAGTAGTTTCCTTAGCCTATGGATACAGTGTTGTCAACTTGGGCTACTTTTCGCAGATTGTGCTACTTTTTAGAGTCCCCTGCTAAAAAATAACATTTTCTGCTATCTGCTACTTTTTGGGCGACTTGTAACGTACGTCGTCATAAATTACGCGCAAGACAAGTTTCAAACTTGTCCTCTGCGGAGTATAAAAATTTGTGTGAACTGTGCGTAATTTGTATTTCAAGTGATATAAATTTGTGTGTAATATCTTAAAATGAGTAAATGGGGTCAGTACGACAAATAATTTAAAAAAGAATGGCTACATACACTGTCAGGAATTTTCAAAGTGGCTTCAAGAAGTAGTGGGAGACAATACCAAAGCATCTTGCAAAGTTTGTCATGTACAGGTGAGAGCCCATAAAGCGGATCTGAAAAAGCATATGGAAACAAGTAAGCATAGATCAAACATGACAAAGGTGATAAATCAACCAACTATACGTCTGTGAATAGAATAATTAATAAACCGGTTCGACGCCACGGAAGCGTGGAAGTGGTTGGGCTAAAACAGTTTACACTCAAGACAATACAGCAATGATCGAAATGATGAGCTTATCTCAAGAGGATCGACCTGGGTCACACTGCTCGCAGAGGAAAATTGCAAGAAATTTAGGTATGAGTTGAAGTTCCATACAAAGAATGCAGAGAATGGTAGGACTTAAAGAATTTAAAAGGATTCGTGTTTCAAGACGTGACAGCAATGTAAGAGCTAAAAGAAAAATTCGGCGTAGAAAACTGCTTGATAGATTTTAGTCCAATGATGTTAAAAAATAGTTTTTACAGATGAAAAAGATTTCACCATCGAGATTGCTCGAAACTCCCAGAACGATGTTGTTTATGGTCGGCGTAAGAAAGACATTCCTCCATCGAAACTTACCACCAGACAAGTCGGTTTTCCAAAAAAATCATGGTATTAGCAGGTGTATCGTGGAATGGAAAGACGAAAATTTATTTAATTTCAGAAAATAAAAAAATTAATTCAGAAACCTATGTAAATCTCTTGCATGATTGTCGGCGTCTGTAGTATGGAAACGATTTCATACTCCAAGAAGATGGTGCTACAGCTCATACTAGCAGGTTCACACCGGATTATATACAACACAATGTAGTCAACTTCATTGGAAAAAACGACTGGCCCCCGCAATCATCTGATTGCAATCCCATGGATTATTGCATATGGAAGACTCTAGCAGAGAAGATTTATGAAGGCCAAACAGAAAAGTTTACAGAACTGCAATTAAAGAAAAAATTACTCGAATGTTGGGACAAAATAACAGCAGAAATCGGAAAATGTATCATGTCGTGGAAGTAAAGGTTAAGATTAGTTTGTAAGCAGGACGGCGGACATATTGATCATATTTCTTGATAAGATGTGAAAAATAAAAAAATTTCAGTTTAAGATATTCATTTTTTTCACCATACCTCATTGTTCCCCCAGCTGTGGAAAAAGTATTTTATGTAGAATGCTGAAATTTTTATGATGGCTTATGACTGCATATTTTTGAAGTTATTAATGTTCAAATCTCAACTATATATATATATATATATATATATATATATTATAATATACATATACTGTATATAAAATAAGGTGGTTTTATAAATCTGTTATGCCAACCCGGCATTTGGTGCCACTAGTTTAAAAAAAGATACACTAAAAAATGTTTTGAGATTAGAATATATTTAGGACTTGCTCAAAGCTATTTTGTTTTTTTGATAAGACCTCCATCCATTTTATTGCTATTGGGACACATTTAAAAAAAAATGGAGCTGTTATGTGAAAAGCATGCTGTCCATTTTGACAAATTAAATTATTAAAACATTGTAATAAGTGTTCCTTTCACACAACAGGTCATTAGCCCCATCCCCGCAAATGACTGTGGTCCACAACCATCCGTGTTGGGGGATTTTATTAAAAAATTAATTTGTGTATTGTACAAAAACAAAACATTGGAATTTCTCGATTGACAATTTACAAGACATATTAGATAAATGCCAGATAATCATTGTTGCTTGGTTCGCATGATGGCAGATTTCTTCGTTGGTGACAAGAAGACCTTTCGGTGATCTTCAACGACATTTAAAAGGAACTGCTTCTGCTCTTCGCTGCGCGTGAGAGATGCATTGAACTCCTGGATGAGTGCAACACCGCGTTCTGCAAAGTCGTTGATCACTTTCACCGACCGGACAGTAGCCTGGCTCTTCCTCTATGATTCATGAACTGGCCAAATTGTTGGATCCTCCTCCAAGAAATCTTGAGGCAGTTTAAGTAGCTATTTCAAAAAACTTCAGAGTTGACATGGTGACAAAATCGTGTAATTCTTTTCCACATGCCTGGCCAACTGAAGAGATCCGTTTAGGGGGCTCCTCAGACCCACTTTTGTTTTTCAGGGCATTTACCATCTGCTTCTTCTCCTCTGCTGCAACACTGTCATCGAAGAAACCAAAGCCTACCAATGTTTCTGATACATACCAAAGATGGCGGCTGAATGTTGTGCTGCCAACTTTAGATATATCTTTATCAGCATAGTTAGTTAGTGCACAGAGGAGATTCAGATAGTTTTTCGGAGCTTCTACTGAAGACGGACTCTGAAACCAGTATTTGACATAGATGGCCGTGACAAAGAGGCTTACTACTTCCTGGAGGTATGTCCACACCATATCACTGCGCGATGGCCTTCTTGATGATCCCTGTTGCTGCTGGAGGTGAAACTCCTTGCGGAAGAGCCACATTTTGATGGCGTAGATAGCTCGAGCAATCCAACGAGCTCGATGTATTGCTCCTGGATATAGGAAATGGATCCCGCGTGGAGGGACCTCTCCAAGTAAGATAATCGTCAGCTCAAGGAGCTCACGGTAGTCATCCCGTGGCTGAAATTTGGACAGCTGGTCAACAGCAAATGCAGTGACCTCAGTCTTATAGCCATTTATCACAGGGATTAGGTCTTCTTCATCCATTACCGAGGAGTAAGCTGTCTTATTGAGGTAAGGCCAGTAGTCCCGGAACTGACCGAAGAGCTGAATATTTGGAGACTTGGAGCTGGAGACATCATGAAGGCTGAAGACTGTCTCTAGGAGTATCTCCGAGATGTGATGTCGACACGCTAAGTTCAATAAATTCCTCCCAAGCTCAGTTTCCAAATGAACACAAACTCCTCCCTTTGAACCAGTGTTGGACGCGGTGGTGTCAAAGCAGAGCCCCTTCACTCGTTCCCTCAGTCCCCACTCATTTATCGTCTCCACGATGGCACTCCCAATTACTTCCGACTTTCCCGATTGAAGTTTTGGGACTACCAGCAACTTCACCACGTCTTGTCCAGATACAAGAATCGGGAGACAGTCCACTTTGTCCCGACCAAGACCAGAGTAATCCTCCATGATTTTGCCGTCCCAATGCAAGATCAGAGGAACTGCTGGGGCGAAGCTTTCCTTCATCTCATGAGCAAATTTCTTCCGATGTTCCATCCGCTCCTTGCGGATAGTGCTTCGGCTGATCATCAGGTCTTCTACTTCGTGACAGAATTGGCTCGTGGACGCTAACACTGAAAATATATGCGCTGCTTGCCGGTCAGTCACATTAGTCCGATCTAGTGCAGCTGCCACTTCAGGTGTCACTACACTTACAGTTCCACGAAGTTGAGCGCGTTTAGGAGCACGCGTTTCTGATGGTGCAAGCTCTTCCTCCACTTCTGACGAGTTGTTCGACGAAGATAACTCAAGAACAGCGACATCGGTTGCAGCAGCACTTAATGAAGCCGCTTTGCCAGCCCACTTTGAAGCTTCCGCTCTCCTTCTTGCAACACGTTCTTCTTGCAGAGTGAGTTTTCTGTCGACTCCAGCCATCGTGCCCCTCTGTCCTGTCTCCCGTTGAGCTTCCAGGAATTGTCTGTCCTCTTCAAGTTTCATCAGCTGCATGGCATCCTGGTGGGCGATGTCGAAGAGGTTTCTAGTCCATCTTGAAATGTTGCCTGGTTGGCAAGGTTCGTGGCAGACTTTCGGTTGGTATTCTTCTTGAGCACTTGCCACTCAGTATGAAGCTTCTTGGTGTTTGACAACATGTTTAGCAGCTTTTGTAGACACTCGAGTTTTTATCCAAATTGAAAGCAAGAGATCAGCTGTCTTGGACACGCTGTCTTTAAGAGTCAATTTTTGCTGATTGTGGAAATGGAATAGAACAGCCAATACTTTCGGCGAGATGGGAGCTTCGATGATGTAAAGTTCGCCTGAGTAACACCAACCAACCCGATGGCACTGGCCGAACGTGTTGTCATCGACATCGTTGCTCCTGAAAAGTTGAAAGAAGTACAAATTTGTTAAATACCTGCGTCGCTAATATTGTGTTGCAATTTTTTAATGCTGCAAACTTGATTTTTTATGTTAATTTTTTTAGGTTTTATTTTTTGTTTTATTTTTGTTTTTATAAACTTTTTGTTTTTATTTGTATATAAATATTTAGTGTTTTGCTTTTTTTCCTCAAAGACAATATAATAATGGGCTACTGTAGCAAAATTATATATATAGTACGAATTTCATTGATTCCTATTTAATATCAACATATTTTATATTCGTAAAATTTCAAATGAGTTGAGCAAGTCCTAAATATCGTTTGATCATAAAAATATTCCTGCTCTACAGTTTCTACACCAAGTAACACTAGATGATGGGTTTGCAAAGAAACAAATTTGAATAGAATTCCACCTCTATGAGATAAAACCACCCTAATATATATATAAAAAAAAAGAGAGAGAGAGAGTTACAAGGAGGAGTTACAAGGAAAAGAAGTACCTCAAAAGGCCTTGCGGCCCATACCGAGGAGGTACCAATGGCAACGGGTGCCAGGGAAAATTTTGTAAAAGTTTATTTTTCTTTCAACTATCCTAGCAGTAGTAGAAAACTGGATAGAAAAGTAGAAGGCTCTCTCCCCACCCTCCGCTCCCTCCCTGCCAGAGGCAGGTACGGAAAAAGGTTGAAGAAAATACCTTGACCCTGGAAAAGTAGCCAAGGAAATTTTACAGGAAAGTGGAGAATATATAAATAGCTCTATATTTAGCTTGCTCACAGAGAGACCGTGCAAGCGAACTCCTGCAGAGTTTTCTTATGTTTTAGTCTTAAACTATGAGAGTATTCAGTACTTTGTCTAGCCTATTTTTAAACACATTTACACTGACTGGAAACAACCTCTGAGGGAAGTTGGTTCCAGATATTAACTATTTTATAGGAAAAGAAATTTCCGCAGACTGAGGTCCTAAATGTCTTTACACACTCAAATAGTGTGCAAGATTTCGTCTACCCTTTTCTTGAACTGATCCACAGAGGAACTGTTCACAACTTCCGAAGGTAACCTGTTCCATGTGTCACAGATCTTATACGTAAAGTAATTCCCACACACACTAGTCCTAAACCGTTTCAAATCCAACTTCCAACCATTGTTGCGAGTTGGGTTATCATTTAAACTAAACATACTTCTAAAATCGACATCGTTGAACCCGCGTAAGAGCTTGAAAACCTCGATCAGTTGACCGCGCAGCCTCCGAGTTTCAAGCGAAAACAAGTTCAGGGCGCGTAACCGTCGATTGTAGCCCATATGCCTAACGGAAGGGATTAACTTTGTGGCCCTCGCCTGCACTCGCTCCAGCCTCTCAATATCTTTCCTGAGGGTGGGCGACCAGAACTGCACAGCATACTCCAGGTGCGGCCGAACAAGGGAATTGTACAGTGAGAGCACAATCTCCTTGTTCCGAGAGAGAGAGAGAGAGAGAGAGAGAGAGAGAGAGAGAGTGTGTTTGCGTAATGTGAATGCCACCTAATCACTGAAGATTTTGCACTAATTTCATCTAGTAATTCCTTCAGCATCACCCCGACTGGGTCTCAATTATAAATTTAATGTCTAAAATAAATTTTCATCTAAAAATTTAATGAACAGCTTATAACCCGAAATAAATAAATAAATATTTTAAGCATTCTTTATAAAAGTTCTTAACAATAGCGAGCTGAATAAGCTAGGCAGGCAATTATGGAACCTGTGGCGTTTCCCTGACCACAATCTGCTTAGTAAAGCTGTGTCTGATTAAATGTTCTTTAAGGAAGTTTAGTGTTAAAGAGTTACTAAACTATTCAAATGAAACCTAATTGGCAAGACTAGTAGGCTAGGTGAGCAATCGCATACAAGCAATGATTCTATAGGTCTCTCTCTCTATCTCTGTACATCTCTTATTAATATTTATTAATGCTATTACTACTCCCCCAAGAGGGACGTCTTTGGCACTTCAGTGCCACTGATTGGGACGCCATTAGGCAGTACTTCTGGGATTTCCCATGGAATGATTAATGTAGCTGTGACCGGAACCCCTCTGGGTGAGCTGAGCACACCGGAGAGGTGATTCTTTCGTGCATGGAGGCATACAATCCATATTCTTTCCCTATTACTAATGCAAAAAAATTGGCTTAACTTTACTTGTTCTAATGCTATCCGCAACAGAGAGACGGCCTTCAGAAAGTGCCGTCGCCTTCCAATTCCTGACTCTCACTCAGCTTATATTGCTGGCCGGAATCATGCAAAATCTGTTCTTCGACTCGTCGAAAATTCCTTCAGCCGACAAAATGTCAAAGTTGGACTCTCCTAAGCCTGGTGAATGAGCGATTTGTTCTCTTGCACTCTCTGGCATTATCATCGAGATGATAATGGGGCATATTATATTCATCACATTTATAGGGGCATAGTGAAGATAAATACTGGTTTAGCTTAAGAGACACTATCGGGGATAGCCCCTTGGTTGACCTATTCTTCAGCTTACTAATTAATCAGAATTTGTAAACATTGTGTCCTGTCTCTTACTGTTTGTCTTCACTCCCTCTCTCTCTTTACGGCAGTGTTAAATTGCTCTTTACTTTCGTTGTTATAATAGACACTACATCCTTCATCTATTCTAATGGTCAGCTCTGGAACATTCTTCCTCAATCCATCTTTCCCCTGTCTATGACTAAGAATGTTATTTTCTGTGAAACGATTGCATTTGTTTTCGAGCTGATGAATACCAACCTGCCTTTGATCTAATGCATCACCCCGCCTCATTCGGGTAATTTGACGTAAGAAAAAGTTGCTTTCTTTTAACAGAGGGACTTATTAGCACCATATCATCGGCATAAACTAAGTTATTTATCCTTGTGTTATCTATACAACATTCCACTGTTGCCTCATTAAGTGAAGCAGTTAATCTGTCAATATAAGTAGTATGCCTGCAAAATCCATGAGTGCAATGTTGCATAATATTACGTAATGTTGCAAGAGTGCCCCCCTTTGTTGCTAAGCCCATCCCCCTCGTTGCCAAGACACCCCCTTTGTTGCCAGCCCCGAAATGGGTCTGCAAGGGGTATGCAACCTGGAGTTATCCCCCAAGCTGATCCCCCCAAAGGGGAGTGGCAACCTTTGCTGCCAACCCCAAAATGGGATTGCAAGGGGTATGCAACTTGGAGGCGGAGTTCTCCCCCAAGCTGAACCCCCCAAAGGGGCATACCTAACCTAAGGGCGCCTCTTTGGGGAGGAAGGAGTTTCCTCACCCCCCAAAGGGGCAGAAAGAGAGAAAGAGAGAGGAGAGGACCCAGAGCTGGGAGCCCAGAGTTGGGCGTTCACTCGGCTGATTGCCGAGCTCATATGACTCCGTCGGCCGCCCGCCGCCTCTTATATGGTCCCAAACAGCCAGTTGGCTGAGTTGACAGACAACGCCATATATAATTATTATTCAGCCATTTGGTTGCTGAGTTGCCAGATTCGTTATTTATTTTAAATAAGCTTATGTTACAGTTGGCTGAGCTGTCAGCCTCATTACTTATCTATTCAATTACTCTGTTTTAGAAAATGATATAAACGTGTTCAAGGAATAAATAAAACACCATTACAACGTTCTGTTTATTAATTATTGGACATACAATAGGATATATATATATATATATATATATATATATATATATATGATCAAATAATAGAATGGGGAATATATAATCATGCAAATCATAGTATTAACTAAATATTAGAAAAATATATATTTATATTATATATAGTCGTAAAAAAAGGGAAAATATATAATCATACAAAGCACAGTATTAATCAAATATTAGAAAAATATATAGTTATATTATCAAAAGTTATATTATCAAATATTAGTAGAGGAAAAATATAATTATATTAATTATATATAATTGTACAAAACATAGTATTAACCAAATATTAGAAAAATATATAGTTGTATTATCAAAAGTTATATTATCAAATATTAGTACAGGAAAAATATAGTTATATTAATTATATATAATTGTACAAAACATAGTATTAACCAAATATTAGAAAAATATATATATTTATATTAATTATATATAATCGTACAAAACGCAGTATTACCAAAATAATACAGTAAAAATATATATATTGCCTTTACGTTCTACGGTACAAAACGGTAAATTCAATGCTGATTGATGCTACATCAACATCGGCATTACTCTGCACGATGTGGGAAAATCGCTCAAGCATCAACTCGCCGCTTAACTGATACGGCGGTTTATATTCGATGTAAAGGGCATTCATATCATTCATCACTATTTTTGTACCCACTTTACACTCGGCAGGTAAGTTGTCTTCAAGCGCCACTAGAACGCAATCAAAAGCAGGCGCAAAAACGTCATCGTTAACTATGTCATTAAATACAAGCTTATAATCATGCCTTTCCAATCGAGGGTTTTTTCTTAACGTATCGAACTTTTCAATCGTGAACTCTTCTTCACCCGGCATAACAGCAATTGAAATAATCTTCCAAGTCGTAACGGCAGCTATCTACTATATAGAGGTACAGTTCTTCAGGGTGAACAGTGTAGGCGAGCTCAGCTCTGTACCTCTCAAGCGTTTTGTACCAAAGCTCGGGATATTTCGAAGAGTCTAAGCCTTTTAAATACGCATCCAGAGGTAGCCCGTTCTCTCCCTGCACATTCCTACATTCAACAAATCCGTCGAGCAGCGCGGTGTAAGCGTATTCAAGTATTGTGTCAAAGTAAATCATGTCTGAGATACGTGTGTCTAACCTAGGCTTCAGCTTACGGAATCCAACGATTTCAAACATTCTGTCGAGGATGAAACGGTTTCGTGTAGGAACAAGAACGCCATTATCAGCTGTGTTCTTCCACATCAGTCGTACATCAACGCATGGTTGATTGTTATTTACATTCAATGTACAAACAACGGTATATGAGGAGGCTTCACTAATCACCTCTCTTATTATACCTACGTCAGCTGGTATTTTATAACGGTCCTAAGCCCACCTCTCAACTACCGCGAAGATTTTATGCATCTCCTCAAGGTTTAAATAAATAACGTTGCGCTTGCTCGCAGGTCTACTATTCGTTTCAAGCACACAGTTAATGGTGCCTGTTTCCCGCCTGAACACACGCAACGACTTCGTCACGGAGACGTCGTACGAGGCGTTGAGAATGCTTCTCAAAGGGAGTTCCATCGTATTCATCGAGATGACTATTGCACATCCACTCGTGCAAGCTCTGAGAAGACTATGAGCTGCGTGAGGCACGCAGGTAGGCAGGAACGGTTCGATGGGCGGTTGACTCACCCTGATACGTGAATGGGTTTCTTCGAACCCGTATGATCCGTGAGGTGCGAGTCGCACCATAACCTAATGAAACCTGTGCGGCGCTGGCCCAACATGAATTGTTGTACCCCATTATACTGGGTAGGCGTTTTGAGGAATTTTCCGGTACAAGAACTAATTTCGGTTTTAACCTTTTATCACTACCACTCCCCCGAATACGCACCAGACAGTTTCCCTCAGGGTAAATTTCATGAACTAGGCACATTTTATAATGTTTTATCTCTCCTAAAAATCTTCACACTGCGGGGCGCTGTTAGAGAGAAACATATGTTCATATTTAAGCTTTTTATTTAACAGGCGATACTCATCTCTAAAATCTGTTAAAAACTCACATAACCCTTTAGCCACAACCTCACTACAAACCTCATCATGATATATATTAATGTAGTGGTAAAAATACTTAAGATTGTCCATGATAACGAGATTCACATTTTCAGTCGTAGGGTATGAGTAATCGACATGGTGTAGCATGATATAATACCGTTTATCACACCACTCATCCACAAGGCTCACTACCCATAACTGTTGTTTAGCTTCTGAACGTGCCGCTTTTTCTACCACGCGGTGCACGTGTGCCTTTATAAAGCTTATTTCTACAACATACTTCATTACATCGTCTGTACTGCGAAATCCTACAGCCCCCTCGCCAGAATACCCGTAGAGTATTTGAATAGCCTGACCCTTCGCACGATTCAATGCTTCCTTAAAAGAGTCAAAGGAAGCGGGGATAGGGAGTTTTTCAGTATCTACTACATCTACGCCCTTTACTGAATACCACTTCATAAATGTTGAGCACGCGATATTAAAGGTGGCCATTTTCTTCTACGCGGGAGAGAATACAGGTCTGAGCTCAAGGGTATACAGAGGTCAACTGAGAACGCGGGGATAGAGGCCTGCGCAGGCTACGGGCTGAATCACGTCCAGGTTCTACAGTGGGCGGGGCTTAACTTTACTGTACACACGCACACACGCAAAGTGAAACCCAAGTCGATGCACGATTTATTTAATAAACGAAATAATCAGCATGTACATATTTACAAATACGTGCAATAAATAAGTTAACAATAGGCACATCAAAGATTTGTCTCAATACATATATATTTACAAATACGTGTGATGAATAAGTTAGCAACAGACCCATCAAAGTTTATGGTAACCAAAGGGTACTGTATCATAGGTACCAGGTAACTGGTAACGTTTCCTATAGGTGTTATGGCACACCTTCATTCCCCTAAGTTCCTTCACACACCCCAGCTTCTGCGCCCGAAAATTGTGGGTGCCTACAATTAGTTGGGGAGGCCGATCACCCTCATCATCGTCCAAACACACTAGATCCTTCAGCGAATCAAAGTTAACGAGTCCAAAGTAGCGATCATTCAAATTTCTTGAAAATTCACTGATGGAGGGCAGCCTAGGTCCCACCAATTTCTCAGGAGCACCCACGGGGTACGGGTTGTTCTTCATCACGTATGGGTATAAAGAACAGAAGTCGTAGTAGTGAAGTTTCACACCCTCCTTAGGTGGAAAGTTTAGCTTGAAGGGATTTGTACGCCCACCGAACAAACTATCACCGCATTTGAGAGGATCCAGTACCATTGAACGCTTGATCGTGTTTATTTCCTCACAGTACACCTCGTCTGTCTCCATCCGTGCATCATATTCATGCTCCCACAAGACTTTGTGAGTGAACTGGGACCCTATAAGTTGATCGGGTGCGGGTCCATGCAAGACAGTCGGCAGGAGATCTACCGTGGATATCTCCGGCGATTCCGCACTCAGGACGGGGGCATCCATGCCACCAGCATCCGTTAAAGGAGTACACAGTCTTCACACCAGTGACACGGTTTTCACTTAGTCCATCAACCCAAAAAACACGACCATTAATCTTAATGGGTACTTCACCCGTGTTGCGGGCGTGCTTTATGTATACACCTGTCTGTGCTGTAGGTGTATGAGCCAGTAAATAGCCTTGTGGCCGTAACTGCGGGGGTTGTTTCTGTGAATAATGGTTAAGGTGGCTTTAGGCATGAAGTTATTCTTGAACACCGTAAAGCATAGTGACGCGATGGTGGTTGCGACTTGCAGCGGATCGCATTTGAAACGGCCTATGTACATCCTTCTAAAGGCTTGGAAACATACTCTAAGCACGCGCACATCATTCACGCAATAACGCTCACATTCATCAGCTATATTATAAGGATTACGTTCATTAAAACTGTGTAGTATCGATCAAAGTCTTCACGTTCATCTGCACTCATACAACATAGTTAAAATAATGTTTGGGTGGAGGTAGCCCCACGTAATTAAAGTCTCGCTAGTGAGGAAAGTGTAAGGGAAGTACCTTTTGATACTTCAGCTGCTACCCCATCACCTTGGGTAGCTTTGCTAATTTACAAGGCGTGAATAATAAGTATCTTTAAATTGCACATTACCTCTTATTTGCATCTGTATAAGTTTGTTTCCTCTTTTCAAGGGATCACCTGTAAATATCTCAGAGGACTCGTGCTCAGCAGCTCCTTATAAAGGAACTGTGTGTCAAATTTTGCCCCGTTATGGGCAAGAATATACACAGTCATTTTTTTGAACTTGTCGGCTAACTTGACAATATAGGACACAAATAGTTTCACAGGGCTATCGTGGACATTCGTTTTAAAAACGTTTGTCCGTTTACCACATTTGTGGCACTCATCACACTCGATCTCCATACACTCGTCGCAGATAGTCTGGCTCACAAGTAAATGTGGAACTACCTCTTTGGTTTCGGCATTCGTATATGTTTCTATATCGTAGTATACAGTTATACAAGGGCTGTTTTAGGCTTTGCGTCTTTCATATAACATACATGCTTTACGCCATCCGCCTTATATTTCTCATGGCATGTAGAACAGTGAATTTCGTCACATTTGCTCAAACTTTCCCCAATTACCATCATGTGAAACATGCCACATTCACAGATTCTCATTTTCCTGCACGTGCCAATTGATTTATGGAGCTCAAAACAGTTATTGTTGAAAAATGTGCGTCTACACACATTACAATCCCTCTTCTCAGCTTCAACTACACGGCTTTCACATTTGGGGCTTTTACACTGTCACATACCATGTGGCAGTCTTTACAATGTTTCACTATATCATCTGCAAACTCGACACCCCTTACACAAATCATGATGTCGCCCATATTTTCGACTTTTATCATAACTCGCGTAAAGGCACCTTATATTACGGATGGGGAGATACGTTGTACCTGACAGTCCTAAAATAAGTAGGGGTCTTGTACGATCTCTCACACTGCTTTTAAAAACATACACAGTCCTACGACGATCATCCAGGCCAAATACACTATACGACATTCATTTCTGCTCTACCCTTCTCAGTTCTTCAGGACCCATATTACAGTCAAATTCAAGTTCACAGTCTACAGCTAGTTTACGGGCACGCTCCACGATCGTAGGCAAATTTTTCGGTTTCATATTTTACAGTAAACATACGCGCTAGGACTACTGCTATAAAGCCGCAACCACGATCGACGTTTATATGCCGTCTAAAATAGCCTGAGAATTGAAGTTAAGAGTATAAGGAGTGGCTATGACCCGCAACACGGAATACACGGTCAATATTTACCGTGAAGTTGTCCATATTGAATGCTATACTACTTTGGGCGGCTTGCTTTATACGCGCTAATATATAATCTATATCCTCAGCAGCCAAACGTCTAAATGGCACTACCACCCAAAAATCATCTACATCACATCATGAGCCGAAACCGAAGGACAGACTCGTCCTGACTTCACGCTCGTCGCGGTTCTGAAGGGCAAACTCTACAATGCGCTCTACAACGCGACGTAGCCCGCGCTCAATTCCATTGCTATACAGGGATCTAGGGTCAACCCTGACTATATACCGATTTCTAGTCAAGGCTGGGGTCGGGGTTGCGGAGCGCACCAACTCAAATGTTATATCATCCTCAACAGAGCGAGAAGTGCTGCGGGGATGTACAAGGGCTTGAACAGGAGTAAGGGTATATTTTATTTGAGGAAGTTACTATTGTGGGGATTGCGCCGTAAGACGTAGGGTTGGGGGTCTATTACAGCAGACTCTACAGAACGGGTGGGGGCTGTGGAGGATGTACAAGGGGCTGAGGAAGCTGATGTAGGGTTGGTAGCGTAAGACGTTGAGGGCTGGGGTTGTACCGCGGATTGTCCATCAACCGGCGCGTATTTCGCGCGCTTTATACCTGACGTGGAGGACTCTTCAGCGTGTCGCCGCTTTGAGCGTGCCGCCGTTGAGGGTATGGGCCCTGTAGATGCACGGCCAATGGATTCACCCGTGATGTCGATGATGGTGGGCTGTACATCGTCGTCATTCACGGTTCTGTGGAAGAAAACAAAATATAAGGAGCAGAACTCGTTATTTGTGATATTCTGTAAATGAGTCACTTAGGGTGTGACGTGTTAGAAATGGATGCTGTAGAAAAATTCAGATTCACGAGCCCATCCACATGTATTATATCTGGACCTACAGGATGTGGTAAAACGGTGTTTATGCTTAAAATTATTAAAGAAAAGGGTGAAATGTTCTCAAAATTTGTGCATAAAGTTATATGGTGCTATTCGACATACCAATCAGTGTTCAACGAGTACCAGGACGATGTTTTGTTCCATAAGGGGGTCTATGACGTTAATTCACTAAAGGGAAATGAACATACAGTCATCGTAATTGATGACCTCATGTTGGAGATGGATAAAACGTTTGCCGAGACATTTACAGTATTCTCCCACCACCTTAACATAAGCGTGTTCTTCATCAATCAGAATCTATTTTTCAAAAATAGATACATGCGCGATGTATCGTTAAATACGCAATATCTAGTCTTATTCGCTCAACGTAGAGATGTGTCACAAATTGGGGTATTAGCCAGTCAAATGTTCCCGAGTCAGCGTAAGGAGTTTTTGGAGGTTTATAAAGAGGTCACAAAGCAACGTTATGGATATTTGCTTTGTGACCTTCACCCGCGAAACACGTTTAGGGTGCTTCTAAGAACGAATATATTTCCAAACGAGCCTGAAACCGTGTACAATCATTCCAGAATGATGAATAGGCTAAAGAAATACCGTGAATTAATAAAAATCTATCAACGACTGCCTCTGTCGTTGCAGCAGATACTTGTTAAAAATATCGACTCTGACTTTTTAAAATGCATCTGCGAAATCTGCCTCAATGTTATAAAATGTAATGTTCCAATGAAATCCTATCAAAGGCTCGCTTACGTCGTTACAAGAACATAATACGGACGGACGCTCGCCCATAAAAGTCAGGCTATGGGTAAGAAAAAGCGTATTATTGTACAAAGAGGCGGTTCGTTCCTACCCATCTTATTTTCAATTTTGGGGCCTTTACTGACTAGATTAATATAATGAAGGTGGTTGTGATCCCGCACGTGCTGTATGCTTCATTACAAAGGACCCCAGATGCTGCTCTAGAGCCCCGTAAAAGTAGGCTTAAAAGAATGGAGAGTGAGCTACTATCCCTATTAAACAGTGAAAAGACGCCTGATGAGAAAAGGGTTTTGTATCAAGAGGCTTTGCAGAAATTTCTTCATGAGTACGAAGATTATAAACATCCTACAGAGCTCCCCGTGAGGCACAGCTCGAGTAGCGCTGAGCATAGTGGTACAGGGCCTGAGCAACCAAAGAGTAGCGGAACACAGCACATCGAACATGTGCTAAAAAACAGCCTCCCCCATACATTGAGGAATAAAGGGTTGTCTTTATAATCTATTGAGTGAGGACCCCGTCATACAGTGGGCAGACACAGGCGAGGTCATTGTTGATGGATCAAGGGTGCAAGGGTCCAATATCGTTGATATTGTTCATGATCTGGTGAGAAAGTGGGACAGGCCATCACCAACAGGATGGAGGCATATTAAGGCAAGACTACAGCAAATAAATGTCCCCAAAACATTGATAGGTAATCTGAATAGGTTAAAAGACTTGGAGCATGCATCGCACGTGTCACAACTGAGTACACCTTCACCCACAACAGCTGCAGTGTCTCTGAAGAGAAGAAAGAAGAGAGTAGAAGGCCAACCTTATCCACGTGCCTCTAAAATACGCAAATGGCTAACGTATTAAGTAAGCACTATTATGACATTTCTAGCCCTGCATCCTATGGTGGCGTTAATAGACTGTACAGAGGTACTTATGGTGTAAGGAAAAAGGATGTTGAGAGATTTTTGCGTGCCCAGGATGCTTACACACTTCATAAACCGGTGAGAAAAAGGTTTAAAACAGCAAAGACAACAGCCGCTTCGATTGACTCTATTTGGCAGGCAGATTTAACAGACATGCAAAGATATTCGGTGTACAACGATGGTTACCGCTACATCCTATTCATAATAGATGTATTCTCTAGATACCTGTGGCTAGTTCCCCTGAAAAATAAATCGCCTGAAACAGTCGCTAAAGCGACCAAAACACTGATGTTGAAAGAAAACAGGATTCCAGGCTATTTTTGTACGGACATGGGGAAAGAATTTATAGAGCGAGCTTTTCAGAACATGTTGTCAGAGTTTAATATCAGCTATTACACTTCCAACTCTATACATAAAGCATCTTTAGCTGAAAGAGTTCAACGTACCATAAAGGAACGCATGCGCCGTTATTTTACACATAAAAGCACGTTCAGATATATAAACGTTCTCGATTCACTGGCTTCATCCTACAACCGCTCACACCACCGTACGGCAAGCGTCCGAGAAGTGATGGACCACCACCATCACAATCTGCGCGTTTCAAAATCAATGATTATGTAAGGTTGTCACGTTCGGGAAATAAATTCGCGAAGGGTTTTGAGCAAGGATGGACACGCGAGATTTTTAAAGTTAGGGCTATGAGGCCTAAAGGCGAGATAATGATGTATTACATTGAAAATTTGAATGGGGAAGAAATCTCGGGGTTTTATCGCAAGGAACTTCAGAAAGTGGCATTTAATTTAGGAAAAAATGTGTTTAAAATTGAGAAAATTTTAGCAACCAAAGGTACAAGAAAGAGAAAAATGTACCTGGTGAAGTGGCTAGGTTACCCAGAAAGTTTCAATACCTATATAAAAGCTGATGCAGTCATGAAGCTTAATTAGTATGCAGCATGGCCCCCAACCATTTCTACGTCACGCTCCCATCCTCATCGTCCCTGTCACCCTAACAACACACTAGCCAATTTTGTAACAGAACTCCATGGTCCCATTGAATTGGGCCGTGATTCGTATGAGGTGGGGATATGTGAAATTCAGCTGGATACCGTCTTTTTAAATATTGATTATAAAGATGCCGTTTTTACAATTCTTAGAAACTGTGATGAGTGTGCAAAAGCCGGGGTAACTCGGGATGAAACTCTACGTATCGCCCGGACTAAGGTCGCACAGTTTTTCAGTACAACTGTGACACTAGGACCGGGCCGCAATGGTTCGGTTGAGGATGTTGTGAGAGACTTAAACATATGTTTAAAAAACTCACACCTTACGAATGATTTAATATACGAAATCGTAAACAGAGGAGGCACTGCACATACTCTAATGCTAAAATCAAAGGCTAACAGAAATCTTAAAGACGGAAGAGTGTTCAAAATTATAACCGAGGGGCGTTATCGAGCAGCCTTCCAAAGAGACACCTTTCACGAGGCACCGGATGACTTGTCCAACTTAGTGTATCAGCTGAAGATGGAGAAATTGGATGTAAGCTCTCAGCCTCCAGACATGTGCTATATTTACAGCAATATAGCGGAACACCAGTTTGTTGGGGATACCCAGGCACGACTGCTGCGCGTAGCGCACATTCCCAACCATAGAGGAAGGAGTTGAGTATTACATATGACAGACCCCATTATGTGATTGTCTCAACTAATCTAATAACTAATATCTCAATATATATAAGAACGATTGAGGGTAAAAATTTCCCATTCGGTGACGGGAGCTTAACAGTGAAGCTACACTTTCGACGCACTGAGTTATAATGTCCAGAAAACCATTCACGGTATACCGAGGGGTGAGATACCAGCGTGGTAGTGGACTTGGGTCCATTTTTTCATCCATACTGCGCACAGCTGTACCACTACTGAAGAGGGGGGCTAGGTACCTTGGGAGGAAGGCGTTACAAACAGGTTTTAACGCAGCAGAGGAAATGCTCGCGGGAACTAAACCTAAAGAAGCTCTAAAAAAACATTTAAAACGTACACGGGATGAAATCATCAAAGATGCTAAGAGAAAAATGCGTGGCGGAGGAAAGAAGAGAATTGATAGGAAGAAGGGGGTACCAACACGTGGTGTAAAGAAGAGAACTGTTAGGAAGAAGGGGTCCCGTGGTATTAAACGTAAAAGGGCGCCAAAAAAGAAGTGTTCTAAGCGTATGAGAACTATGACCGATCATTTTTTTAACTGATATAAACTGCGGACGCTACTCTCACGAATCATAGATTGACTGATACTCGTCGGGGAGGTGGCACTGTTTCTAACTCACCATGGCACGTTTCATTCATCCTTGCAGTTCACAGTGCTGTAAATCGGAGCTATCCCTCTTTGAGCTGCCTCCAACTCAAGTTTCTATTGAGCACAGTGACTTTATTACAATTAACCCTTTAAACACGATTAGTTCACCCAGTGCCCCTATAGAGTTCGTGATACCCAGCTCAGGCCCTTACTTTTTTGATCCGAGTGTATGGACATGTACACTAAACTACGCATAGCTCATTCTGATGGAACGGATTGCGATGATAATTATGCTGCATACCCCGAAACAAACTTTCTGCACACCATATTCAGCCAGTGTGACGTATATTTAAATCAGACTAACATCTCGCAGGCACGGGGTACTACCACCTACGATCGTATCTGGAAAATGTCCTCAACTTTTCAAAAGAAGCGAAGGATACCTTTTTATCTGCCGAGGGGTATTACCACACTAAAGATGAGGGTAGTATAAAGGATAAATTTAAAAATTCTAAAAAAAGATATATGAATGTTTTGGACGCCTGCACACGGACTTTACATTCCAGGAGAAGTTGCTTATGAACGGGGTAGATATGAAATTGAAGCTTACCCGCACGAGCCCTGAGATCTGTATAAATCTGGGCGCTGACCAAGAAGAAGCGCGAAACCTGTTGTGATCCATATCATGGAGGCATATTTGCGTATACGCCGAGTGAAACTAAGTTCCGCGAAACATATAGAAATTGAGAAAGAACTGTACACACCACAGTGAAATACCCAATTAACAGGGTACAGATCAAACTGTACACGATCCCCACAGGATTGGCATCGAAACAGATAGAAAACATCGCTCTTGGAGTACTGCCTAAAAGGATTTTAATTGGATGCAAGACCACGCTTCGACGAATGGGGATTATAAAAAGAGTGCCTTGAAGTTTGAAAATTTTGGGCTTAAAAATATTACTTTATATATCAATGGCGTCGCATTGGGTGGGACAATGAATATGGACTACTCGTCAGATGCTGTGTTCCGCTCTGCGCGAGAGCATACAGCAGTTTAGCCCATAACACAGGGGTGTGTGACGAACTTGGAATCGGCCTAACACAGAAAAATTTGTGGAACAGTTTAATATTTACTCATTTGACGTTACGCCTGACTTGACTGCTGGCGTAAGCACCCATTTAAACCCGCAGCAGACCGGTGCGATTTCAGTGCGTTTGGATTTCGCCAAGCCTACAGACGCGCCTATTAGTGTACTAATGTATCTAGAAACACAGTCCCTAATAGAAGTAGACAGATTTAGGAACATAAGCACAGATTTTTAAAATGGATGCAAATACACTCCAGAGAGTGATGAAAAGTGACTGTTTCGCGCGTTCCAAATTTATCGGGGTTTTTGCAAAGAATGAAATAATGAAGCCGCCTAGCACGAGAAACTGGCACGGGGCAATCGTTAACACCGACATTGGGTGGCGAGGGAATTCACTGGTTTGCGATTTATTTTAAAACTAAGGAAAGAATGTATTATTTCGATTCACTCGGTCCCCCATGGCATGACTCGACAATCGTAAATTTTATCGCGCAATTACGTGTGCCTGAGATAATTTGGGCCCCATATCAATTTCAAAGCTTTTACAGCGAAACATGTGGGCTATATTGTATCTTGTTTCTCATACACATGTCGCGCGGGAAGGGATTTATGAATTTTTTAAAATTATTCGATTTGTGTGACACAAATATGAACGATAAATATGTATGCAGACAGATAAAAAAAATTCCCACATGTTGCAACCCCCTGTAATTTGTAAGCTCTATATTGTGTAAATCTGTATATACATTTGTAACAATTAAGAATTGGGCGCTGCCCCTTTTTGTACATGTTTAATAAATGAAAATAATGTTGTGTTTTGTTAATATCCTAAAAAATACTTACATAATCTCTGTGACGACAGCGCATTCGGATGAGCGGTTGTGTGCCAATACCATGACATCTGATTCGCAGCGTGGTGTGGATACCACTTCGTTCACCACCCTTTCTCCAAAAGTTTTTATAATCTCTTCTAACTCCGTTTCGTTCCTACAAAACAAAGAGAAAATTATTTTTAAAAACGAATGCACTTCTTAAAAGTTTAATGTTTCTAAAAACCTAGCTGTACAAGAAATATAAACATACCATATATATATATACATATATATATATATATACACGGAAATAATGATGAAAGATGTAGAGAATAACTGAAAATGCTTTGCAATTATGGCTTCTTTATAAGATAACACCGATTGAAACGTTATATATATATATATAGGTCGTGAATAAGGCCAGGTTATATTATAAACGAGAAAAGAGCCGGTTAAATCAATGAGCATAATTTACCTTGTAGAAAAGTCTACCAACTTTAAAAATACTATACGGGGTCAAAACACTCACATTAGCTCGTCTGCAAATTCGGGATCGCTTGGCTGACTGTCATTCATTACTGTAACCTCTGCACCGCTGGGCGGACTGTTCGGCGAAGCACTTGTTCTCCTTTGGCCGAAAGTGTTTATAACACGGTCTAACTCCGTGGCGGTCCTGTAATTAAAATAATTGTCATGAAATTGAGGCAATTAAAAGTGATGGCTACCTATATATATATATATATCATGATTAAGCACGTTTTTCAAAACACTTTTATTGCAAATTGATAAAATCCTACTGTACCACCGCATTATCGTAAAATAATCTTAAAACTCCAGCATATGCAGAGATATATATGTGTATATTGCTACAAAGCGATTTTGCAAGATGTAGCAAGATGTTGCAATATATACAAATGGTGATATAATAACGATGGAGACAACGGATAGTTAAGCACAACTTGAATAATTTTCAGGAAATTTATAACAAAAGGAAAATTAGGCTGGTAATTATAAACGGGATGCATTACAGACTAGTTTTCAAGCCAGTTAATATGGCGTCTCATCAGGGTTTGCGAGTATATATATATATATATATATATATCAGAATGAAAATAAAATTTGAAAACGCGCTTATTTCAATTTGCCTATAACTTAGCGTTTAAGCATCCACAAGAAAAGCAAAAACGTACTATATAATCTAAAAATACTTGTTAGGTTAGTTTACACCCGGTTAGGTTAGGTTAGGTTTGGCTAAGTTAGGCTAGGTTAGGTTAGTTTACACCCGGTTAGGCTATGCTACGGTATGTTGAGATAGGTTAGGTTAGGCTATGATAGAGTATATGCCTCGCTACAGATATAACAATGAAGGGGGTAGAGAATAATTGAAAATATTTTGCAGCCTTTTATAAGACTAGTTTCAGAGTTGTTATGGGAAAACGAGAAACAAACAAGTGCACCTCTAATTTGTCGAGAAGCACGTACAATGAACTTTGGTTTAAATTCTATAAAATTTAAAACTGTTGAGAGCTGATATATATATATATATATATATATGGGACACAGACATTAATTAAACATGATTTTCAAAACACTTATTGTGACACTACAAATTACTTAAATTTCAGCGGTTTCCTGAATGAGGGGCTGCCCCACTGTCTCGCAAATTTCCGCGACATTCTGAAATGAGAATAATTCATTCTGTCCTAAGGTGTTGAATAGAAAAAGCGTTATTTGCCCGTAAATATCGCTTTCTTCAATGAGGACAGGGGAGTTATAGATTTCAGACATGGCTTGTATGTACGCTGTTATGAACTGGGGAGAAACTGGTTCTGAATAACGAAACACCCCATTTATAGGGGCTAAGTGACCAACCCACAAACGTGATTTAACTGCCTATTGGTTTACGGATAATGCTTTTTCGACCAATCCGAGAGCAACGCTCCCTTTTCACGAGCATTGAATGGGAGGAGCCACGAAAGGTAGGCGGGGTTTAGCTATAGGCATCTTCAGAACGAGTTCATTCATGTATACCGCGCGGTGATTGGCAGACCACCATCAGGTCTGGGTGGGGCATCAGACCCTTTTGTTGGAAAAGACCGTTCGATCACGTATACCGAATTTTCGAAAAAAAAAAAATTATTTAGGTTTGGTTGAGAGACACCTCCATATTGTGCGAGAATGGTGCTTTGTCTGGCATTAATACAATCATATTCGGCGAAAGGTGGATCTGGGACCTTTTGCCGGTAGAACAAAGCCTTGTCCGCATTTACCGATATAAAACGTGCCTTTTCCCAGTTGGCAAAAGCTTTTCTACAAATGTTAACAATTAAACCGTGTGTGTATATATATATATATATGTATATATATATATATATATATATATGTATATATATATATATATATATATATGTGTGTGTGTGTGTATTGTTTGGGTAGTGTCGAGATATACGGTTTTATTGTGCCCCATCTCGGATTATTTACAAGTTTCCAGAATTTTTATTGTTCTCTGCCCTTCTGGTATAATTCAATTTGGAATATTTTTCTCTATTTTTCTGTGTTGTATTGTGCGTTTCGTGAACGCTATCAGCCATACGGCTCATTTGTGGTTGAAGGTTCGTGATCTTCGACATGAAAACATCCCGCGTATTGTGTGATAGGCTAAATTGGTTTTAAAAATAGAATAAATAACAATTTATATTTTTAGGATACTCTGAATAACAAGTCCTGTCTGGGGTGCGCTGGGTGTGTGTGTGTGTGTGTGTGTGTGTGTGTGTGTGTGTGTGTGTCGTTCTCTCTCTGTATATATATATATATATATATATATATATATATGTTTTTTCTTTTCACGCATATTATATATTTGTTTGGAGTTCTATAACTTTTAAATAGAATAGTTACAAACTTATAATTAATATTAACATTGCTAGATAATCAGAATAGGTCGTTTTATATATCATTAGTGGTTGTAATAATAATAATTATTATTATTATTTCAAGGGTTTGGGCCGCTGATTCATTGTATTTACGCGCAAATTGCGAATTAACTTCCTCCCCGATATTATTAAGTTTTCCTAGTATATATATGAGAAGCAGTGCAAAAGACCGTATATTTCAAAACATTTTATAGTTTGCTTATTAAAATAAAATTTATATTTTTATTAATCAAGGACTGATACGATATGTTTAACTGCGAGACGCGAAATTAATTACACAAGCTAAAGTGTTTTTAAGATTTTGGCCAATATTGCAATTTTGGATCATAGGCTCATTAATTATTTATTTAATAATAAATATCATAATATATATATATATATATATATATATATATATATATATTTGTATTATTTGGCCATATATATATATATATATATATATATCCCCGGTGCGACCCCGGTTAACATTTCATTTCATAATATAAATAAACGGTGTAATGGTGGTCTTCGGCCTGAAAAGCCCCAAAACATCCCGCGTATTGTGTGATATGCTAAATTGATTTTAAAAATAGAAACCTTTTACCTGTACATTTACGAAATTTATGAAAGGTTAAATAACACTGGTCTGCGTGATTTTAAAGGTCAAGGATATGTTTGTTGTTCTTAGGTCAGTTTCTCACGCTGATCCCGAAAATCGCATCCATTTTTCTCAATCAGGTCAACTTTTCGAAATATAAACACTTTCTAGAAATTCTCATTTCCCGTTTTATTGGTAGGTGAGCGATACATGTAGTAGCATATGTCGACTGGTATATACATACAGGCTTTACAGGCTGTTCTTATAGATCTCAAGAAGGGTACAGCACACTATAATAGGCTAATCAGGGATGAATGGCCTCTTCCGGGACTTCCGCTTGTGCCGGGCAGACACCACATCCCTCTTCAGGCACCAGCAGTAGTCGGCCAGCATATCTAAAAAACCTGACCTGATTGAGAAGAATGGATTACATTTCTGAATTCAGCGTGCGAAACTGATCCTAAATCAGTTGAAAAACCTCTGACCTTTGAAAAAAAGATTTGAAACGCAGGCCAGTGTAATGGATTAAAATAAGTTATAATAAAAGACAAAATACAGCGATATATTTTTTTAATATTCATTTAGCCGGATCATATATATATATATAAAGCATAGTTAGCAAAAGCTCCAGAGTGCTGGGCTAAAACATCCCTTTAAAATGAGAATGATGTAACGGTGTTTTATTGAATAATTTTTCGTGTTTTAATCAGTTTGCTGTAACGTCGTTTTATTGATTCCTTGTACACAATTATATATTTTACTTGGTTGGGTAATTGTATGGTTCAGCTGGGTGGCACTGGCGCTTGTCTGAGGTGTACGACCCAGCAACAGAGCTGACCAAGACTTGGGTGCGTGCCCGGATCCATTTAGCATACTGTGGCACTTAGCTTGAGGCAGTGGCTGTCACTGGCGCGTGACCGGATCCAATTAGCACACTGTGGCACTTAGCTTGAGGCACTGGCGGCCTAAGCTCACTGGCGGCCTAAGCCAACTGGCTGCTTAGGGGCACTAAAAGCGGTCAGGTGTTGGACGATGGAGTCATATGCGTCCGACAGCTGTCGGATGAAGGATCTCCTCTTCCTCTCTTGCTATCTCTTTCTGCTCCTTTGGGGGGTGAGGAAGCCCTTTCCTCCCCAAAGAGGCGCCCTTAGGTTAGGTATGCCCCTTTGGGGGGTTCAGCTTGGGGGAGAACTCCGCCTCCACGTTGCATACCCCTTCCAATCCCATTTTGGGGTTGGCAGCAAAGGTTGGCACTCCCCTTTGGGGGGATCATCTTGGGGGATAACTCCAGGTTGCATACCCCTTGCAGTCCCATTTCGGGGCTGGAAACAAAGGGGGTGCCTTGGCAACGAGGGGGCGGGGCTTAGAAACGAAGGGGGGAGGGGCTTAGCAACAAAGGGGGGGTGAGGGGTTGGTAACAAAAGGGGGTGGGGTGGCACTCTTGCAACAAAGGGGGTGGGGTGGCACTCTTGCAACAAAGGGGGTGGGTGCCACTCTTGCAACAAAGGGGGTGGGGTGGCACTCTTGCAACATTACGTAATATTATGCAACATTGCACTCATGGATTTTTCGGGCATACTACTAATATACACATTAAACAGCATAGCAGATGTAGATGGCCACTGTTCTTCTCCTAAAGATTAACAGTGGTGTGCCTCAGTGTTATGTCCTGTTACCCACGCTTTTCCTTTTATTTAGTAATGATCTTTTATTCGCGCTTCCTGTCCTATTCACCCCTATGACAATGACTCCACTCTTCACTTCTCCACCCGCATCCCAAAGCGTCCCTCTCAATACTCATCCATGATTCGCGTAGTACGGCTATGGAACACCTGACTTCTGAGCTTTCTACTATCTCAGTATCTCCATCTGGCCACGCGTCACAATCTTCCACACGTCAAGAAGAAGAACGGGTTACTGTATGCGAAAATTTCATTAATATAGTAACACTATCTCTATTTTCTTTGTTTTGCTTAGTTCTTTCTTTGTTTGGTATATATATATATATATATAAATGAGACGGGGTAGTGCAGAGAGGTCGTCCACAGCTCGACCCTGAATCGTCGTTCAAACTCACATAAAATAAGTAACATATATATATATATATATTATAGATATATTATATATATATATATATATATATATACCTCGCAACCCCGTAGCAGCTCCGTGCGTTGGTCTCTCTTCACACACAGACAATGCTGCGGGGCCTTGTCTTTAGGCCTGATGAATGAGCGATTTGCTCTCTTGCATCTGGTACCGTCCTGAGATAGTCTTCTCTGCCACTGTGAAGGTCCTGGGGCTCTTTGGACGCTGGTTTAAAAGTCTTTACCGTGACAACCTAGGAAGTTCATTCACATATAAATAATGAATGCCGTAGCTATGGGATGTATGGAGAAAGATTTAGTCGTCATAATTAGCGTATATTCTGAACTTAGGTTGTGTAGGGTGCTTTGATAGTGGTTGTTGTGTGTTAATTAGTTGGCTTGTGAATGAAAATCTGTAAGATTTTAAATAGTGTACATCCTTAGAGATCGTGAATTCGTCAATTTGTACAATGATATTACAGTTTATGACTTGTGTAGCCCCAATTTATTATTTTCTTAAGGCGTTTAGGCACATGTGAGATCTGTATCATAACTTCAAGTAAGTTCAGACGGAGCCTCTCAAATTTTTAAGTAATTAGTACATATTGACTATAGCGAAGATATTAGCAAGAGCGTGACCAATTTTGTTCCTATAAGTTATTAAACCAAACAAAGCATGAACATGCGTATATAAAATTAATAGATAAATAGATAGATAGATAGATAGATAGATAGATAGATAGAGGGCAAGAGAGAAAGACAAACCCGTGTAATCTGGCAGAAGTCAGTCAAAGATGCATTTTACTGGATCCATTGCGGAAGAGCATCTTGCAAACGATTTGTTGAAGTTTCTGTGCAAATGAGGAGTGAAAACATAACTGAAAATTGGGTAGGCCCATTTGAACTTCCGCTATTATTTAATTTGTACATACTTTCAGTATGATGTTTATTTTTCTACTGTGAAAGAATTATATTAAATGTACTATTTCATCCATGTTCAGAAGTTATATATGAAAATGAAAATGGAAAGTTTTATTGCCAGACTATTATATGACAAATATTATTAACACAATGATAGTTCACATACTAAGGAGAGAAATATACACAGTTGATTAGAAATAATACAGTAATGTCGATATTAACTGGAGCTACAGACAGACGTTTTCGTACCAAGAATTCCATAGCTGAGAGGATAAACGGCAGATCTCATGGATAGCTTGGATAATCGGGTTGGTTGATTTTTTAATGCTTTGTATCAGACTGTATTGAGCACGTCCTGTTACCTCCGGGAAGCTCGGGACTTTGCGGGTAGCAAACATTTGCGAAGCTGAGCATCTCGGAGGTAATTTATATAAGTGTCTGAAAGACCTATTGTACAGCACATTTAGGGTTCTGCCAGAACCTTTTTTATAATTCACCCAGAATTTACTGCAGAAAGTACGAAAAAAAGTGTCTTTAGGTTCACTTGGACAGAACCGAAAGTTCCTTATATTCATATTTTAGCACAAAGGCTTCGAAATTGTTTTCTTATATCCGAGTCATCACTTAAGGAGCTGGTAATAGTTTGACCCAAATACTTAAACTCTTGTGCTTCTTCAATTACTTCACCTTTCATTTTAAACTTAATATCGGCTGGCTGATTACAGCTTTTAGGATGAAATTGCATAACCTTAATTATTGTAACATTAAAAAGAATATCATGTTTCTGCGAATACACTTCGCACACTTTTAGTAGCCGATCCAGACTTTTAACAGAGGGACTTATTAACACCCCTATCATCGGCATAGACTAAGTTATTTATCCTAGTGTTATCTATACAATATCCCATTGTTGTCTCATTAAGTGAAGCAATTAATCCGTCACTATACACATTAAACAGCATAGGGGAGAGCAAGGAGCCTTGTCTCACCCTGCAAGAGGAGCCAAAACATTCGGATAGTACATTGCCCCACCTAACGGTAAAAGATTGGTGGGAATACCAAAATTTCAATAAATTTAATATGTACATGGGAACCTTCCTGCCTTCTAGTTTTTTAAATAAAATATTGTGTTCACTCTGTCATATGCCTTACTTATATCTAGGAAACAGCTATAAATAGTTAAATTACTGTCAATGTCCAGGGTGTACATAAAGTCAGGATCTATTTTTGTGAAGCACTTGGAAATTATATGGAATTCAATCATAAAATGATAAAGTGGTAACATTTATTAAATAATTAAGAGTAGGATTCGACGTGACGCCCATCAGTATCCCTGCACAGCTCAAATCGTTCCGCAGCATTTCTAAACACATTCTGGAGCATTTGCGGGGTTATGTTATCTGCAGCAGTTCGTATATGTGTACGTAAGTTTTCAAGGCTCGTAATCTTCGTCTGATAGACGTGCGATTTGATAAAGCCCCATGCAAAGAAATCTAAAGGGGTTAAATCTGGTGATCTCGCTGGCCAAGGTTTGTTGCTTCCGCGTCCGATCCAGCGATTTGGAAAACGTCCATTTAGATAATCCTGAACAATTTTGGCATAGTGACAAGGAGCACCATCATGTTCAGGATTATCTAAATGGACGTTTTCCAAATCGCTGGATCGGACGCGGAAGCAACAGACCTTGACCAGCGAGATCACCAGATTTAACCCCTTTAGATTTCTTTGCATGGGGCTTTATCAAATCGCACGTCTATCAGACGAAGATTACGAGTCTTGAAAACTTACGTACACGTATACGAACTGCTGCAGATAAAATAACCCCGCAAATGCTCCAGAATGTGTTTAGAAATGCTGCGGAACGATTTGAGCTGTGCAGGGATATTGATGGGCGTCACGTCGAATCCTACTCTTAATTATTTAATAAATGTTACCACTTTATCATTTTATGATTGAATTCCATATAATTTCCAAGTGCTTCACAAAAATAGATCCTGACTTTATGTACACCCTGTATTTAAATATTGTTTCTTTAAGTACATAGATACACAGGTTAGTTGAGTAGGACCTTTTAAAACCAAACTGATTAGGAGATGTCCATAGGTAATCATGTAATCGGAGTAACAAGAGTTTTTCTAGTAGTTTCGAGAAGCGGGAAGCGACAGAATAGACCTGTAATTATTGCTAGACAGAATGTCTCCATACTTATTTTCGACCAGGGGCAAGATATATACCTCGTGAACTCTGCAGGGATATAGCTATGAGCAAGCATGGCTGATAAGAGCAATAATATATCCAGACATACTACGTCATTGGCATATTTTAAGTGTTCATTCGATAGGTCATCTACCCCTGACGCAGAACCAGTCTTTAACTCTTTAATTAACCCCTTTACTCAGGCGTTTCGCTGCAATCTATCTTAAGATTATCCCTACTCACATTGTTAAAAATGTTAGAATAGTGTTTTTTTCCAAAGCTCTGCAATTTCATCCTCCCCGGACAACCCATCGATTGTCGGAGGGAGGACATTTTTGACACCCGTTTGATTCTTAACAAATTTCCAAAATTTGTTATTATCATTATTTATGCGAGCTTCACGGGCTTTTGATGTTCGAATAGACTCTTCTTCCTCTTTACATCGCCTTATGGCCGCCTTATACTGACCCCTACTTCTACAGATATGCATGTATACTGGTCCTAATGTGGGTGTACCATGAAAGCACCACAAATCGTAGGCGTCTTTCGATCCCCTCTTCAGGGGGTCAATAAAATCATTCCATGCAGGAATAATGTTAGTATGATAGTTGTAAGATTTAATCAGGGGGCTTCCTGCTTCTCTTAACGGGGATACTATCTTACTACCACAAAAATTGTCCCTGTTTTTAATCGCTTATTACTCAGTCATTATTGCAGCTTCACAAATGAAATAAAAGGCATTCGAAAGAGAACATTTTAAAGTTTTATTTAATTTTTTCGATATCCTGGATACGAAGTCAGTACTTATAAAAAAATGACAGTTTTATCCACCACAATCATGGGTTATTTGTCGGACATGCAACGTGTTTTCATCGCAGAAGAGATGATCAAACATGGCTCGGTAGTTACCACCCAACGGTCTTTCAGACGACAATACGGTCAGCAAAGGACCATAGATCCTAAAACGATTCGCAGGATTTTCGCAAAATGGAAACATCACGGCTCAATCAAGAACATGCATAAAGGCAACTCTGGGCGCAGCAAAGGTGTGCGAACCGCTGAAAAAATTGATTCAGTCGCAAATCAGCTTGAAACGGACAACAAGAAATCTGTGAGACGACTATCAGCTGTGACAGGAATCAAACGGGAGAGCATTCGGAAAATAATCACGTTGGATTTGAGAATGAAGTCATTCAAAATTATGTGTTTGCAACAGCTTAGCGAACAAGACTACCAGCGTCGTTTGATGTTTTGTGAACGCATTGAAACAATAATTGAACAAAACCAGATAAGATTAAGTGACATAATATTCAGTGATGAATGCCACATCTATCTCAATGGGTTCATCAACAGACAGAATTACCGGTGTTGGTCACAAAACAAGCCAAATATACACTTGGAGAAACCTCTGCATTCACCAAAAGTTACTGTCTGGTGTGGTTTGAGTAGCAGCAAGGTTTATGGTCCTTACTTTTTTGAGGACCCAGAGACAAGGAGACCGCTTTCAGTAACTTCAGAAAGATATGTAGAAATGCTGAACACTGTTTTTGAACAAGAAAACTGCAGTAACAAGTGGTTTCAGCAAGACGGAGCAACAGCCCACACAACTAGGCAATCACTGGAATGTTTAACAAGATTTTTTGAACAAAGATTCATTTCTCATCGCTCGCAGTTTCCCTGGCCCGCAAGATCTCCCGATCTATCACCTATGGACTTTTTTCTCTGGGGATTTGTCAAGGACAAAGTATTCAGGCAAGAGCCATCCTCTATCGAAGAATTAAAGCAAGCGGTGGTAGAGAGTGTACAGTCCATTGAATGCAGCGTTTTGGAAAATGTAATAAATAACTTCCTTTCCCGTTGTGTGAAATGTAAGAATGTCCAGGGACGTCACTTTGAACACATGTAGAATAAATTAACACTTTAAAATGTTCTCTTTCGAATGCTTTTTATTTCATTTGTGAAGCTGCAATAATGACTGAGTAATAAGCGATTAGAAACATGGACAATTTTTGTGGTCACACGGTATAATACCTACAGTATCTATGAGTTTACAGTGAGAATCATTTGAGCAAGGATTATTACAGGCAAGATGCAAAATTTCTAAATTATTAAAGAGGTGACCTGTTCTATCTTTGTATTCTATTCTCTGTTGCATATTAACATTAGACCAATCGACGCGATTATTCTTACCTACTGAGTTCTTGTTATGTCGTGTTGCGCATAAATTGGTAAAATTAATTAATAGTTCTAATGGTCTATGATCAGAAGGAAGGAAATCATGCAGAATATGAACTCTAACAATTCGATCCTTTAGATTATTACTAGTGAGACAATGATGAACATCCACTTGGTGGTACCACTCATATCACTAACGTATGTAAAATTGCCACTGGTTACCCCTAATACATCTACATCACTTATACTTAATTTGGCCGACTCGCACATGTTACCCAATTCTACATAGAATTCGGAGTTCACATGTGCGTTAAAGTCCCCCACTATTATACAGTGAAAATATTTGGGGTTATCTCATAATGACTTAATTTTGTACAGCAAATCAATGTATTCATCTAGATTACTGCCGTTGTTGTATGGTAAATAGCAGTTTACAAATAATATCCAATCATTGTTCATTTGTAATTCAATGCCTAACAATCTTACATTATCGCTTGTTAAAAATTTTGTATGTGTTGACAAATTTTTCCTTATTAAGAAAGCAACACCCCTAAAAGGCCTACCGTAAATTAATTCATCTGACAAGTCTACTGCTGATGACGCATGGTACATAAAGTCATCTTGGATGGTAGAGAGGAATTTTAGCTCTTGCTTAGGTAGCCAGTGCTCTTGCAAGAGTATCAAATCTGCACTGTCACAGACTTTATGAACATCCACAATTGAATTCCTCACTGACCTTACGTTATGTGAGACTATTTTCAACAAGTTATCCGCCATGACTGATAGAAGATTTATTATTAGTATGGTTATTATTATACACAGTACAAATTTCAGGCATTACCGTTAGGGCGCTTATTATTATTATTATTATTATTATTATTATTATTATTATTATTATTATTATTTTTGCCTGTTATCAAATCTTCAGGAAAAGTGAATAAACTCCTTAACAATAATACCGTCTGGTCACTGACTCATATTGTACGGGTTGAAATGCGAATTTACACCTGTAATTATTACTTTCAATGAGTTATAATACGGAGATTTTGTGTTTAGTTTATTAACTAACAATATATTGTGTTCACCAATGACTTCTTCCATCATGTGTCGAATATCGCTTTCGTCGTTCGAGAGCTGAATTCGCGACACAAAGAGGGTGAGATTCCTCACCGGTGGCCTTGCCGCGAAGACAGGTTGAGGATCCCTCCGTGAAGAGCGCCTGTTAACTGTGACCCACCCGTCCTCTTCCCTCAATCTCCCTGAGGCAGGGTTCGCCTGCCTGGGGGATTGGTGGCACGACCTTGTGGGGATAGGAGGCCCCTCCCTACTCTGAGGCTTGGTGAGGGTCTGTTAGCGGTGTTTATATCCTGACAGACGCGCGTGCCCCTCCTTCTTCGGTGGGAGGGGTGGAACTGCATACCGAGCGAGGCGTTTGAGTAATCGACCGCCTTTCCCCTGTAATGGAAGGTAAGGAAGAGGGCAGTGATGCCTCGTCTCTTGGTATCGGACAGTCCCTGTTCCTCATTGTGAAATCGGAAGCAGGGGTCCTTTCCTGAACGGGAGGGAGGTTGACCGCTTCCCCTGCATGCTGCGCTTCCACCCCCACATTCACGGGGGAGTTGGGGAGGGGATTTCGTTTCCCTCGCTGCCCGACGCGCTTCTTGGGGTTCTGACTTGCTGAACAACTTCCGAGCAACTGGGCTTTGGGAGGAGCATCTCTTTCAACGCATCTAGCTCTGACCGGAATTGTTCTAGCGAAATGGCATTTTTCTGATTTGACACCACGTGTTGGTGCTTCAGTTTAACTAACGACTTTTGTACCTCATTGTACTCTTTGAGGATCACCGAGATGTCTACATCACCCATAGAGATTACCGGCATTTTATGGAAATTAGTAACGTAGAAGGTAACAATGTTCTCATTATCCTGGAGGGTCGACACTTTATTTATGGTGTCTTTTAGGATATTCTCGTTTCTAGAATTACCTCTACGAGTTGGGAGGGTAGCACTGAACATTGTGTTTAATGTCCCCTCGCATGTTCTATTTCTTCCGAATGATAGAAATCATGATAAAAAGATACGAGAAGGTCTAACCTAATATGATCTACTTTGTCATATATATAAAACATAACAAAGGATTTTCTACAAGAATACGATTTTCAGCAGACGATCCCATTGTATCTGTATCGATGGAGGAGCAGGCTTGCGGGAGAGCGTAGATAATGGGGGTGGTAGGGGTGAAGATGGAGGGAACGCCGATTGGGGTCCCACTTCTCGTCCCTTTAAATAATGCTCCAGATACCACCGGTTCGATGCTCAGGCATCTTTTCACATTAATTATGTAACTATTACTAACTATGACACACAAAAGTATATACGCGGAGTCACTGTACGATTATAACGTAATGGAACATACATTTCTCGCAGTCACCGTCAAAAAATTTTACTATTAAACGGAAGATTCGCAGTGTAGATGGTGGAGGTGGGACGGGAGGAGGGGGAAATGGAAGGGGATGCTAGTTGCAGTGCCCACTTCTTATCCCTTTAATTTACATACCAGATACCACCAGCTCCATGCACAACCATCTTTTCACATTAATTATCACGACACTATTACCCACTATAAAATGTTAAGTATATACGCGGGATCACTGTGAGTTCATGAACATAATGATATCTAAATTTTCCGCGGAAACAGTCAAAAACCTTTACTATTTAACGAAATACGAGCAGCCCACCCGTGAGACATCCTCGCCTCGTGAGTAATCATATATATATATCAAGGGCGACGCCAGACTTTTTACATAGGTCAGGCACAAGCATTATGGGCTTGATATGACTTCGATAGAATTCATATTAATGAATATGTAAATTTTGTTTTTTAAATAATTTTGTGTTTGTTTTCAAAAATTACTTAAAGCCTACTAAATCAATAAATTGTTTAATAATTATAATAACTTACTGGTATTTTATTATGTCCTTAGAGAATGTCTTCATCATATTTAATCTACCATGAGTCATTTATACATAAACTCCAACCTCCTCGGTTTCAATGCAAATTCTTCGATGACCTTGTCATGTAGAATCTTTTGCCTCTCCAGGGAAACCACAATTTCTTTCTCTATTGCAATTCTTGCTAAACATACTAGTCTTTCCTGACCAGTTCTGTTCCTTAGATACGTCTTAATTCGATTTAATGTTGAAAAACTTCCCTCTGTGGATGCACTGCTCACTGGTATAGTTAAAATCAATCTAAACAGTTTTGCAGATTCGCTAAAAGCTTTTTCTAAATCTAAGTCAATGCATAATTTTAGCATTTTTTTGACATTTTTGCAGGCAGTAAAATCAGGATCTTTATAAATGTACTTCAATGTAAATGGGTATCTAAGGTCGAGTAAAAAAAGAAACACACACACACACACACACACACACACACACAAAAGCACAAAAGAAAAAAAATTCAAATGCATTGAAACGAATACGACACGGTCCCTGAGGTAACTGACAATGAGGAAAGCCGTGCGCAATTCATAGTTGCCACATATCTCTATTTTCACTCAAACAGCTTTCTGAGGATGAGATTTGGCATCCAGCGTAATGTTAGGCACTTAGAAATATGCCTGACTTGTAAACTGAAAAACTTGCTTTTCTCTTCTTTCAAAAAAAGAGATTGACAAAATTATATACTTATCTGATTGTTTTGACAGATGCTATACTAATGTTGACTTTAAATTACATTAAATTTCGTAAAAGTTTCATTTTTTCATAAGTGTGATGCAAGGCATCGGAAGTGATGCCTGACCTGGCTTTGTGGCTTAATGCGCTCGGTCGCTCAGGCGTCATAAAACAAGTCTGACTTTGCCCAAAGAAGCGGCGCATGGAGAGAAGGAAAAAATACATTCTAAAATTTATATTGCTCTAATAAAGTGACCATAATAAATAGATCTTTGAAATACACAAATTTAAATTTTACATGATGACCAGGAAATTAAATTTATTTTTCTTTTAAAGTTAGATCAGGCTCAGCCTGACCTGCCTGACCCCGCCGTCGCCTCTGATATATATATATATATATATATATATGGGAATGAACTCAGAATGGTCCCCTGAGTTTTTTATGATACACACAGACCGTGCATGGAACCAGGAACTCTTCTGGGATAATTAAATCCACTATAGTCCGAATAAGTAATGGTAAATGACAAATACCATAGTTTTTCTTTTTCATGATGCTAGCTCGACGTGGGCAACGGGTCACTCGCAAAGATGTCCCATAAATATAGCTTCCCTCACCAGCTATCTGCAAAGCAGAGAGGATCCAGCTTTGGGACATGGATCTAGGGTTTAAAGCAGCCTAGCCCTGCTACATTTAGAACCTCAATATAAGCAAAAGACTCGCTGCCTTCACGTCAGATTGAACACATCAAAGAAAAAGGGGTAACTATTATATTTTTTGCCAAAAAACAAAACTTAAACCTCAACTGGCAGAATTGAGCGTCCACTTTTCAAGGCACATAACATAAAAACATATCATAAACATATCAAAACATAAAAACATATCATAAAAAACTCAGGGGACCATTCTGAGTTCATTTCCATCTTGAAACGGACATGTTATGTGCCTTGAAAAGTGGACGCTCAATTCTGCCAGTTGAGGTTTAAGTTTTGGTTTTTGGCTAAAAATATAATAGTTACCCGTTTTTCTTTGATGTGTTCAATCTGACGTGAAGGCAGCGAGTCTTTTGCTTATATTGAGGTTCTAAATGTAGCAGGGTTAGGCTGCTTTAAACCCTAGATCCATGTCCCAAAGCTGGATCCTGTTTGCTTTGCAGATAGCTGGTGAGGGAAGCTATATTTATGGGACCTCTTTGCGAGTGACCCGTTGCCCACGTCGGGCTAGCATCATGAAAAAGAAAAACTATGGTATTTGTCATTTACCATTACTTATTCGGACTATAGTGGATTTAATTATCCCAGAAGAGTTCCTTGTTCCATGCACGGTCTGTGTGTATCATATATATATATATATATATATATATATATATATCGACTATGATATGAATGCTGTTTTCTGAGAAAGAGAACGAATGTATCCAATTGCCATACAACCCTTAGAAACTTCTACGATGGCCGACTCTGCACAATGCACATGCACCGGACGGTGCTAAATTTTAGTGCGAAAGAATCAGATGCTTAATTAAAACATATGATACTAAGATGTATCTATAGAGGTAATATTTGTGTGTGTGTGTGTGTGTGTGTGTGTGTGTGTGTGTGTATTGATAGTCTATATATATATATATATATATATAAATATATACATGGGTATGATTCAGATAATTCTTCTTTAACGCTGAGATAAAAGACTAAATATGTTTAGAGAAATAATATTGGTATAATGACCTCACTGGCAACTCACGGTCCATGTGTTGTATGTATATATATATATATTATATATATATATATATATATATATATATATATATATATATATATATATAGAGAGAGAGAGAGAGAGAGAGAGAGAGAGAGAGAGAGAGAGAGAGAGAGAGAGGGAGATATATATAATATATATATAATATATATATTATATAGAGAGAGAGAGAGAGAGAGAGAGAGAGATATATATATATAGATAGATAGATATATAGATAGAGGGAAATTTAATTCTCTTCTGGCCAATCGTGTTGACATAGAGCTGAAGAGAATTCCTAATTGGGAAATGTTGTGCAGGAGATTTTAGATTAAAAAGGGAAATTTCAAGAGCGAAGCTAGGGAAATTATCTAATTCATATATCTGCGCATGATTGGTAGATATGACCAATGTTCTTCCTACTATTTCTGTGGTTTTCATGGCATCAAAATGCAGTTCCTTCAAATGCAGAGTGCCAAGGTAACTCAATTCTTGTTTTTGGCCCTTCTCCCTCTATGGGCGGGGTATTTTGCAGGCAGTTGTCCATGGCCCCACCTTCCAGCATAAAAGTCTTGCAAGTTTTTTGCCTTTCAACCATTCTAGCAGTAGTAGAAAGCTGATTAGAAAAGTATAAGACAAATCTGTAGATAGTAAAAATGCGGCATTACCCGCAAAATCTGTAGATTTGCCTGGAAAAAGATTGAGGGTGCAGAGTGCATTTTGTTTTAATAATAGGGGATCTATGATCGTATACTTACTTACTTTAGGGTATGCTTTAGGGGAGTTTGAACGACGGTTCAGGATCGACCTGCGGTCGACCCCTCTGCAGCATCCCGCCTCATTTGCGGGATTTGGTGAAGGAGGGAATTCCTGTCTGATCTCCTCCTGCACTCGTAGCCAGCCACGCATGGCTGGTCAGGGATGTACAGGAATCTGTCCAACTGGTTTTTGAAGTTATTCATGTCGGTGTGCTGGAGATTCCTCACTTCTTTTGGTAGGACATTGAAGAGCTTTGGGCCTCGTATTTTGAGGGTATTTTCCATCCTCGTTTTCATGGCCTCTTGTCCCACAGCAGCTGGGACCGTACAAAATCTGCCTTTTCTCTCATTCCAGTTTGTTTCTATTTCATTTCTAAGGTTAGGGACAGAGCCCTCAAGTATTTTCCATATGTATATTATTGTGTACCGCTTGCGCCTTCTTTCGAGAGAGTAGCGTTCTCCAGGGATTGTAGTCGAGACCAGTAGTCTTCACCTTCCGTTTCCTCTATCTTAGACGTAAAAGTCCTTTGTATAGCTTCAATGTTCGCAATGTCTCGTTTTCTGTGTGGGCTTGTGAGTACTGAGCAATACTCAATTATTGGTAGGACTAGACTCTTCCATAATTTGAACATGATGTTTGCTTTTCTGCTGCGGAAGCTCCTCCAGATGATTCCCATTATCTTTCTAGCCGTTGTAATTTTGATTGTATAGTACTCGCTGAATTCTGCATCCGACGACATTATTACTTTAAGATCTCTGACTTGTGGATTTGGTGTTCTCTGTTTGGCTTGCATAGTTTTGTACCCTTCTTTCTGCAGCTCTTTGTTATTACCATATCTTAGAAGTTTGAATTTTTCTTCGTTGAACTTCATATTGTTGTCTTCTGCCCACTGGAATAATGTTTCAATGTCGTTTTGTAATTTTCTTATGTCACCTTCGTTCAATATTTCCTTAAATATCTTTGTGTCATCTGCGAAGCATGATACAATACTGTCCTTAATATCTGCATCAATATCTTCAATGACTATTATGAACAGCAAGGGAGCTAATACTGGCACTTGTTGGAGAGAGCTCACGACTTCCGAGACTTTCGATTTAACTCCGTTTACCACCACTCTTTGCGTTCTTTGCGTCAAGAAATTAAATATCCACTTTCCTAGTTTCCAGTAATTCCCGTGTTCTTAAGTTTGTGTGCTATGATTCCATGGTCACATTTATCGAAGGCTTTTGCAAAGTCCGAATACTGTATATTACATCTATATTTTGTCCTAGACACAATGTTTCTAATATTTTCTCCTGATGGTCTAGTAACTGTGATAGTCATGATCCTCCCGCCCTGAAGCCATGTTGATTTCGGTTGTATAAGTCTTTTTCTTGTAGGTAGTAGGTAGTTCTGCCTCTAATTATACGTTCAAAACACTTTATACGGTGTGAGGAGAGAGCCACTGACCGGTAATTTTTGGGCATTGCTCTGTTACCACTTTTAAATAGGGGACAATGTTCGCGTTCTTTAAGGGGAGTGGAATTTGTCCTGTGTCAAGTGATTTCCCCCCTCGTAAGTATAGCGGTTTTGTAATAGTCTCTTTGCATTTCTTTAGAAACGTGGCACTACATGTGTCTGGCCCTGGCACTAAATTTTCTCGCATCTGTGATAAAGCCGTAATTACATCTTCCGTGAACTCGAAGTCCATTAATAGGTTTCTGTCGGAATTTGTTCTTGGTTGATCTGTATCTATGTCGAAAAATTCGTCTGAGTTTTCCACTTCCATCTCGGACTTAGGGGTGCTACATACAGAGTTAAATTGTTCCCTAAACAGTTCACTTATTCATGATATTGCATAACTTGGAATCTAAAAATTCAGGACTGACAACTCTCAATGCTCTAAGAAACATAGCAGAGAAAATAAAAGATTTAATCGAGGGATGATGGTCAGAATAAAAATGCACATAAGCGTTATTATTAGTAGGCTTACGATAAACTTCAAATTTGAACTGATTAAAGTATCTCCGAATTTTTAGATATAGAAAAGATAAGCTTCGATCATTTTCTTTCTCAACCTTCAACTTAATAGATAGGACTAAATTGTTGAACCTACCAAGAAATAAGTCAACATCCAAATTATTAGGCCAAAGGCATAAAATATCATCTCTATACCTGCACGAAACAAGGTTAAAATTAACAATAGTAGGCAAAATTCTGCTTTAAAAAAATTCCATAGATAAGCTATACAGTAGGTCCCTTCCACCACACGACTTTAGATGGTGTGAAGGAGGTTAAACAAACTCAACAAAATTTATTTTTCGGGATTACGACATCTGATTGACTTTACATTATATCGACAAGTATATTATGGATTAGATTAAGTTAGGTTAGGCTAAATTAGGTTATTTTTTTTTTTATGTTATGGTCTTGTTTTTTTATATCGAAAACATTTTAATTTGTCCTAGTTTGGAATTTGATCAGTAACCGTTAGTCAAATCAACTACAAGACATTTATTTTATGGCCAGTGTTATTAGCCTAACTTAACTTCAGTGATGTGTACGCGTGTTTAACCATAACAGATAATAAACTGAAGTTAAAATTACTATTTTCAAGTCAATAAAAATGTAAGACAAGAAAAAGGGTGGCTAAAAACAGTTAAGAAGTTATATAAATTTTTGTCTATTCAGATCTCATGTAGAATGTTTTTATGTTTTCTATTCGTTTATTACACGCAAGTAGCATGGTGGCAAAATAGACGAGTGCAATACAATTGCATAATGTTGCATAATATTGCAAGGCACCCCCACCCCCCTTGGTGCCACCCCCCACTCCCCTTTGCTGCAAGGCACCCCCCTTGGTGCCAACCCCACCCCCTTTGTTGCAATACCAGCACTCTCCCTTTGTTGCAAGACCCCCACCCCCCTTTGTTGCAAAACCTCTTTGGGGGAGAAGGTGGGACGGCCTCACTCCCCAAAGGGGCATACCTAACCTGGGGGAACCTCTTCTCTTTGGGGGAGAAGCTGGGACGGTCTCATCCCACAAAGGGGCAAACCTAACCTAAGAGAGAGAGAAAGAGAGCAGGAGAGGACCCAGAGGAAGGGTCCTCGCTTGGCGACAGCCGAGCGCATATGAGGTCTTCACCCACCCTGCCGCTCCCTTATAGGATCCCTAATCAGCCAGTTGGCTGAGTTGCTAGATAGCAATATCTGTTTAAATATTCCATATATTAATCAGCCAGTTGGCTTAGAAGGTTGAGTTGCCAGATTAACTATTTATTTATTCCATATATTAAGCAGTCAGTAGGCTTAGAAGGCCGAGTTGTCAGATAGCAATATTTATTTAATTAATCCTTATATTCTTCTGTCATCTGTCTTAGAAGGCTGAGTTGCCAGATAGCAATATTTATTTAATTAATCCTTACATTCTTCTGTCACCTGGCTTAGAAATTTGAGCTGTCAGATTGCGCTATGTATTTAATTAATCCTTATATTCATCCGTCAGTTGGCTTAGAAGACCGATTTGACAAATAGCAATTTATTAAGTATTCTGAAAGCCGAAAACAAACAATTGATATACAGTAATTGTGTACAAGGAATAAATAAAACACCAATACATCAGTCTAGATATACAACGGAACATATATATGGTCAAATAATAGCATCATGAATGAAAAATATAATATCATACAAAACGATGCATTATCAAAATATTAGTACAGGAAAAATAGTTATGTTAAATATATTGAAAATATACAAAGCATAGTATTATCAAAATATTAGAACAGGAAAAAAAACAGTTATATTACGTTGCAACATCTTGCAACATTGCATTGCAACATTTGCAATATTTCTGGGCGCCCTAGGCATCAGCCCGTCCGGTTGCTGGGCACCCTAGGCATCATCCCGTCCGGTTGTTGGGCGCCCTAGGCATCAGCCCGTCCGGTTGCTGCCAAATCGTACGGAAAAAAGAACCACCATAGCCAAAAAAAAGGTAACCATGGTGATAGCGATGACCTAATGATCAATTGGGGTTCGAGACCTGTTGGTAACCATGGTGATAGCCACGGCCCAATGATCAGAAAAAAAAATTGGTTTCCAGACCCGGAGCGGGTAGTAACCATTGATAGCCATGGGTTGGTAACCATGGTGATAGTCACGGCCTAATGATCAGAAGAAAGAAGAAAAAAGTTAATCTAAAAATTATGATTGCTATCCAAGATATCGTATTTTACACCCACTACATGTCAAGCCTTTGCCTGACCCCCATGGGTAATAAATTATCTTCCACTTTTATGGTATCATAATCCGTGTTTTTTCTCCAGATAAATTAGAAACAAAGCGGATTGGGAAAAAACTGACGGTCAGTTTCGTACAACACACAATATATATATATATATATATATATATATATATATATATATATATATATACAGTGTGTATATATATATATATATATATGCTTTAAAAGAGAACACATTACATAAACTTTATATTTTAGAAGTAGAAAGATCAAATTTTATTTTCTATCTTCTTCCATTGTTTGCACAGGACGGGACGTAGATAGTGGTGCGAACTGAAATGCCCCATAGATATCTTCGAAATGCCAGGCGCTATTGTCTTTGTTCCCCAAGGATATACGTTATAAGCACTTCGGGCAAGAAGGTAATTTTAGGACAGATGTTTTTCATTCCTTCACACATATTTCAGATGATTTATTGTGTTAAGCAGCTATATTAAATATATTGAAAATATACAAAACATATTACGATGAAAATATAGGTAGAGGAAAAATATAGCTATATTAAATATATTGAAAATATACGAAACCTATAATCATATTAATACAACAAAAACATAGTTATATTAATTATATTGAAAATATACGAAACGTATAATCATATTATTACAGGAAAAATATATATTGTCTTTACGCTCTACGGTTCAAACGCTAAACTCGCATTTGATAGTCTATATCATGGGTCGGGGAACTTTTTTGGGTATTACCCAAAAATCTATTTTAGTAAAATGAAATTACCCCCAGACTTCAAAGTAAACAAAAACAAGCCAATTGCTCTTAAAATTGTTGCATATGGTATACAAAAAATTCAAATTGAAAAAATGTTTATTGGATCCATTATTATGGAGAAATAAAAAAAAGCCACACATGCTGGCATAAGAATAGCACACAAACAAAATTAGTAAAAAGGATTGAAGAACTGAAGAATTTCATTCAAAACATCTCCACTTCAGGTTTTGGAAAAATGATGCTGTTTCATTTTTGATACAACATCAAAATCAGGACGCAAATTCGTAATATTCTAAAATTTAGAATAACGCCACATTTATGTAACAAAATAAAATAAAAATATACGAAAAAAATATCAGCACAAAGTGCCAAGCACTAAAAGCACCTCTTCGTTTCATGATACCATACACACGACTGAGGCTGAGGGAAGTGTCTCTCATACCGCACGCATTACCCCCAAAATTTATAAATTTACCCCATTTGGGGTAATTTACCCCTGTTCCCCGACCTCTGGTCTATATCAACATTCGGGCACCAATCCCGTGCGTCCGGTTGATGGGCGACCTAGTCATCACCCCGTCCGGTTGCTGGGCGCCCTAGGCATCAGTCCGACCGGTTGCTGGGGGCCCTAGGCATCGCCTCGTCCGGTTGCTGGGCACCCACGGCATCGCCCCGTCCGATTGATTGGCGCCCTAGGCATCAGCCAGGTGTGACAGTGCACGTTTATGTGCAATAAAAGGATCCGGATTCGTACCCCGGGACGGGCCTCGTTACTCAGGGTACCCTAATGTTTCCCCGTAGGTCTAAGGTGAGGATAAAACAAATCGTACGGAAAATAAATCCCAACCGTGGGTCTAAGGCTGGCGTAAAACATTTCAATTAAAAAAAAAATAAACGAGCAACTCGTACGGAAAGAAAAATCCGCGGGACACACACACACACACACACACACACACACACACACACAATCCACTTCCGCTGTTCCAAATCCGACCATTGACTGAAAGGAAATTTCCACCCAAACAGATGTTTTCACAATGCGACTATTGCTAAATGAAAATATTCAATTGTTTCGTTTCTCTTAATATTGTTCTTTCATCTTAATAAACGCCTTTCTCTTAATAGAAGTGGTACTAAGATGATTCCTAGACTTAAAAATAAATCATACGCTGCCCATTTAGAAACGTTAAATTTATTCTCACTCGTGAAAAGGCGTGTTCGAGATTTAATCCAGGTATTTAAAATAATTAAAGGTTTGATGTCAAGGCCAAAAAATATTTCACATTAAAAATGCAAATACATCTCACAGTAATGGTTTCACATTAGTGGGTAAGCATTTTAATTCTAATAAAGCTAAACATTTTCCCTCAGTCGTATAGTTAATATGTGGAATGGATCGCCAGCCAGAGTAGTTCAAAGTAATTCAGTCGAATCCTTTATAAAGGGACTAGATGTTTATCTTACCTTAAACCTGCAGTTAGAAGCATTTGTTAGCGCGTACAGAGATTGCGCAATTTTCACTCGGATTACCTCCTCTTTGCCTTAAAACTTTCATTCGTCTTTAAATTTTCTTACATTTTTAACTTTCCATCTTAAGCAAACACTCTCGTAGGGACCAGCCGTCCGCAGTGCCATCACTTCGCTTATAACTGGGAAATATTGTTACCCCTGAGGCACAGACGCGGGCAAGTTTCTGTCATAACATACATGATTAAACGCGTATGTAACGTGGACGTTTGTGTGCAATTTATGTATCTTGGAGGCAAATGGAGCTGCATTAACTTCTAAAACAAAAGCCACGCATGAAATTTTTTACATGCAAGGAAATTAAACCAAAGGAAAGGCAATCGTTTCATTATAATTATTATAAAATCACTGTAATTTCTCGAGTGATTATAAGGGGAATTCGAGTTTCATATGTTTCATTTCGCTGTTTACTTCTGTAATACTTCCATAAGAATACAGCGAATATATATATATATATATATATATATATATATATATATATATATAAATTCATAACAAATATATAAAAATGTTAAGATGAATCAACCCCGTTTGACATGAATTTACCGTAATTATTTTTTTCATTCGGTCATTATCAATTTAAAACCAATATTAAGATGTCTTCCGTACGCCTATTGACAGAGACATCTATTAAAATACCAAAGTATACCCATCTGCGAAAGCGAATGCCCCAGAACGGGTCTTTAAGCATTCTTTAATCCAATTTGCTTCTGTTCCGAATCTATGAAACGATGTGTCTTGCGAGATATTCAATAAATAATATCTAAACATACGAGGGAAATCACTATAAAATTAAGAGTTTTTAAGCATGTAATGTAAATAAACTTCACATTTCACCAGTTGCGTGAAATGTAAACAATAAATAAATATTTTTAATCTATTTTAGTCCTTCATTGTATGATATATATATATATATATTATATATATATATAGTGCCATTCAAAAAAGAATTTGTTTCGCTATCCGGGTTAGAACTGAAACAAATTAGGAAAAAAGTGAAATATTTTCTGTAGGAGTGTCCAGGTAGAAGAAATTAATTTCAAAAGGTTATGCAGAAATTCCCTGGATGGCGAGAGCAAAAATCTGAACACATTATCATATATATATATATGAAAATTATTTCACGAAGGTAACACGTGAAAAATATTTATGATGAATAAAACCACGAAGGAAAGGAAACACAAAATGGTGCTCAAGCGCTTTCGTCTAATGACATCCTCAGGAACACTGAAGTACATAAAAAGGTTAAGCCTATATATAGGTTACAGAAAGAAAAAAAAGAAAAAATAAATAACATACATACACACACACACACATATATATATATATACATACATATCTATATATACAAATACATACATACATACATACATACATATATATATAACAATAAACAGAGAAGTAAAAATAATAAAAAATTAAAAATTAAAACCTTAAAGGATTACCAGTGAGGCGTACAGATTTGTAAGGAAAAATATCGATTTTTAGCACAAGATCAAATGGATTATAAAAATACAAAATTATACTGGAACTCTGCCGGGTTTTAACACAATGCTGCCTATGGTCAGGTTTCGATATATATAAAAAAAAAAAAATAAAAAATAAAATGCAAATTAAAAGTTAATCGATTTTTAGCACAAGATCAAATGGATTATAAAAATACAAATTTATACTGGAACTCTGTCCGGGTTTTAACACACTGCTGCCTATGGTCAGGTTTTGATATATATAAAAAAAAAAATGCAAATTAAAAGTTAATAAAGTAGAAGACAAGTTTACCAAAGATTTAATGTTTTACCCTTCTTATTTAAATCTGTTTTAAAGGAATTCAACATAACAGGATCGAGTTGAAAAAGACCTTTGCTTATGTTGAAGTTATTTGAAAGTTGGATAATGGCAGACTCAAGAATATTTCTATTAACAATGTTGCTTGAATGGAATAAAACTGAAGCATTATTCCAATCAATACAGTGGGCTAACTCTGACAAATGGACAAAAAGGGCACTGGACAACTGTCCTGTTCTAACGGAATATTGATGCTGTTTTATACGTGTGTGCAAATCCTTTCCCGTCTGACCTATGTAAAAGGAATCACATTGTTTACAACCAATTTTATAGATAATACCTGAATTATTGGTAGGGCTATTTTTTACTATGATATTTTTCACAATATTGTTATATGAAAATACTACATTAATATCCAAAAGTTTAAGTACATTAGCAATGCCTAAAAACCCCGGGAAAAATGGAAGTACTAAAATATTTTTTGACAAAGTACGAGTGTTAATATTGACACGATAGAAAGTTCGTTTTGCCTTGTTGAGACAAGATTCCATAAACGCAGATGGATAACACAAATCACTTCCAATACCGTTGATTTTTTCCAATTCGGCATCGATGTATTCCGCACTGGCGATCCTAAGGGCGCGGAGAAACATTGATGAAAATATGGCCTTCTTAGTGGGGGTATCATGTCCCAAGTAAAAGTGTACGTAGGACAAATTGTTTGTCGTTTTCCGATAGATACTAAACTTAAAACCTGGGCTTTCCCTATGTACACGCACATCCAAAAATGGGATTGAATTGTCTTGCTCAACTTCTAAAGTAAACTTAATGGAGGGGACTTGATCATTTAACTGAAGGAGGAAGCTATCCAGGTCACGATTCATGGGCCAGATACACAAAATATCGTCGACGTACCGCAACCAAGGGATGCCAACCCCCAGGATTCTCGGAATATAGGTAATTTCGAAAAACTCCATATATAAATTGGAGAGGAGGGGCGATAAGGGGTTGCCCATAGCCATCCCAAAAACTTGTTGATAATACTCGTCATTGAAAGTGAATTTACAGTCTTTGATGCAAAGCTTAATGAGTTCCAAAACAATGTGTGAAGGTAGTGGCAGGTCATACTTATGTAATTCTTGGGAGAGAAAGTCAAGCATATCGTCAATCGGCACTTTTGTAAACAATGAACAAACATCAAAACTAATCAATTTATCGTTAGTTTCAGTACGTGCATTATTCAATTTTTCCGTAAGATCCATGGAATTTTTTACATGCCGAATTGGAAAAAATCAACGGTATTGGAAGTGATTAGTGTTATCCATCTGCGTTTATGGAATCTTGTCTCAACAAGGCAAAACGAACTTTCTATCGTGTCAATATTAACACTCGTACTTTGTCAAAAAATATTTTAGTACTTCCATTTTTCCCGGGCTTTTTAGGCATTGCTAATGTACTTAAACTTTTGGATATTAATGTAGTATTTTCATATAACAATATTGTGAAAAATATCAGTAAAAAATAGCCCTACCAATAATTCAGGCATTATCTATAAAATTGGTTGTAAACAATGTGATTCCTTTTACATAGGTCAGACGGGAAAGGATTTGCACACACGTATAAAACAGCATCAATATTCCGTTAGAACAGGACAGTTGTCCAGTGCCCTTTTTGTCCATTTGTCAGAGTTAGCCCACTGTATTGATTGGAATAATGCTTCAGTTTTATTCCATTCAAGCAACATTGTTAATAGAAATATTCTTGAGTCTGCCATTATCCAACTTTCAAATAACTTCAACATAAGCAAAGGTCTTTTTCAACTCGATCCTGTTATGTTGAATTCCTTTAAAACAGATTTAAATAAGAAGGGTAAAACATTAAATCTTTGGTAAACTTGTCTTCTACTTTATTAACTTTTAATTTGCATTTATTTTTTTATATATATCAAAACCTGACCATAGGCAGCAGTGTGTTAAAACCCGGACAGAGTTCCAGTATAAATTTGTATTTTTATAATCCATTTGATCTTGTGCTAAAAATCGATTAACTTTTAATTTGCATTTTATTTTTTATTATTTTTTTTTTTTTATATATATCGAAACCTGACCATAGGCAGCATTGTGTTAAAACCCGGCAGAGTTCCAGTATAATTTTGTATTTTTATAATCCATTTGATCTTGTGCTAAAAATCGATATTTTTCCTTACAAATCTGTACGCCTCACTGGTAATCCTTTAAGGTTTTAATTTTTAATTTTTTATTATTTTTACTTCTCTGTTTATTGTATATATATGTATGTATGTATGTATGTATGTATTTGTATATATAGATATGTATGTATATATATATATATATATATGTGTGTGTGTGTGTGTATGTATTATTTATTTTTTCTTTTTTCTTTCTGTAACCTATATATAGGCTTAACCTTTTTATGTACTTCAGTGTTCCTGAGGATGTCATTAGACGAAAGCGCTTGAGCACCATTTTGTGTTTCCTTTCCTTCGTGGTTTTATTCATCATATATATATATACATATTTCTAATCTGCTCGTGACCATTTAAATAAACAAGACTCGAGATTAGGCTAAGCCTATATCTCTAAAAGTTGTAAAATCTGAAACCTGTCACTTTATTACATCGGAGCCTTCAGCAAACATTTTTTATATATATGTATGTGTATATATATTCTAATTTATATTTTGCCAACAACGAATTCGAAATTTATGTTAGTACACGCCTTGGGTCACTACATTATCTGATGTGAAAAATGTCAGCTTTAAATGCTCGCGGTGATAATAATAATAATTTCTGGCACTAAGGCAAATTTAGAACAGGTGTTTTTCAAACCCTGATACAATATTATATTTCTGACACTTCTGATTGTTTAGCATACATTACCCGTCTCTAAAAACTGATAAGCTCGTAAAAGCCTCACCAAGATTCCTGTTTCTTACCTAGTGTCAATGATACACATGTCTATCCACCTATCTCTCTCTCGCTCTCTCTCTCTCTCTCTCCTCTCTCTCTCTCTCTCTCTCTCTCTATATATATATATATATATATATATATATATATATATATATATATATATATATATATATATATATATATATATATTGGAATAAATAAAACCACAAACATAGCACTCTTTATATGTACAAAGCCTCCTAAATTATATATTTTGGGTGATTACAAAAATAAACTCGTTGAAGTGAATGAACATTTTCTGTGTCAGACGAATTTCATATTTTGGATTTCTTTTTTTCATTTATTAAGTTTTTCCCCGTTTTATATTGAGAATGAGTGAAGCTTTGGATGACAGCAGTCCCACTGGCTGATTAGAGGTCCTATAAGAGAGCGGTGAAGCTTTGGATGGCAGCACCCAAACTTTATTTTGACTTTCTCCTTCTCTTTTTTATTTGGGGAGGGGCATTTTGCGATATTCACCCTTGTCTAGCCTTCGTGTATTAAAAATAATATAATTTTAATGATTTTAATACGATTTCACTGGTAAATTACACCAGTACACATTTGAAAACCTGTCGATCGATTTTTACAAACTAGTTGGTGATTCTACATAATTTGAGTGAGCTGATCTCAAAAATATAGTTAGTTTTTCCCTATCACGTATGGTTTTCTTACTACAGGGTGTGTCATAAATCCCCCATTTATCCCAAAATGTGAACCATCTTATCGAGACCAACATTGGATTGCACATGCTAAGCCATAAATTTTGTTGTTATAGACTAAAGTAACGCTTACATAATAATGTAGGGTAAATATATATATAACAACCAGTCCCGTTCCCAGCAAAATACTCTCTCCCCTCCCATCAATGGGTGGTTAACATTTGGGGACAGATGAGATATTACAACACCCCTTGTAGCACGAAATCTTTAGGTGATAGAGTAAAACCTAATTAAAGTAGAATTAAATAGCTCCTAGCTCTTGGACAAGCATATTGCTTGTTTACGAAAGAATAAAAAAATAACTGAAAGGAACAAAATATATTTACCTTCTTTACTTGCAAACATTTCAGGACTTATTCCAAAGACTTAAGACTACGAAGGTAGATCTGACTAATGACGACTAAACCGGTGCTTCTTTGATGTTTTCTTACGCTGTGCGTTAGGCTGATCTCGTTGCAGACACCAGCAGTAATCCGCCATCATATTTGTATGCCATCTTCCTTGATATCTTCTTTCCATGGTTTTGATGTCCTGGTGAAATCGTTCCCCTTGCTCCTCACTGACATCTCCGAGATTTTCGGGAAAACGGTCAAGATGCGAAAATAAGAAGTGAACTTTCAGGCTCATGTTGCAGCCTAAGGTGCAAAACATTTTAAGCATATTTTCCACCAGTCTTTCATAATTTTGGCTTTTTTAGTTTCCCAAGAAGTTTTCAACAACATCTTTGAAACCAAGCCATGCTTCTTTTTCTTTATTGGTCATTGTGTTCAGGAAATGATCGTCTGTCAATAACTTTCTAATCTGAGGACCTATAAAAACACCTTCCTTTATTTTCTCGTAGCTAATCTTTGGATATTTTTAACAAATGTACTTGAAACACTCACCTTCTCTATTCAATGCTTTGACATACTGCTTCATCAAGCCTAACTTAATGTGCAAGGGTTGTAGGAAGATTTTATTTGGTTCAACTAGATGTTCATGTAAAATGTTCTTTGATCCTGGGGTAAGATTCTCGATAGGAGGCCAAGTTTTCCTCTTCCAGTGTTGGTCACGTGCTCGGCTATCCCATTCGCAGATGAAACATGGCATCTTAGTGTATCCTGATTGCTGCCCAAGTAACATGCAAAGGACTTTGAGATCCCCACACAATATCCATCTGTGATTTTGATACTGAATTTTTTCCAGAAGCAGTTTCATGTTATCATAGGTCTCTTTTAAATGAGTAGAATGGGCCACTGGGATTGATGCATATTTGTTACCGTTGTGCAGTAACACTCCTTTTAGACTGGTTTTAGAGGAATCTATAAACAACCTCCAGTCACTGGTTTGGTATTCGATGCCTAGCTTGCACACTAATCCTGTGATGTCCTTGCAAAATACCAAGGGACCATCTTCTTCGAAAAAAGGCACGAAGTCTTTCTCACGATTTCTGTCCAAACGAAGTATGTGTCGGATGCCAATAAATTGTTCTCCTGCAATCTAGACCCCAAAAGTTCTGCAGAGTCCTTAGGCAGATTCAAATCCCTGACTAAGTCATTTAGTTCGGCTTGGGTTAATGGTTTAGGAGGATCTCGGTCAGCTGTTGGCTGTTCATAAACATCATCATTGTCTGAATTTGGAGTTGAATCAGAATCTGAATTGTATTGATCCAGACTCTCGGGTGGGCGGGGAATAGGAACTTCTTGACCATGGGGTACCGGCCTTATTGCAGATGGAAGACTTGGGTATTGAAGGCTCTCTTTATTCTTTGCATTATAACCTTTAACATTGCAAGAACAGAAGTAGCAGTCGTCGGTATGGTTTCTAGGCTCGCGCCATACCATAGGGATCCCAAATGGCAAACTTTTCCTTTTACCTTTGCTCCAATTCCTTAGTGCCGCAACACACGTAAGACAAACCTTGTGTGGAGCCCAACTTTTGTCTTGATCTCATAATTTAATTCCAAAATAAGCATGATAAGCTCTCTTAATGAAGGTCGTTACATTTGTCCTTTGTTTTACAACATACCGACCACAAATATAACAAAATATGTCTGGACTATGGGTACATCCTCTAGAAGCCATTATTAAAATTTTAAAGACGTAATGTTAGAATTATCTATCTGAAAAATATGAATAAACGAAATTAATTAAAGATAAAAAAGGTAAAAAATTACAAAACGCCCCAAAATTGTTTTGCTAATAACTTTAAAACTGTGAGTGACAGAAAAAAACTGGTAGCATTTTGTAATTCAGCGCAGCGAACTGCTTCAGAATCACAACTCAAAATAAAGAAATCGATTTTCATGCAGACCGGTGTTATCTGTAAATCTGAATACACTACAGAAATTAGCACAAAAAGTGCGCAACTATATAAGCAGAAACATTTCCCTCCATCATCTTACCCTCAACCGATTAAAAGGAAGAGTAATTTACACGTCGTCTACCATCACCTGGTCACGACAGAATGAACAATTCGGGGGGAAGCGAACCAAAGGCTAACCAAAGGACAGCAGAGGCGCCCCTATATTTGCATCGGAAAAAGTTCATCTAAAAAAATCCATCGCATCCTAATGATCAAAGAAAATAATAAATAAAGTTTCCTATGAGACCGCGCTTATGGGAATAAAACGCCCTAATGAAACTCTACACTCTTTTAGAATAAGTTATTAATACACACTTTATACAGTATATATATAATTCAATCTCATATACAGGACCTACATTGTCTATAAGATACATAAAAAATGAGAATGCGTTGTAAGACAAAAATAAAGTATCTTTCTTTCTCTCGAGCATACTGGAAATTGCTGAAGGCCTGTTCCAAAAATACATCAAACTATATATATATATATACAGGACCGGATCTAGAAGTTGCGAGGCCCTAGGTAGATCTAGAAATTGCGAGGCCCTAGGCCTATATATATATATATGAAAATATGGACTTAATTATCGGTACTATACCAGCAATATTAGAATCCCGCACAGACAGAACTATGCCAGCACTTAAAAATTAAACCAAACCAAAATAATCACGCATGGAAATTGTATAAGAAATATAAATAAACCATACAAATAAGTATAAATTATAATATGAATCAAGATTTGTATCGAAAATATAAGACAATGATTTCTAAGATTTATATAATATTATAGATAATGACTTTCCATAGTATACAAACGTTTTTCATATGTGATGTATAAGAGATGTTGACATTTCATTTTTTATAATAGTGAGCGATCGACTTAGGGTAAATATTAATGCTTTAATATTTGGTTCAGATGCTCCTTGAATATTACAGCAATGCTTTTCTACTTTTCTTCGAGCTAAACTCTTCAATTAATTGAGAATAATCTAATGAATTTGTTATATCGTTTTCTATTGATAACATAGCTAATGATTGCAATCTCGCTTGAGACATGGTGGAACGCAAATATGTTTTAATAAGTTTGAGACGCGAGAAACTTCTTTCAGCCGGAGCAACAGTAACTGGGATGGTTAATACTATTCGAAGTGCAACATAAACATTAGGATAAATCTCACTTAGTTTGAGAATAAAAACCCACTCTAATAGACAGAGTTTATTTCCACGACAGTTTCGACGCCCACTGGCATCCTCCTCGGGTGGATACAGAAACACAAATGAAACAAAACAAGAGGGAAAAACAGTTCAGGGATCGACCGTTAAGAAATTCGCACCTAGGTTGGATTCCATTCTCTCGAGACAGGAGGGGCATTTTCATTAAGTACATTCGCACAAATTTTAAAACTATCTTCCTGTTCTAAACATACAGATTCTATTATTTTTACATAATTATTACATTTATAATTAAATTTATTACATTTAATATTGCATAATTATTAATTACAGAAATTATAAATTTATTATTACATTGGTTATTACATTGTTGTTTATTATACAGAAATTATAAACCGAAAAACGAATTTCTCACTTAGTTGTTTTTGACCTATATAAACAAGGGCATTTCCGAGATCTGTTTTCTCAGGTATAAACCTGCAAAGTACTTTAAGTTCTTCATAGAGTTCTAAATCATTAATATCACTTGAACAAAACGCGCAAAACGGCTTCAGCGAGGCCCTAGGCGATCGCCTAGTTCGCCTATAGCTAAATCCGGGCCTGTGTATATATATATATATATATATATATATATATATATATATATATGATATAAACCGTGAGTAAAAAAAGAAAAAATTATTCAAAGGCTTTCCGTATGTTCAGAAACATCTCGTTAGGGAACGAGTTCTCACTCTTTTGCATCGTGATTTCACTGAGGCTGTTCAACCTCATATTCAGGACCTACATTAACTACAATATATGTAGCTAGCGGAACACACAGCCTTCAGAAGATGTAAACAGTTACTCTGTGGAGCAGTTCAAGTAAATGATAGCGTGAATCTTGCATATTATTTGACCGTGTAGAATTTTTCCTTGGCGAGCAACGCTTTTGAGGTTTTTCTTGTCCATGTAAGAGTATAAATACTGCTAATAGGGAAGACATTCGCATAATGGGGGCCGTCGTGCTTTTTAAAATTTGTAGTGAAATACTGTTTCAAACTCATTCTATCCAATCTCGCAAGATACAGTGTATATATATGTGTGTATATATATATATATATATATATATATATATATATATAACTGAAAACCATTAAATATTACATTTTCTTCTGTAGAGATCGACTACCGATATCGCAGATTAATAATAACGCGTGGTCATCGCTGATTTAGTTTACGATACAAAATTATTTCAGTTAACTTCATTTTCGTTGGACCAGAGGTAAATTTTTCCCGTAACTATGCGACATATTTTCATAAACATCAATCACACGTCTTTATTGACAATTGTGATAAAACTTTTATATTAAGTCACATGAATGGGTGCTTAGGACAGATAATTCAAATGAATGAATTTATTAATATCTTACAACCAGTTAATTTCTAGGAGAAAGAATCAGCGCGAGATATACCATTATAAAAGTTACGCCAGGAAATCCGGCCGAATATCGTAGACATACCAATATTATCTTAAGGAAATGCCTAATTCTTAACGTAACTTAACTGAACCTAACCTAACTTACATTTCTTTAGGGTGAATTTCACACTTAAACACATGAAATGAAAGAATGATCCAAACCATAAGGAAAAAAAGAAATGTTACCAAGTCCTTTCGTGTACTAAGCAGTACACCTCGTCGGGGAACGGAGAAGGCCAGTGACGAAAATATATACATATGTACAACGGAACAGAGAAATAAAGAGATTAGCACATGGTAGCAAGCATTGATTAAAAGCGAAAGACATTTTAACTTTACTTGTTCTAATGCTAGCAGCAACAGAGATGAGCTTTTCAGAAATTTACATCGTCTGCCATCTCCTGTCTCACATTTGTACCCGGAATCGTGGAAAATCTGTTCTTCGAGTCGCCAAAATTTGTGAGACGAAAAGTTTTAGATTCCACTTGGTCAAGTACGACTGTATGGTTTGAGACACCCCACACATGAAAAGCATACCCCATACATGGGTGAACAAAACTCCTGTACAGAGACAGCAACTGAGTGGTGTGAAGAAACTGCGGAACCGATACAACGCACCTAACCCCCTTACAAACTGTTTTAGAAAGAGGGTGTATGTATTCTTTCCAGGAAAGAGCACAAGAGAAGGAAACAATAAGAATGTTAGAAATGGAGAAACTGAGTTTTTGAACCAATGAAAGTCACGAGATTTTCTCTGACCCAGTCTGAGATAGCAGAAAGAGCAGAGGACTGTTGCATCACTCTAGAGAGGAAGACACAGATAGAAGGATTGAAACCAAAGGATAGCCGCTTCGAAGAACCCATACTAACGATCTGAAAGAAGGCTGGAAGAAAAGGGTTGATTAAGATTTTTTCTATTAAGGATGGATTCAAAACATTAAAAAGGCAAGAAAACAAAGCAAATGGAAGATAGTTGGAGGGTGGAGAGTGATCACCCTTCATTAGGACATGCTGAATGGAAGCGTACTTTGGGCAGGAAGGAATAGTATCAGGTGAAAGACAAAGACGAAAGAGTTTTCCATGATTCCGGGTACAAATGTGAGACAGGAGATGGCTGACGACGTAAATTTCTGAAAAGCTCATCTCTGTTGATGCTAGCATTAGAACAAGTAAAGTTAAAATGTCTTTCGCTTTTAATCAATGCTTGTTGCAATGTGCTAATCTCTTTATTTCTCTGTTCCGTTGTACATATGTATATATTTTCGTCACTGGCCTTCTATGTTCCCCGAAGAGGTGTACTGCTGAGTACACGAAAGGACTTGGTAACATTTCTTCTTTTTCCTTGTGGTTTGCATCATTCGTTCATTTCATGTGTTTAAGTGTGAAATTCACCCTAAAGAAATGTAAGTTAGGTTAGGTTCAGTTAAGTTACGTTAAGAATTAGGCATTTCCTTAAGATAATATTGGTATGTCTACGATATTCGGCCAGATTTCCTGGCGTAACTTTTATAATGGTATATATCGCGCTTATTCTTTCTCCTAGAAATTAACTGGTAGTAAGATATTAATAAATTCATTCATTTGAATTATCTGTCCTAAGCACCCATTCATGTGATTTAATATAAAAGTTTTATCACAATTGTCAATAAAGACGTGTGATTGATGTTTATGAAATATGTAGTATTGCCAGTATATACATATATAGCATAGTTACGGGAAAAATTTACCTCTGGTCCAACGAAAATGAAGTTAACTGAAATAATTTTGTATCGTAAACTAAATCAGCGATGAACCACGCGTTGTTATTAATCTGCGATATCGGTAGTCGATCTCTACGGAAGAAAATGTAATATTTAATGGTTTCAGTTATATATATATATATATATATATATATATATATATATATATATATATATATAATACTGTATCTTGCGAGATTGGATAGAATGAGTTTGAAACAGTATTTCACTACAAATTTTAAAAAGCACGACGGCCCCCATTATGCGAATGTCTTCCCTATTAGCAGTATTTATACTCTTACATGGACAAGAAAAACCTCAAAAGCGTTGCTCGCCAAGGAAAAATTCTACACGATCAAATAATATGCAAGATTCACTCTATCATTTACTTGAACTGATCCACAGAGTAACTGTTCACATCTTCTGAAGGCTGTGTGTTCCGCTAGCTACATATATTGTAGTTAAAGTAGGTCCTGAATATGAGGTTGAACTGCTTCAATGAAATCACGATGCAAAAGAGTGAGAACTCGTTCCCTAACGAGATGTTTCTGAACATACGGAAAGCCTTTGAATATTTTTTTTCCTTTTTTCACTCACGGTTTGTATCATATATATATATATATAGTTTGATGTATTTTTGGAACAGGCCTTCAGCAATTTCTAGTATGCTCGAGAGAAAGAAAGACAGTTTATTTTTGTCTTACAACGCATTCTCATTTTTTATGTATCTTATAGACAATGTAGGTCCTGTATATGAGATTGAATTATCTATATTCTGTATGTATAAAGTGCGTATTAATAAGTTATTTTAAAAGAGTGTAGGGTTTCATTAGGGCGTTTTATTCCCATAAGCGCGGTCTCATAGGAAACTTAATTTTTTTTTTCTTTGATCATTAGGATGCCATGGATTTTTTTAGATGAACTTTTTTCCGATGCAAATATAGGGGCGCCTCTGCTGTCCTTCGGTTAGCTTCCCACGAATTGTTCATTCTGTCATGACCAGATGATGGTAAACGACGTGTAAATTACTCTTCTTTTTAATCGGTTGAGGGTAAGATGATGGAGGGAAATGTTTCTGCTTATATAGTTGCGCACTTTTTGTGCTAATTTCTGTAGTGTATTCAGATTTACAGATAATTTACCAGTGAAATCGTATTAAAATCATTAAAATTACATTATTTTTAATACACGAAGGCTAGGCAAGGGAGAATATCGCAAAATGACCCTCCCCAAATAAAAAAGAAAAGGAGGGAGTCAAAATAAAGTTCGACTGCTGTCATCCAAAACTTCACCGCTCTCTTACAGGACCTCTAATCAGCCAGTGCGACTGCTGTCATCCAAAGCTTCACTCATTCTCAATATAAAACGGGGAAAAATTTAATAAATGAATAAAAGAAATCCAAAATATGAAACTCGTGTGACACGGAAAAAGTTAATTCACTTCAACGAGTTAATTTTTGTAATTATCCAAAATATATAACTTAGTAGGCCTTGTATATATAAAGAGTACTATGTTTGCGGTTTTATTTATTCCAATATATATATATATATATATATATAGAGAGAGAGAGAGAGAGAGAGAGAGAGAGAGAGATAGGTAGATAGACATGTGTATCATTGACACTCGGCAAGAAACAGGAATCGTGATGAGGCTTGTACGAGCTTATCAGATTTTAGAAACGGGTATTGTGTGCTAAACAATCAGAAGTGTCAGAAATATAATATTGAATCAGGGTTTGAAAAACACCTGTTCTAAATTTGCCTTCCTGCCAGAAATTATTATTATCACCGCGAGCATTTAAAGCTGACGTTTTTCACGTCTGATGATGTAGTGACCCACGGCGTGTACTAACAGAAATTTCGAATTCGTTGTTGGCAAAATATAAATTAGAATATATATATTATATATATACATATATATAAAATGTTTGCTGAAGGATCCGATGTAATAAAGTGACAGGTTTCAGATTTGTTTACAACTTTTAGAGATATAGGCTTAGCCTAATCTCGAGTCTTCTTCATTTAAATGGTCACGAGCAGATTAGAAATATGTATATATTTATGATAATGTATTCAGATTTTTTGCTCTCACCATCCAGGGAATTTCTGCATAACCTTTTGAAATAAATTTCTTCTACCTGGACACTCCTACAGAAAATATTTCATTTTTTTCCTAATTTGTTTCAGTTCTAACCCGGATAGTGAAACAACTTCTGTTTTGACTGGCACTATATATATATATATTTTATATATTAGGGTGTTTCATACTTATAGGGTAAAATAAAAATGAGCTTGGAGTTTTAATCCACACGTTTCTCCGTATTCTAAAGAACAAGAAAACACGTTTGTGCAAGTTTGAACCAGATCGCGCTGCATTTAGAGGTCCCCAACTTTGACGACTTTTTGTCAGTTCATTTCTCGCCTGCCTGCAGTGAAGACGGTTTTCTTCGTCACTTGAGCGGTTCGTGTTGTATAGCCTATTGGACAACTATGGAGGTAATTATATATGCTACTAATTATCTCATTTTACTGTGGTATTGAAATTTATTATTATTTAATTTCTGTCATTTTACTGTGGTAGTGATATTTATTATTAATATTACATGAAATTAATTAGTCTGTTGCATATTGGACAACTAAGCTGGTAATTATTTATGATACTAATTAATGTAATTTTACTGCGGTATTGAAATTTATTTAATTAATGAATTGTCAAAGAGAACGTAGTGTACACGTATCAGTTTTATAAATAAAGAAAAGCAGTAACTGGGACTCGAACCAGTGTCATAGCCGTTTGGCGGCATCGCTCAAGGCGGCGTACACAGCACGCTATCCACTCCCTAGATGGTGTAATGGATAGCGTGCTGTGTACGCCGACTTGAGCGATGCCGCCAAACGGCTATGACACTGGTTCGAGTCCCAGTTACTGCTTTTCTTTATTTAATTAATGAAATTAATTACGATGTGAAATTATTTCTGTGGAATTATTTAGTTTGTTTTCTTTTCCAGGTGTCTACCAGAGCGAAAACAGAAGTGTTTCTTATTGGCCAGACGGATGCGAACATCACATCAAGTGGCCTTCCAACTCAGTTGCAAGTACTCAAAAAGTACTTTTACCACCAAAAGGAGCAAAAATTTGGACGTACTAAATGCCTGAACCTGTGCCTCGATGCCTGTCTCATATTTTGGGAGAGAGCGAGAATCCCCATGATGCGTCGAGATTCGGCCTTGAGGAAGATGGAATCCCTTCTCAAGGAATACGACCGGCTTGTGAAGCACAAGTCACATAAAGCAGAGTCCTTCCGAGTGAAGGAGGCGATGTTCAAGGAGGCAATAGCGAAGGAGATCATGGACATTGCTCATTCACAGGCTAAGGAAATGATGAAGAATCAGGAGGACATCCACTTTCTCGACATGCAGCGTGAAGATCCAAATTCCTGCAGCATGGGCCCTGTTGACATGAAGCTTCACTATAAGGAGATTAGGAAAAGGAAGAGGCTGGACAAGATTAAGGAACAACAGGAGGCCAGGAAGGAACAAGGAGCTGCAGAAGATACGGGGGCTTTAGTGATTTCAACTTCGTCAGAGACTGACTCAGATGTCGTTGACCCAACCGTGGAAGTTTTTCCATCCTCCTCCAAGGGAAATACCAAGAAGCGACGCAGGAATCTGATCTCACAGGATGTGACGACTACCTACGATCGGCTGAATATTTCGTACCGCGATTCAGCTATTTCGTACGCTGCAGCGGCTAAATCACTAGGTTTTGACTTGGATGAACTGTCCATTTCTGCCAGTACCATGTACCGCACACGCAAGGCTCTCAGGAAGGTGGCTGCTGAAAGTTATCAATCCGACGAAGTTTGTCCTGGTCAGCCTCTTGTCTTGCATTGGGACGGTAAGCTCCTACCTGACAATGAGCAATGGAAGGAGAGCGTTGACCGGATCGCCGTCCTCGTCTCTGGCGACGGCAAGGAGAAGTTGCTCGGCGTTCCTAAGGTGACGTCCGGAACCGGCGAGAAGATAGCGCGAGTTTGCTTGGATTTGGTCAAGGAACACAGGATGGAAGAGCGCGTGCGGGGACTGTCTTTCGACACGACAGCGTCGAACACCGGGATTCATATCGGGGCCTGCGTCCTGATTGAGAAAGGTCTTGGCAGAGAACTCATGTACTTCCCCTGTCGGCATCACATCTATGAAGTCATCCTCAGCTCCGTCTTCAAGCGTGCATACGGCCCTTCAAGTGGCCCCGATATACCCGTTTTCAAGAGGTTTCAGGCACAATGGAAGTTCATCGACCGGTTGGACGTGCGGCCGTACGATTTTGCTCAAGTCAATGACTCTATGAGGGAACTGAGGGAGAAGTCAGTCCTGCTGGTGAGAGGGATGATGAGCACGTCGCATCAGCGCGATGACTACAAGGAACTGCTACAGTTGGTTCTCATCTTCCTGGGAGAAGCAAAAGTGGTGGATTTCCCTCTCAGAGCCCCTGGCGCTTACCATCACGCTCGTTGGATGGCGATAGCCATCTACTCCTTGAAAGTAATTCTACTGAAGAAGCAGTTCAAGATGTCGAGTCACGAGTTGGAAGCTCTGACAGCCGTAGGTCTCTTCGTGTCCCTCGTCTACATCCGAGGTTGGACTCGTGCTGCAACCTCAAGCAAGGCTGCCGCAGTTGATCTGGAATTTCTGCGTGACGCGGAAGCCTTTGCCATGTCGGGATATTCGTGTGTTAACGCTGCGCAAGAAGCCATGTCTCGACACCTATGGTACATCTCTGAGACTCTTATTGCCATGGCGTTCTTCGACGCAGATGTGGCAGATGAAGAAAAGGCTCAGATGGTCGTCAGTTTGGGTAAGCCCGCATCAAAAAAGGAACTCAAGCGACCCCAAGGGAAGAACGTCAGGAATCTTGCCTCGAAACACCTGGCGGAGTTCGTGACAGGAAAGACGATGGCTTTCTTCCATGCATTCGACTTGGACACAGAATTCTTGAAAAAGCCAGTTGCCGAGTGGACTGAAGTAGAGGGCTTCAAGCAAGCAGCAGCAACTGTTAACAAAATCTCTGTCGTCAACGATCGGGCCGAAAGAGCCATCGCGCTCACCAAAGAGTTCAACTGTTCTCTGACGAAGAACGAAGAGCAGAAGCAGTATTTGCTCAAAACTGTGATGCAGCATAGGGCGAAATACCCGAATAAAACCAAGAAGGATTTCATGGACAAATGATTCGCAAGAAGTGGTTATGTTTTTTGTATCTTTGTGAAAATGTGTAGTGAAATGGTACTCGTTTGTTGAATAAAAATTCATTGACAGATTTTTGTTTAATTTTTTCCGTTTATGATCTGCCAGAGCATCAAACTGGGGACCCGTAAACTTTAAACTATTGAATTAATACTTCGGTTTATCAGTCTCCTCAGCAAATGGAACAAGGGGATCCATGTGGATTAAAATTTTTCCAAACTTTTAATTTATGAAACACCCTAATATATATACATATATATTATATATATATATCATACAGTGAAGGACTAAAATACTTTACAAATATTTATTTATTGTTTACTTTTCAAACAACTGGTGAAATGTGAAGTTTATTTACATTACATGCTTAAATTTTATAGTGATTTCCCTCGTATGTTTAGATATTATTTATTGAATATCTCGCAAAGAGACATCGTTTCATAGATTCGGGACAGTAGCAAATTGGATTGAAGAATGCTTAAAGACCGGTTCTGGGGCATTTTCTTTCGCAGATGGGTATACTTTGGTATTTTAATTGACATCTGTGTCAGTAGGCGTACGGAAGACATCTTAATATTGGTTTTAAATTGACAATGACGGAATGAAATAAATAATTACGGTAAAAATCATGTCAAACGGAGTTGATTCACTTCTCTTAACAATTTTATATATTTGTTATGAATTTATATATATATATAATATATATATATATAATATATATATATATATATATATATATATATATATATTCGCTGTATTCTTATGAGAGTATTACACAAGTAAACAGCGAAATGAAACATATGAAAGTCGAATGTCCCGTTATGATCCCTCGAGAAATTACAGTGATTTTATAATAATTATGACGAAACGATTGCCTTTTCTTTGGTTTAATTTCCTTGCATGTAAACAAATTCATGCGTGGCTTTTGTTTCAGAAGTAAATGCAGCTCCATTTGCCTCCAAGATACATAAATTGCACACAAACATCTACGTTAGATGCGCGTTTAACCGTGTATGTTATGACAGAAACTTTCCCGCGTTCGTGCCTCAGGGGTAACAATATTTCCCAATTATAAGCGAAGTGATGGCACTGCGGATGGCTGGTCCCTACGAGGCTGTGTGCTTAAGATGGAAAGTTAAAAGATGTAAGAAAATTTAAAGACGAATAAAAGTTTTAAGGGAAAGAGGAGGTAATCCGAGTGAAAATTGCGCAATCTCTGTACGCGCTAACAAATGCTTCTAACTGGAGGTTTAAGGCAAGATAAACACCTAGTCCCTTTATAAAAGATTCGACCGAATTACTTTGAACTACTCTGGCTGACTGAGGAAAAATGTTTAGCTTCATTAGAATTAAAATGTTTACCCACTAATTTGAAACCATTACTGCGAGTTGTATTTGCATTTTTTAATGTGAAATATTTTTTGGCCTTGACATCAAACCTTTAATTATTTTAAATACCTGGATTAAATCTCGAACACGCCTTTTCACGAGTGAGAATAAATTTAACGTTTCTAAATGGGCAGCGTATGATTTATTTTTAAGTCTAGGAATCATCTTAGTACCACTTCTATTAAGAGAAAGGCGTTTATTAAGATGAAAGAACAATATTAAGAGAAACGAAACAATTGAATATTTTCATTTAACAATAGTCGCATTGTGAAAACATGTTTGGGTGGAAATTTCCTTTCAGTCAATGGTCGGATTTGGAACTGCGAAGGTGGATTGTGTGTGTGTGTGTGTGTGTGTGTGTGTGTGTGTGTGTGTGTGTCCCGCGGATTTTTCTTTCCGCACGAGTTGCTCGTTTATTATTTTACGCCAGCCTTAGACCCATGGTTGTGATTTATTTTCCGTACGATTTGTTTTATCCTCACCTTAGACCTACGGGGAAACATTAGGGTACCCTGATTAACGAGACCCGTCCCGGGGCACGAACCCGGATCCTTTTAGCAAACAAACGTGCATTGTGACACCTGGCTGATGCCTAGGGCCCCCAGAAACCTGACGGACTGATGCCTAGGGCGCCCAGCAATCGGACGGGGCGATGCCTAGGGTGTCCAGCAACCGGACGGGGTAATGCCTAGGGCCCCCAGCAACCGGACGGGGTAATGCCTAGGGCCCCCAGCAACCGGACGGGGTAATGCCTAGGGCCCCCAGCAACCGGACGGACTGAAGGCTAGGGCACACAGCAACCGGACGGGGTGATGTCGGTATAAACTATCAAATGCGAGTTTAGCGTCTTGCACCGTAGAACGTAAAGACAATATATATTTTTCCTGTATTAATATGATTATACGTTTCGTATATTTTCAATATATTTAATATAACTATATTTTCCCTGAACTAATATTTTCATCGTAATATGTTTTGTATATTTTCAATGTATTTAATATAGCTGCTTAACACACAATAAATCATCTGAAATATGTGTGAAGGAATGAAAAACATCTGTTCTAAAATTACCTTGTTGCCAGAAGTGCTTATAACGTATACACTTTGGGAACAAAGACAATAGCGCCTGGCATTTCGAAGATATCTATGGGGCATTTCAGTTCGCACCACTATCTACGTCCCGTCCTGTGCAAACAATGGACGAAGATCGAAAATAAAATTTGATGTTTGTAATTCTAAAATATAAAATTTATGTAATGTGTTCTCTTTTAAAGCTATATTATATATATATATATATATATATATATATATATATATATATATATATAAAAGATGTATATATTGTGTGTTGTACCAAATTTACCGTCAGTTTTTTCCCAATCCGCTTTGTTTCTAATTTATCTGGAGAAAAAACACGGATTATGATACCATAAAAGTGGAAGATAATTTATTACCCATAAGGGTCAGGCAAAAACTTGTGATGTAGTGATGTAGTGGGTGTAAAATACTATATCTTGGATAGCAATCATGATTTTTAGATTAACTTTTTTCTTCTTTATTCTGATCATTATGCCGTGGCTATCACCATGGTTACCACCCGCTCCGGGTCTGGAAACCAATTTTTTTCTGGTCATTAGGCCGTGGCTATTACCATGGTTACCAACAGGTCTCGAACCCGAATTGATCATTATGTCATGGCTATCACCATGGTTACCATTTTTTCTGGCCATGGTGTTCTTTTTTCCCGTACGATTTGGCATCAACCGGACGAGCTGATGCCTAGGGCGCCCATCAATGTCGCAAATGTCTCAATGCAATGTTGCAAGATGGTGCACGATGTTGCAAGATGCTACCATGCAATGTTGCAATATGTTGCCACTTAATATAACTATGTATTTTTTCCTGTACTAATATTTTGATAATACTGTTTTGTATATTTTCAATATATTTAACATAACTGTGTATTTTTCCTGTACTAATATTTTGATAATTCACCGTTTTGTATGATTATATATTTTCTATTCATGATGCCATTATTTGACCATATATATGTCCCGTTTTATATCCAGAATGATGTATTGGTGTTTTATTTATTCCTTGTACACAATTATGTCATTTGTTTGTTTTCGGATTTCAGAGTAGTTAATAAATTGCTATTTGTCAAATCGGTCTTCTAAGCCAACTGACGGATGAATATAAGGATTAATTAAATACATGGCGCAATCTGACAACTCATCTTTCTAAGCCAGATGACGGAAGAATGTAAGGATTAATTAAATAAATATTGCTATCTGGCAACTCAGCCTTCTAAGCCTACTGGCTGCTTAATATATGGAATAAATAAATAATTAATCTGGCAACTCAACCTTCTAAGCCAACTGGCTGATTAATATATGAAATATTTAAACAGATATTGCTATCTGGCAACTCAGCCAAGTGGCTGATTAGGGGTCCTATAAGTGAGCGGCAGGGTGGGTGAAGACCTCATATGCGCTTGGCTGGCGCCAAGCGAAGACCCTTCCTCTGGGTCCTCTCCTGCTCTCTCTCTCTCTCTCTCTCTCTCTCTCTCTCTCTTAGGTTAGGTTTGCCCCCTTTGGGGTGTGAGGCCGTCCCAGCTTCTCCCCCAAAGAGGTTCCCCAGGTTAGGTATGCCCCTTTGGGGGGGTGAGGCCGTCCCACCTTATCCACCAAAGAGGTTCCCCCAGGTTAGGTATGGCCCTTTTGGGGGGGTGAGGCCGTCCCAACTTCTCCACCAAAGATGTTACCCCTGGTTAGGTATGCCCCTTTGGGAGGTGAGACCGTCCCATCTTCTCCCCCAAAGAGGTTTTGCAACAAAGGGGGGGTGGGGGATCTTGCAACAAAGCGCGGTGGGGTTTGGCACCAAGGGGTGGGTGGGGGTGCCTTGCAACAAGGGGGTGGAGGTTGGCACCAAGGGGGTGGGGGTGCTTTGCAATATTATGCAACATTATGCAATTGCATTGCACTCGTCCAGTTTGCCACCATACTACTCACGCATTATGCTATTCGCCTTTCATCTTGAGTCTTTGAATATTCTATGATGGAGCTAAGAGTTATCTTAAGAATTATCGTGCATTCATTTAAAGTATACCCCATTAACACGCGGATTTTATTTTAACGTGAATAGATTACGCAAGTCTGCATTTCAAACCAAAGTACGAGATGTTTTATTTCCATTACGAGTCTTATACAATTTTGCCATGCTGATTTCAAATTTCACAACCGTTTTTATGCATCACGTCAGGATTTTTCATAAAATATGAGTCAGATATATTCATAATATGTATTAAACAACTAAATTTCAAAGAGTACAAGAGTACAAAATTATAAGAAATACAAAGACAATACATTTCAAAGTAAATTCATCTTTGATACTTAAGTGATACATAATAGATCAATCATGATTGATAAGTAGGACAAAATCGTCGTTTTTTTGCTCGCTTCTGGTGCTGCATTTCTTCCGAACCTTCCCGTTTCAGAGACCAGTAGAAGTCTGCCATCATGTTGACATCCCACCTTCCTTGGTATCTTTTTTCCAGTCTTGATATCCTGGTGGAATTTTTCTTAACCTGACCTAGCGCAACGTAATCAGGCCCGAAATCTGAAACCGTGCACGAGGTTGGGAATGGCATGAAGCAGGAAGAGAGCGATTCTAGAAAAATTTCGAGATTCTCTCTTTCGTACTTTTCATTCCTCAATGAAGAAAATGACTAAGGCCAAGATTGGGAAAAATTATACCGTAAATACTTGTATATAATCACCAATTAACCAAGTTAGTTGAGCACTTTTTAGGACCGAAGTCGTATTTCTCAGTTGCGGATACTGTAGTATTAACCAGAATGGAAGAAAAAAACTTGATTGATAGTTAATTCAACGAATTTTATTACCATAAATAAAGCCTTAGGTACATACGCTTTTCGGAGATAATAATAATAATGTTTGGGGGCTGCTCAGCCCTTTTCGTAATATGTTAAAGGGACCTACAGTATAGTGGGACCTTGAGTAGTATGACCGCAAAAGGTTAGAGTGCAATGCAATTGCAAATGTTGATAAATGTTGCAAAGGGGGAGGGGAAATGTTGCAATAGGTTATGCAACAAGGGGAGGTGTTATCCCCTTTGGGGGAGAAGGTGGGACGGCCTCACCCCCCAGAGAGGGAGAGAAAGGAGGAGGGTCTTTGGGGGAGAAGTTTGGATGGCCTCATCCCCCCAGGCCTCACCCCCCAAAGGGGCATACCTAACCTAAGAGAGAGAGAGAGAGAGGAGAGAGAGAGAGGAGAGAGAGAGGAAGAGAGCATCCAGCTTCTGCGAGAGGCAGAAGCTCAATGAGAGTTCACCCGAGCGCCCGCTCTCTTATAAGGTCCTAATCAGCCAGTTGGCTTAGAAGGCATAAATGGCCTGTATATATTAATAACCTTCGAACGAATTAAAACCGCACACAAACGCACATACTCTCCCCGACTATACGCCCATAAAGCCCATATTACCACATACACACATACACATATATATATATATATATAAACAGATGCATGCAAAGCCCCAACAGCAAAATATATACGAGCACAACCACCACACAAAAAACACCACTTCACCACCAATCGTCTAAGTATAGACTTTTAGGAGCTCATCCTATCAACACCACGTAACCGATATGAGGGTTACAACCAAGCGTCGAAACTTAGAAGATTGGTGGTGAAGCAATATTACACAACCATCACACCGACCTCCACAGCTCCAGTACCACCACCACCGCTTTACTTACCAGCTCCTGGTAGACCGACAAGGTTTCTAGAAACGACCCAAAAGACAGAGCTATTAATCATAAACAAATATGTTAATGGGGCCAAGGGGTAGACCGACAAGGTCTCAAAAAAAGGCAACGTCAATAGTTTTTCTATTGAGCTTCTCGTGGTGGTGAAACACCACGAGGCCAATTCGACATTTGGTAGGAGATCTTTTAAACAAAAAATCGAATAAGATAAACTAAGTTTATTACAAAAACAAATTTTCGCCATAATACACAATTTTATCCTTAAACTATAACATAAAAATCATTATGATTTTTAAAACAAAATAGAAATTAAATTAGGGGTAACTTATTAATTTTTCCTCTTTTACTCAATTATTGTGTTTCAATATAAATTTATATTTAAGACAGATATATATGTGTGTGTGTGTGTGTATATATATATATATATATATAAAATAAAACAATTGATAAATAATATTGTTTTTAGCTCTAGAAGGACGCAACGGTTCGATGAAATTTAGATTGCGGCAGATCAGCGCCTGGTCAGTTTGCTTGACGCCTCAGAAAAACAAATTTACTTTTCCAAACAAAACTTCTCTCTCTCTCTGCAAATCTGTTTCATTTCTGAAAGAAATCTATGGAATGGATAAGTTATATTTTACACGCCCCCAGAATTCGCGGCTCGTCCAATTACAGCCCAATGGGCGGAGCTTCAGAACGAGCCCAGGACCTCTGGTTGGTGGGTAGTCACGCTTACACGTTATAACCCACCCAAATTTCACCGACGGCCAATAGGAAACTCGTAATTCGGCTATTGGGGGTGGTTACAATTACGACCCCGTACATAAAAGGGGGCATTTTCATCTGGATTCCACAACAGTTGTATTTATCAAAGAATAACCACAGAACTATATCGACATGAGTCAATGACAACAGCTTTACTGCTCCCTGCAGTTGTTTGAAGATGGGGACCTCTATGCAGGGACTACACACCACCTTTTTGGAGCGGCTGACCGGAAGGCCCTACTTTAAATGCAAAGCATTGCAGAAATTTGTGAAGGCAGGAAAGAATCGACCGATGAAGTGGACATTGAAATGTAAGTAATTAATTTAATTTGTGATTCGGGTTATGTATATATTGTTTCATTCAGTGCCAGTGTTAAATAATTTATAGAAAGCCATAATAAATGCGCAATGGGAAACTAGTTTGTGATTTAAACGGAAGGCCGGGCTATGTATAAATAAAGTTTCATTCAGTGCAAGTGTTATAATTTATAAAAAGTCGTAATAAAACCGGTGCCGGCAGGCGATGCGTAGCACACCCAGCTAATCTTCCTTCCTGATAACGTCATTTAGACAGCGAATTTTATTATGCGATGAAGGTGTCCATTGAAAATGAAATTTTATTACACGTTTTAGAATTACCAAAACTTTAAAGAATTGCCTACGGTCCCGGGTTCGAGACCCGTTGCTGGCTGATGATACGTAGTACATCCAGCTAATCTTACATTTGAGCCCAGATAGGATATCTGCTGTGTGATTATTATTTGACCCGGGTGCTCTAATCCTCTAATCGGCATTTTCTCTTATTATAACTCTCTCTTCCCATATATATATATATATATATATTGATGTATGTGTCAACATCTTGGTTTCGGGCTCGTTACCCGGTGCTGGCTGATGGCACGTAGTACACCCAGCTAATCTTCCTTTTAAGCTGTAAATTAGTGTACTTGTAACGCCTTGCAGCTTTCTCTCTCTCTCTCTCTCTCTCTCTCTCTCTCTCTCTTCATATATATATATATATATATATGTTCCTCTGTGTGTGTTTTGTTTTGATGAAAAACAATAGATTCTTAATTATTGTCCATTCGGTGTCGCCTTCGTGGTTATTTCAGCAGATATATATATATATATAATTATATGGTGTGGTTGTAATAATACTTTTCTAATCCTCCCAATTTTTCGTAAATGTTTCATTAGCGGGTGTCCTCAATTATAGCCTAGTTAGCATTAGCACTGAGCTAGGATTTCTGAATACAAATCGATTTATGAAAAAATGAACTATAATTAAAAAAGATTCAGTATAAACTAATCATGCTAATTTCTCCTTAAAGGACCGATGCGGAACTTGATCGTGTTATAGCTACTTTTCGCGACAGCTTTGATAAAAGGCAAATAAACGACGGTGATTTGGAGATTTTATCGCGCAGCCAACCCAGTGACCTGAATAGCGAGGTCGAGGTATTGGCTCACATCCGGACCAACGAATGCCAGGTCATCGAAGAATTAATGTAAGGTTTTTGTGGTTCAGAACAAAACACATTGTATTTTCATTCAATTTACTAAATGATAGAAGGCATGTTTTAGTACAACTCGGCTTACAGAACTAGCGTCATTAAATAAGACTAACATTAATGGAGACATTTTACACATTATAGCTACAATTATAGACACACGTAAAACCTTACACAATATAGTTACAATTATATATAGACACATAAAACTTTACACAATACAGCGAGTGCCCACAAATGGGAACCTTTATTTTATCTGTCTGCATACCAATTCATCATTCATCTCAGTGTTGCACGAATCGAATAATTTTAAAAAAATTATAAATCCCTTCCCACGTGACATGTGCAGGAGAAATAAAAGACAGTACATGACACAGGTATTACTAAAATATCCTTGGAAACGGTAAGGATTCCAGGCAATTTCAGGGATATGCACTATGCAGCTCTTCGATAAATTGTACAACAACAGTGCCGAGTGCCGAGTGAATCAAAATAGTACATTCTTTCCCTAATTTTCTAACCAGATCATGGATAATGTTGACGATATTTGATCCTTGTATCCTTGTTCCTTCAACAATGACCTCGCCTGTATCGGTCTACTGTATGATGGGGTCCTCACTCAATAGATTATAAAGACTTTAACCTTTATTCCTTAATATATGTGGAAGACAGCTTTTTAATACATGCTCGAGGTGTTGCGTTCCGTTATTCTGTGGTTGGTCATCTATAACGTCGGCTCCAGGTCCTATGTCGCCATGCTCATCGTTGCTCGCGCTGTGCCTAATAACCACGGGGAGCTCTGTCGGATGCTTATAATATTCGAACTCATGAAGAAATTTCTGCAGAGCCTCTTGGTACAAGATCCTTTTCTCATCAGGTGACTTTTCACTGTTTAATAGGGCTAACAATTCCCTTTCCATTCTTTTAAGCCTACTTGTAAGGGGTTCTAGAACCGTGTCTGGATTCTTTCAACTTTATAGTGAAGCATACACCTCGTACGGAATCAGTACCACTTTCTACATTATATTAATCTAGTCAGTAAAGGTCCCAAAACTGAAAAAAAGATGGGGAGGAATGATCCCCCTCTTTTTACGATAATTCGCTTTTTCTTCCCCACAGTTTGACTTTTACGAGCGAGCGATCGTATTACGTTTTTGTAACGACGTAGGCGAGCTTTCTCAGGCGGTCTCATTGGCACATTACATTTTATAACATTAAGGCAGATTTCACAGATGCATTTTAAAAAGTTGGAGTCGATATTTTTAACAAACATCTGCTGCAATGCCCGGGGCAATCATTGATAGATTTTTATTAATTCACGATATTTCTTCAGCCTATTTGTCATTCTGCAATATACACCGTTTCAGGCTCGTTTGGGAATATATTCGTTCTTAGAAGCACCCTAAACGTGTTTCGCGGGTGAAGGTCACAAAGCAAATATCCGTAACGCTGACTTGTGGCTTCTTTATAAACCTCCAAAAACTCCTTACGCTGATTCGGGAACATTTGATTGGCTAATACCCCAATTTGTGACACATCTCTACGTTGTGCGAATAAGACTAGATATTGTGTATTTAACGACACATCGCGCATGTATATATTTTTGAAAAATAGATTCTGATTGATGAAGAATACGCTTATGTTAAGATGGTGGGAGAACACTGTAAATGTCTCGGCAAACGTTTTATCCATTTCCAACATGAGATCGTCAATTACAATGACTGTATGCTCATTTCCCTTTAACGAATTAACGTCATATACACCTTTGTGGAACAAAATATCATCTTGGTACTCGTTGAACACTGATTGATACGTCGAATAGCACCATATTACTTTATGCACAAATTTTGAGAACATCTCCCCCTTATCTTTAATGATTTTAAACATTAAAACAGTTTTACCACATCCTGTAGGGCCAGATATAATACATGTGGAAGGGCTTGTGAACCTGAATTTTTCTACAGATTCCATCTCTAACACGTCACACCCCTAAGTGGGTCATTTACAAAATATAACAAAATTTAAGTACTGTTCCTTATATTCTTTTTTTTCTTCCACAGAACCGTGAATGACGACGATGTACAGCCCCCATCATCAGTATTGCAGATGGCCCTGATGACCGTGTAGCTAGAGACTCCATCCCCGCTGACGAACCCTCACCAGCGATACCTGTAGCACGCGACAATTCAAAGCGGAAGCATGATTAAGAACCCTTCACGTCAGGTTTAAAGCAAGCCAGGATTGCGCCGGTTGTTAGACCCACAGTAATGGAGCCCCAACCCTCTACGTCTTATGACACAACCTCCACAATAGTAACTTCCACAAATATACTCCCTTATTCCTGTTCAATTCCGGGTACTTCCTCCACACCAGCAGCTTCTCGTGCTGTGGAGGAAGGTATAACATTCGAGTTGGTGGGCACCGCTACCCCTACCCCTGCCCTGACTAGCAATCGGTACGTGGTCAGGGTTGACGCTGGATCCGTGTATACCAACGGACTGCGAAGCGTAGTTGAAGGTATTGTGAAGTTTGCCCTTCAGAACCGCGACGAACGTGAAGTCCGGACGAGGTTGTCCTTCAGGTTCAGGTCAGATGACGGGAATGTAGATGATTTTTTAGTAGTAATACCGTTCAGATGCTTGGCAGCTGTAGACAGAATATATCTTGGGCCGTATAATGCAGGCCTCTCAAAGTAGTACAACCTTCAATATGGACAACTTCACGGTAGATATTGACAGAATATTCTGGGTTGCGGGTCATAGTGCCACACCTTATACTCTTAATTTTAATTCTCAGTCTGTTTACAGAAAACATTCAAACGTCGATCGTGGTTGCGGATTTATAGCAATAGTCTTAGCTCATATGTTCACTGTGCTAAATACAATCGCGTATAATATCTGGCTGCCAACGGTTGTGCAGCGTGCCCGTAAACTGGCTTCAGATTGTAAGCTTGAGTATGAGTGTAATATGCGTCCTGAAGAGCTGAGAAGGGTAGAACAGGAAATAAATGTTCGTATAGTTGTATTTGGAATGGATGATCGTCGTAGGACTGTGTATTTTTTAAAAGCTGTGAGAGATCGTACAAGACCTCTACTTATTTTAGGATTGTCAGGAACATCGTATCTCCCCATCCATAATATAAGGACTCTCTACGCTAGTTATGATAAAAGTCGAAAATATGGAAGGCATCATGATTTGTATAAGGGATGTCTCGAGTTTGCGGATGATATAGTGAAACATTGTAAGGAATGCTACATGGTATGTGAGCAGTATAAAAGCCCCAAATGTGAAAGTCGTGTAGTTGAAGCTGAGAAGAGTGAATGTAATGTGTGCAGACGTAAATTTTTCGATAATAAATGCTTTGAGCTCCATAAATCAAATGGCACTTGCAGGAAAATGAGAATCTGTGAATGTGGCATGTTTCATATAATGGAAATTGGAGTAAGTTTGTACATAAATGCGATGAAATTCACTGTTCTACATGTCATGAAAAATATAAGGCGGATGGAGTGAAGCATGTGTTATATGAAAGATGCTAAGCCTAAAAATAGTCCTTGTATAACGTGTACTACGATATAGAAACATACACGAATGCTGAAACCAAAGAAGTTGTTCCACATTTACTCGTAAGCCAGACTATCTGTGATGAGTGCATGGATGTCGAATGTGATGAGTGTCAGAAATGTGGTAAACGGACAAACGTTTTTAAAACGATTGCACAAGACAGCTTTGTGAAACTTTGTATCCCATATTGTAAAGTTAGCCGACAAGTTCAAAAATATGACTGTGTATATTGTTGCCCATAACGGAGCAAAATTTGACATACAGTTCCTTTATAAGGAATTGCTTGAACACGAGTCATCAGAGATATTTACAGGCGACCCCTTGAAAAGAGGCAACAAAGTTATACAAATGCAGATAAGAGGTAATGTTCAGTTTAAAGACACCCTGCTGTTCACACCTTGTAAATTAGCAAAGCTACCCAAGGTCATGGGCGTAGCCGCTGAAGTTTCAAAAGGGTGTTTCCCTTACACTTTCCTCACTAACGAAACTTTAAATTACGTAAGACTGCCTCCCCCCAAACAATACTTTAACTACATCAACATGAGTGATAGTGAGCGTGAAGATTTTGACCGCTACTACAACAGTTTTAATAAAACTAGTCCATACAATATAGCTGATGAATGTGAATGTTATTGCGTGAATGATGTACACGTGTTTAGAGTATGTTTCCAGGCCTTTAAATGGATGTACATAGCCCGTTTCAAATGCGATCCGATACAACTCGCAACCACGATCGCCTCATTATCTTTTATGGTGTTCAAGAATAACTTCATGCCTAAAGACACCTTAGCTGTCATTCACAGAAAAAATCCCAGCAGTTATAGGCACAAGGCTATTTACTGGCTCATACACATACAGCAACAGACCGGGGTATACATAAAACACACCCATTAAGGTCAATGGTCGTGTTTTTTGGGTTCATGGTCTAAGTGAGGATCCAACCACTGGTGAGAAGACTGTGTACTCCTTTAACGGCTGCTGGTGGCATGGATGCTCACGCCCTGAGTGTGCCATCACAGTGGATCTTTATGGAAGATCCCCCGCCGGGAGCCTCGCATGGACCTGTAACCGCGATCAACTTATAGGCTCACAGTTCACTCACAAGATCGTGTGTGAGCATGAGTATGATGCACAGATGGAAACAGATGCCCAGTACCGTGAAGAAATAAGGGCCATCAAACGTTCACTGGTGTGGACCCCCTCAAATACGGTGACAGCTTGTTTGGAGGGCGTACAAAACCATTCAATCTATACTTTCCGCCTACGGATGGCGTGAAACTCCATTACTACGACTTCTGCTATTTATATACCTACGTGATGAAGAATAATCCGTACCCCGTAGTTGCGCTTGAAAAACTAGTGGGCCCCGCCATGCCAACCATCGAGGTGTTCTCAATTAATTTGAGTGAGCGCTACTTTGGTCTCTCTTTCATAGACGTGTCCCCTCTCGCCATTTATGAATGCCGATCTTACCCGTCGTTATAGATCATAAGCTCATGTATCCCCTGTGCGTGAAGTTCCAGAGAAAAACAATGGAGATGTATATACAAGCCCTGAGCTGCACCTAGCCGTTCGCCATGGCTACACAATATTGAAGATACATGAGGTGTGGAGGTTTCAGAAGCTACCCAACCTTTTCACGCCATATATAAACGCTTTTTTGAATGATAAGGGAAAAGCATCAGGGTATCCGCGAGATGATGCCGAAGATGAAAAATCGGCTTATATTCAGCGTTACCGTGCCCGTGAAGGTATACAGCTTGACCGTTCTCAAATTGTTAAGAATCCTGGCAAGCGCTCTAGTGCAAATTTGTCTAAACAGTGTTTGGAGAAAATTTGCACAGAATACTGTGAAGTCTGGGATTATGCCAACGCTCTCGATAAAGTGGTTATGGAGATCGTGAATGTATAGTAGGTAATACTTACATAATAAAGTACATCATCACCGAACTGGCCACAGATACCTCACGTGTTGCAAACATACCTGTAGCCAGCTTCACAACGGCCGACGCCCGCATCAAGCTTTTGGGACTACTGCACTCTCATCGGCGGAGGGTGCTGTACGCTGACACAGATAGCGTAATATTCACAGAGAGGGAGGGTGAAGAATTCCTTGGAGAGTTGACTGACGTGATCAAGGATGAGTATGGTGATGGTGCATACGCTGGCTCCTTTGTATCAACAGGGCCAAAATCTTATGGGGTACGGGTGAGGGTGGAAGAGAATATGAAATATATCGTGAAGGCTAATGGTATCACGATTAACCATGCGAACCGACGAGTCGTTAACTTTGACTCGTAGAAGGATCTAGTGTGCTTGGAAGATGAGGGCGACCAGCAACCCCAACTGACTGTAGGGACCCACAATTTTCGGCCGCAGAAACTGGGGAGCGTGAAGGAACTTCGGGGCACGAAGGTGTGCAGTAATCCCTATAGGAAACGTTAACAGGTGCCTGGTACCTATGATACCGTACCCTTTGGATACCTTAATCCTTGATTGTATTTATATATATGTGTATTGTTAACGATATGTTTAATTATTACGTATATTTGCTTCAATTAAGGTTTCATTTTCTCCTTTGCGTGCGTGCGTGTGTACATTCCTAACCTCCGCTCACTGTAAGATCGGCCACGTGACTCCTGCTACTACCTGAGCATATCTCTATCCCTGCGTGCTCAGCTGACCTCTGCAAGCCCTTGAGCTCAGACGTGTGTTTCTCGCGTAGACGAAAAATAGTGATGGCTACTTTTGATATTGCGTGTTCGACGTTTATGAAGTGGTATTCGGTAAAGTCGGAAGATGTGGTGAATACTGAAAGACGACCTACCCCCGCCACTCCTTTGAGACTTTTAAGGCTACATTGAATCGCGCGAAGGAACAAGATGTTCAAATACTCTATGGATATTCTGGCGAGATTATTGCCGGATTTCGCGGCACAAACGATGTAATGGACTACGTTGTAGGGCTAAACTGTATAAAAGCGTACATATACGGTGAGGTGAAAGAAAGTACGCGTGCGAAGAGAAGCAACGGATATGGATAATGGGTCTTGTTGATGAATGGTGTGACAGGCGGTATTATGTCATGCTGCATCATACCGAGTATGCGTAGCCTGCGGCTAAGAATGTAAACCTTGTCATCATGGACAAGCTAAAGTACTTTTACCACTACATTCATATATATAATGACGAGGTTCACAGTGAGGTTGTGGCTAAAGGCCTGTGTGAGTTTTTAATAAAGTTTAGTGACGAGTATCGATTGTTAAACAAAAAGAATAAATACGGTCACATATTTCTCTCAAATAGTGCACTGGATTGTTAATGTGTGGAGAACGTCTAGTGCGCATAAAACAATAAAACTGAACTTACCCCACGTGTCGGAAAATTTCACGGTATAATGGCGACAAGTACTCGCATGATTCATGCTAGAACAAATCCCTACACGATTCAACATCTTATGGTGTGACTCACTCCTCCCCCGTCGAGCCGATCCGTCCACCCGTGGCTCGTAGTCATCTCAGAGCTTCAACCGACTGGACGTGGACTCCTCGAATACAGTGGAACTTCCTTTGAGAAGCATTCTCAATGCCGCGTATGATGTGTCCGTGACGAAGTCATTGCGCGTGTTCAGGCGTGAAACCGGTACCATTAACTATGTACATAAAACGACTTGTAAACAAACTCTGGTAAACATAATGTTATTTATTTAAGTGTTGAGGAGATGAATAGAGTCTTCGTGATAGTTGAGAAGTCGGGTGAGGACCGTTATAAAATACCTGCAGGCGTAGGTACAAGAAGGGAACAGATTAGTGATGCTGCCTCTCATATGCCGTTGTTTGTACGTTGTGTATAAATAACGAGCAGCCATGCATTGATATACGACTGATGTGGAAGAATTCATCTGATAATAAAGTTCTTGCCCCCACGCGAATCCGATTCATCCTCGACAAAATGTTTGAAATCGTTGGATTCCGCAAGCTGAAGCCTATATTAGACGCGCATCTCACGGATATGATTTATTTTGACACGGTTCTTGAATACGCTTACACCGCTCTGCTCGACGGCTTTATCGAATGTAGGAATGAACAAGGCGAGAATGGTCTAGAGCTGGATGCTTATTTAAAAGGATTAGACTCTTCGAAATATCACGAACTTTGGTACAAAACACTTGAGCGGTACAGGGCAGAGCTCGTCTACACCTTTTACCCTGAAGAATTGTACCTTTATATAATGAGCAGCTGTCATTATGACGGAAGATTATTTCAATTGCCGCTATGCTTTGTGAAAAAGAGTTCACGATTGAAAAGCTCGGGTCGGTAAGAAAAACCCTCGATTGGAAAGGAGTGTTTATAAACTTGTATTTAATAATAATGTGGTGGCTAACGATGACCTCTTTGTCCGTGCTTTTTAATGTATTCTATCTGTGTTTAAAGATAACTTGTCAACCGAATGTAAAGTGGGCACAAAAATAGTATTGAACGATATGAAGGCTATTTACATCGAGTATGTATATCCCTATAACTTGAGCGGTGAAATAATGTTAAATCGTATTTACTGCGTAGTGCAATGCAATAATGATGTGACTGTAGACTCGATTACGTGCGAGTTTAGTGTTTTAGTTAAGCGCAGTAGAACGAGTGTATTTTTATGTATATTTATTTTCAATATATTTAATTATTTAATATAATTGTGTATATATACTGTATATATTTTTTTCCTGGACTAATATGTTGATGGTTATACTCCATCGTTTTGTTTCTTATTTTTTATTTTCAATATATTTAATTATTTAATATAACTGTATATATATATATATTTCTCCTGTACTGCTATATTGATGGTTATACTCCATCGTTTTGTATATTATTATTTTTTATTTTTTTATATATGTATTTCTTCGTTCGTATTTCTTATATTGTTATTAATTTTTATTGCATATATTCCTCGTTTTTATAGGATTGTGTATTTATTTTCTATATATTTCGTAAACTGAATCTAATAATTCGTCTAAATAAACAGAATGATGTAATGGTTTTATTTAATTCTTTTTTGTTGTATATATAAACGATATTATTATTTAATTATATGTATACCAAATGGCTGGTTACGCATTCTAAACCGACTGACGGATTTATGAGCCAACTGTCAAGAATATCTGAATAGCGCAATCTGGCAGCTGAAAAGCTAACTAATATATACACACACACATACCTTCTAGGTCTTCTAAGTCAACTGGCGGGTTAAGCCAACTGCCGGATTAAGCCAACTGTTGGATAATTCCAACTGGCGGAAAGCCAACTGTCAAGAATATATGCTTTAATTAAATAAATAGCGCAATCTGGCAACTCAACCCTAATAATGTACTCCTGAACAAGTCATTTACGCCTTCTAAGTCAGATTAAGCCTTCTAAGCCAACTAGCTGATTAGGACCTTATAAGACAGCGGGCGCTCGGATGAACTCTCATTATGCGTCTGGTAGGAGCCAGACGAACACCCCCTCTCCTTCTTAGGTTAAGGCTTAGGTTAGGTTTCCCTTTGGGGGTGAGGCCGTCCCAACTTCTCCCTCAAAAACCCTCCTCCTTTCCCTCCCTCTCTTAGGTTAGGTATACCCCTTTGGAGGGGTGAGGCCGTCCCAGCTTCTCTCCCAAAGAGGTTAGGTGGACACCCCAAACTTGCTGGAGGAGTTCCCCTTCATTGCAGCTTGGGGATAACCCCTCCCTCCTTGTTGCATAACCCCTCCCCCTTTGTTGCATAACATCTTGCAACATTCGCCCTCTCCCCTTTGCAACAGTGCACAACATTTGCAATTGCATTGCACTCTAACATTTTGCGGTCATACTACTCCTTGATCTGGGGAATCTGGCATCTGAGTCGAGCCTCGAACCCAGAACCTTCAAATTAACAACCCTGCACTTTGCCATTAGGTTACTCTTACGAGGACTTTCTAGGAGGAAATTGTTGTATAAAGACAAACTAAAGTGTTACGTTTACGAACTGTTTCCTCGACTAAAAGCAGGAAAACATCAACAAAAACACGAGAGATACTTAACAAAATGAGAATTCATTCGCATTTAAAAGATAAAATAAACGAAGATAACGTAAAAACTTAAAATTAAATATTTTTATAAAGATCTTAAGAGGAAAAGACAATGTAGATTTGCTCTTCATTTGTAGGTGTTGTTAATAACTGCCTCTTCTCCCTTTAATTGCTCATTCACAATACATTACTTCTTTAATTCTAACGACCGAATTTAATGGGATATTTCTCAGTGAAAAAGTTGCAGAATTAAGGCTATTTCCTTATCATTCCATCCATGGTTCCGTTAATGAAATAACGACTATTGCGCATGGAAGACTTTTAATTTTAATTATATATAGTATCTTTCCACTTTCTAATAATCATTTTCCTTGGACTCATTTAACAAATTAACATTTTTTTTTATGGGGAGTAAATTAATACATTTTTCTGACGTTATTTAGTTTAAACTTAATCGCGCTATTTTTCTTAGTTTTTAGCTTAATTTTTCTCTTTAACAAAATGAAAATAGTATTTTTGTCCATTCCAAACTTATTTCTTTAAAGTGAGAAAACGGTACATCACACACGGGAGATAAATCTTTAAACAAAGCGAGTATAAGAGATAGCCTTTAAAGATATCCACGCTACACATACTGTATTTACAGCATTATTTAAAATAGCCAGTGCCCGCGACGCGGTGGGTAATACCGTTCCCCTATATGCGAAATGAAGACACTGAGGTCGGGGGTTCGATCCCCGATGGTGGTGGATAATAATAATTTAGGAGGTAGTGCAATGGGCCGCATTAGTTTGACCTGATCGATGTGACAGTTTCCGTACCTCTTCAATGATCATTATTATTATGATTGAAAAGAGAAAACAAAGGTTCATAAAGTGTCGGACGTTTTCCAGTTTATGTACCGTTTTCTACAGTACATTATATACAGCATAGTAAACATTTTTAGATTGAAATTATTTATTCAAGGACCATTCGGAAATGCATTTTAACATTTGTAAGAAAAGATCTTCATTTTCGTGTCTGCGACGCCATACAAACTCGCAGAGATAAGAGTCCACCATATTGCGGTTTGTTCCACTGTGCAGCTTGTTTTGTCGTTTAAAGACGTTCCAGGTGCTCTCTATGTGCTGAGTGTGGGCACCGGTCGCTGGATCGACAAAATTTTCACTGTGATTTATAGTGTAGTGACGAAAGTTATAATGTGGGATTTTATCAATTTGATCGTAAGATTTCCACATATCACTAATAATAGTAGATCCAGGCAGAATGTTGGCTTTTATGCAACTTTCTAGTGTTTCTTTGCTTCTGTTAGGCACAGCATAGAGGAAAACTTCTCGAGTTTCCCTGCAAACTCCTCCAAAAATCCATTGTTGTGGGAGCGATCTTCCTCGATTGTACTTCCGTTTTGATAAGAGGGTTTCGTCGATCTCAACAGTGTGATTAGGCCCACCAATTTTCTTTGGATTCTTCAAAATGTCGTTTGCGCATACCTGTAAAACAGAAGGTTAGGTTAGGTTACGTTAGGTTAGGTTAGGTTAGGTTAGGTTATCAAGAACTTACCTCTCTTAAAAAGTTATAATCGACGGCGGTTGTATGACCAATATCCAGTTCCTGCTCACAATATTTGATGCATGTATATTCTTTTGTCCATGAATATATGAAGGTAATTATTTTGTCAAGAGGCATTTTGGATCCTTCCAGCCACGTATCTTTACGGACAGAAACGGACTCATTGCAGCCATCTTTTCGACATCTCCAAGAACTTCGCATGGGTAGGAACTTCAATTTCATTTGGTGATTTTTTCGACAGAATTTACTCACTTCAATTACATTGTATTGCTGTAAAAACTTTATTGACGATTCCTCGGAAACCAAGTTGGCAAACAACCACTTCAGATTGATATCACTCATTTTTGATCTGAAAAGAAGCAAAAATAAATTATATGAAAAACGGTACACAAACTGGAAAATGTCCAAAGTGTCTTCAGAAAATTAGAATTAATTTCGTCTCGGTGGATTTTAATTAGATTTCCTGCTCTTACTGGTATGAATTTTCTTTCGTCCTAAGTAATAACAACTAAAGTCATACGACAGAGAAGACCTACAGCTTAACGTGGGATCCAAACCACGAATCACTACATCATCTGGACGACGTGAGGACGGTCTCCCATTCAACGATTGAACAGACCCAATGTCGCTTAACTTCACTGATCTAACGGGCAACGGCGTAACCACGTGACTACGACGTAGCCCTGGAATTCGGATAGTAATTAAAAATAATTAAAATGTTGTATTAGAAAACGCAAGTTTTTTTGGATTAACCGTTGCATTAGAGAAAGTTGGACAGAAAAGGAATGAGAATGTGCCAAAGCCTAGTACTGCGTGCTCTCTTTAAAGGAGGAGGCATGCAGTTAGAGAGTTCAGTAGAGCAGTGTCTGTTATTATAGCGACAGTAAAGAGAGAGTGAGGCAACAGTGCGGCGAAGAGAGAGGGATTGAAGACAGTCAGTAAGTGGTGAGGTAGTGAAATACTGTGCTCTTTAGCTCGGTCTTACGACATCCGATCAACTTTACATTCTGTTATTAGCTTAGATTAAGTTAGGTTAGGTTAGGTTAGGTTATGCTAAGTTAGGTTATGTTAAGTTAGATTTTTAGTGTCTCGATGTTTTGGCCTTGTCGATGAGTCTAGGTACATTTATAGTGGGGTCGATTAATACAAAAATACGCCCAAATCATTCAGATCTGGCAGAAAGTGTGAAATTTGGCATGAAGTTACCTTTTGACATATGGAAACATTTCCGGATCACCTGAACATCCGTCACTCCAGCCTTTTTTAGTTAGCTTTATAAGGCTAACTAACGAAGAAATCACGACCTAACCTAACCAATCGTCAAGGGCGTACAGCTGGCCTAACGATTGGTTATGTTAGGTCGTGATATTTTCGTTAGTTAGCCTTATAAAGCTTACTAAAAAAGACGGGTGACGGATCTTCAAATGATCCACATTCCCAGGGTGGGGACACGCTTGGACCTCACTCTGGCGGCCATTTTAAGCAAATTCAAAATGGCTGCCTCGATTCCACAGCCAAAACCATAAGATGCCAGTAGAATGGGCGCAAAAGGAGAGAGTGCAATGCAATTGCAAATGTTGCATAAGTTACAGTATGTAACAAAGGGGAGAGGGGAATGTTGCAAGATGTTATGCAACAACGGGGGGGAATGTTGCAAGACCAACAAGGGTTATGCAACTTGGAGGCGGAGTTATCCCCCAAGAGTAAGAGAGGAGAAGGAGAGAGAGGAAGAGAGGTGTTCGCCTAGCAGGAGCCAAGCGCATATTAAGACTTCAGCCGAGTGGCCGTTGTCTTAATATGTTACTAATCAGCCAGTTGGCTTATCTGGCTGAGCTGCCAGATTGCGCTATTTATTTAATTAAACCATATATTCTAGCTTAACCAGCCAGTTGACTTAGAAGGCGTAAATTGCTTGTTCAGGTGTACATTATCGAGTTGCCAGATTGCGCTATTTATTTAATTAAAGCATATATTCTGGCTTAACCAGGCAGTTGACTTAGAAGGCGTAAATGGCTTGTTCAGGTGTACCTTATTGAGTTGCCAGATTGCGTTTGTTTATTTAATTAAAGCACATATTCTGACTTACCCAGCCAGTTGACTTAGAAGGCGTAATTGCCTTGTTCAGGTGCACATTATTAGGGTTGCCAGATTGTGCTATCCAAATATATTTTGCAGTTGGTTTAGAAATCCGTTTCAGAAGCCAGCGATTTGCTGTAATTCAATGTCGTGTACAACCAAAAGAATTAAATAAAACACCATTACATAAATTCTGTTTGTTTAGGCGAAATCATGGATTCAATTTCACGAAATATATAAAAAATAAATATATAATGAATATATATTATCAAAAATAATAATAGCATAAGAAATACGAGCGAGAAATATATAATCAAAAATATACAAAACGTTGTACTATAACCATCAATAAATTAGTACAGGAAATATATATATATACACAGTTATATTAAATACTTAAATATATTGAAAATAATAATATACAAAACGTATATTCAATTGCATATTAGTACAGGAAATATATGTGTATATATATATATATATATATATATATATATATATATATATATATATATATATATATATATATATATATAAATAAATAATTATACATCAAAATACTTTATGTTCTACGGCACAAAACACTAAACTCACACGCAATCGAGTCTACATTCACATCGTTATTACTTTGCACTACACGGTAAACCGGTCCAAGCAATACTTCACCGTTCAAGTTATACGGATGCCTATACTCGACATAAATGGTTTTCATATCGTTCAATACTATTTTTGTGCTCACTTTACATTCGGTTGGCTAGATATCTTTAAACACGGCTAGAATACAATTAAAAGCACGCACAAAGAGGTCATCGGTAACCACATCATTATTAAATACAAGTTTATAAACACTCCTTTCCAATCGAGGGTTTTTTCTTAACGTCCCGAGCTTTTCAATCGTGAACTCTTCTTCACTCTGCATAGCGGCAATTGAAATAATCTTCCAAGTCGTAACGACAGCTATTCATTATATAGAGATACAGCTCTTCAGGGTGAACAGTGTAGGCAAGCTCTGCCCTGTACTGCTCAAGTGCTTTGTACCAAAGTTCATGATATTTCGAAGAATCTAAACCTTTCTCTAGACCATTCTCGCCTTGTTCATTCCTACATTCGATAAATCCGTCGAGCAGAGCGGTGTATGCGTATTCAAGAACCGTTTCAAAATAAGTCATATCCGTACCACGAGCGTCTACAATAGGCTTCAGCTTGCGGAATCCGACGTTTTCGAACATTCTTTCCAGGACGAAACGGTTTCGCGTAGGGACAAGAACGTTATTATCAAATGCATTCTTCCACATCAGTCGTACATCAATGCATGGTTGATCGTTATTTATACACAACGTGCAAACAACGGCATATGAGAGGGCGTCACTAATCTGCTCACTTCTTGTACCTACACCTGCAGGTATTTTATAACGGTCCTCTCCCCACTTCTCAACTATCACGAAGACACTATTCATCTCCTCAACACTTAAATAAATAACATTATGTTTACCAGAGTTTGCTTGCCTGCAAATCGTTTAAAGTACATAGTTAATGGTGCCGGTTTCACGCTTGAACACGCGCAATGACTTCATCACGGAGACATCATACGAGGCGTTGAGAATGCTTCTCAAAGGAAGTTCCATCGTATTCGCACGTCTACTTGGTTCAAGCTTTGAGATGACTATGAGCCACAGGTGGACGGATCGGCTCGACGGGCGGAATGAGTCACGCTGATGAAACGTGTATGGGTTTGTTCGAACTTGTGTGTTTCGGAGGGGTGAGGAACACGGGTGGGCGGCTCGCTGGGGGGAGCGAGTCACACCATAAACTGCTGAAGCAGGCTTGTTCGAACACTTGTGCCCCTGGACAAACAGAATTTTCCGCTACATGAAGCAATTCCGGCTTTAATGTTTTATCACACACCAGACGTTCATTTCCACAAACTAAACATCTTCACAATCCGGTGCACTATTTGAGAGAAACATATGCCCATATTTATCCTTTTTGTCTAACGAGCGATACTCGTCTCTAAAGAATGTTAAAAACTCACACAGCCCATTAGCCACAACCTCACTACAAACCTCGTCATGATATATATTAATATAGTGGTAAAAATACTTAAGATTCTCCATGATGACAAGATTTACATTCTCAACCGTAAGGTACGAGTAGTCGGCATGATGTAACATGACATAATATCGCTTGTCATACCACTCATCAACAAGACTCACTATCCACAACCGTTGCTTATCTTCTGAACGTGTTCCTTCTTCTACTTCGCGGTATATGTGAACTTTTATAAAGGTTAGGTCTACAACATACTTCACTACATCGTTTGTACTACGAAATCCGACAATGCCCTCGCCAGAATACCCGGAGAGTATTTGAACATCTTGGTCCTTCGCACGGCTCAATATAGCGTTAAAAGTATTAAAGGAGGGGGGAATAGGGAGCTTTTCAGTATCCACCACATCTTGGCACTTTGCCGAATACCACTTCATAAACGTTGAACACGCACTATTAAAGGTAGACATTACTATTTTTCGTCTACGCGGGAGAATACACGTCTGAGCTCAAGGGTATGCAGAGGTCAACTGAGCACGCAGGGATAGAGATATGCTCACTTGCTCAGGTAGTGGCAGGAGTCACGTGACCGATCTCGCAGTGGGCGGAGCTTAGCTTTTTAATGTACACACATACGCACGCACGCAAAGGAGAAATTGAAACAAATATACTTGAAAAATAAACATATCGTTAACAATACACATATATAAAACACAATCAAGGATTAAGGTAACCAAAGGGCACGGTATCATAGATACCAGACACTGGTAACGCTTCCTATAGGTGTTACAGCATACCTTCGTGCCCCTAAGTTCCTTCACACACCCCAGTTTCTGCGCCCGAAAATTGTGCGTCCCCTCAGTCAGTTGGGGTGGCTGGTAACCCTCATCTTCCAAGCATACTAGATCCTTCAACGAGTCATTGTTAACAACTCGACGGTTCGCATGGTTAAGCGTGTTACCCTTAGCTAGCCTTCACGATATACTTCATATCATCCCCTACCCTCACCCGTACTCAATAGGTTTTTGGCCCTATTGACACAAACGAGTCTGCGTATGCACCATCACCATACTCATCATTGATCTTATCAGTTAGCTCTCCGAGGAATTCCCCAATAGCAGGCATGGATTCACCTTCCCTCACTGTGAATATCACGCTATCTGTGTCAGCGTACAGCACCCTCCGTCCAAGAGAGTGCAGTAGTAGGGTGTGTCAATTTTAGTAAAGTCAACAATTCAAAAACTACTAATGCTCAAATGATGTTATATTATCTAGAAAACTTAGAAATATCTTTAGTGTTGTTTAAAAAAGTCATTTACCTACTTATATTTGACCATAAAGGTTTGAAATATAACCTAAGTATGACTGTAGCATCGTATATTAATGTGCCATTGATATGTGTGGTCAACTTTGGTTAGTTTTGGTGTGCAGTATGGTTTCTAAATTTCACATAGTCACAAATGCTTGAGTTTTGATTGTGAATGCTTGTGTTTTCCCTCCTTTTTGACAATTTTGATTACTTCGTAATGTAAATATTGTGTAATTCAAATTATTCGAAATGTTATATGTGACCCAAACTTTCTCTATATTTTGATATGATTAGATATATGAAATTGTCATTACTTTGAATAATTAAGTCTTGTACCTATAACAACACAACCTTTTTATCTGAGCTTATAGGAAGATATTAAGAATTTCAATTACCTTAATTCTATGTAATCATAATCAGTAGGCCTATCCAAATTTCAATGACATTTCTTTTGTTCACAGGTCCACAGGATGAGTCAGAAAGAAATCAGAACCCGAAGCAATTCAAGTTGTCACCTACGTCATTTGGTGGGGACTGGGAGGGAACTTCCCCCTGCTGAGCTGCCCACAGCCAGAGGTCTGCTGAGGCATAGTTTCTTGAGGAGAGTGATGAGTGAGGAAGACAGGAGGAATTACCCAGTTAATGACCTGATTAACAACGGCATTGTTCCAGGGCTACTGGCTCAGTGGAGAAAGGCCAACCCTCTATTCACAGGACCTGTAATCAACACTGCGGTCAGGATCAGGGCTAAAGTGAAGGCACTGTGGGATGAGGCAGTGAAGGTGTCCATTGGCAATGTGAAACTAGAGGTCAAAGATAGGTTCATGCTGAAACTGGACAAATTGGCGGACATCCTGACCTGTCACTGTGTGATCAGGAGCTGCAGTGAGCTTGGGTGCAACCCTATCTGCAACAGTGAGGTTCACATTGACTGCAGCTGCAGGAGCGAACAGAAGATACCAGTGCAGGAGCTTGCCTTCATTAAAGGTCAGAGAGAAAAGGTGGCCAGTGTGGGGCATACCAGATGGGTCTAGCTGATCACCCTGAGACCAGGAGACAGGAAGCAGTGCTACAGAGACAGGAGCAGAGAAGGAAGGCCGAGGAGAAGAAGAGGAGGAAGGCAGAGGAGTCAGCCAAGAAAGAAGAGGAGTTGAGGGAGGAGTCACTGCTGGAGATGGAGTTGGAGGAGAATGGAGATATATTGGAGGAGGCAGGGAGGAGAGAGGAGGACGAAGACTTCATACCAGAGGCTGCGATAACTTCTTCCTTGCCTGTGGTTAAGAAGAAGAAATACAACACTGAAGATATCACCAACATAGCTCTGGCTAGCTTGAGACATCACACTGGGCTGAGAGAGACTGCAGAGATTGCCACTGCTGCCAGGATTGATGCTGGTCTTATCACAGAGTTTGACACAGCACTGGTGATTGACCACAACAAGGTGAGGAGGGCTCAGGAGAGACTGACTAAGGAGCTGGTCAAGAAGTTTGATGAAGAGATTAGGGAAAATGGCATCACCTGTATCTTCTTTGATGGAAAAAGAGATGACACCAAAGTGACGATGGGAGCTCAGGGCAGTGACAGGCAGTTTCCTGGCCTCATTAAGGAAGAACACTACACAGTGTGCAATGAACCAGGTGGGAAATATTTGTGGTATTTTGTACCAGAGGAAGCTGCAGAGGAGAAAAGTCATGCTGAGGTGATTGCTGATCATCTGGTGAACTGGCTAAGAGAGAGAGGAGCAGACCAGACCCTTTTGGCCATAGGAAGTGACAGTACTAATGTGAATATTGGCTGGGAGGGAGGAGTAATGCATTATGTGGAGGCCAAGCTTAGCAGGAAGTTGGTGTGGATTGTCTGTGACTTGCACACTGGGGAGCTGAGTCTCAGACACTTGGTGACTGCACTGGATGGCAAGACACTGAGCAACAACAAGTGGTCTGGGCCCCCAAGGGAAGATGTTAGACACTGCCACTGATCTGGAAATCAACCCAAACTTCACGAGGATCACTGTTGGTCCTCTTCTACCCCATCTCAGTCAGGAGGTAGTCAAGGACCTCAGCATAGACCAATCATATGGCTACAGAATCATCACTGCCATCAGATCGGGAGAGGTACCTCAGAGTCTAGCTCTCCTGGAGATTGGGCCAGTCTGTCACAGTAGGTGGGTCACCACGGCTCTAAGGTTCTGCAGATTGTGGATTTCCAAACATGGGCTGAAGGGTAGGAACCTGAACAATCTGAGGATAATTGTGGAATTCATAGTGGGAGTCTACATGCCAAAATGGTTCAAACTTCAGCATCAAGTTAAATCACAGCTGGGTACGGGGTCCCAGGCATGTACTGTGCCAGCTGGAGCTGCTCAGAAGTCAGAAGAAGGAGGTGATAGGAATAGTGATGCCTACAGTGAAGAGATCAGCCTGGTACGCACACACTGAGGCTGTGCTCCAAGCCATGCTGTGCAGTGAGGTGGAGGAGGAGAGGAGGGAGGCAGTGAAGAGGATACTGGAAATCAGAGGTGAATGAGATGAGGGCACACAGGTAGGAGACTGCAGTGTCAGACCCAGGAAGACTCCTGACATCAACCTAGATGCCACCAAACTCTCGGAGCTTATTGACTGGAACTCTGGCGTGACTGAGCCTCCTCTGACCTGCTCCCTCACCACTGCTGCAGTCAAGGAGTTTCTGGATAGACCAATGGAAGTTCCTGCATGTCCCTCACACACACACACACACACACACAGGCAGTAGAGAGGTGTGTAAGGATGACAACTGAAGCAGCACAACATGTTTACTCACAAGAGAGGAGGGAGGCGTACATCTGTGGCCAGGTGGCCAGTAGGGAGCTCATGTCCAGGAACAAGAGCAAGGAAGACATGGCATCCTTGGCAAAGTTCAAGAAACCTATCTATATTTCTCAGTTTTAATATTGAAATACAATCAAAATGTCTTTAATTGTATGTATGTAAAATGTAGTTATATATGGCATCCTTGGCAAAGTTTAAGAAACCTATCTATATTTCTAAGTTTTAATATTGAAATACAATCAAAATGTCTTTAATTGTATGTAATGTATATAAAATGTAGTTATATACAATAAAAAAAATACTTGCAAAAATTGCTGATTTTTCGTAAACTTCAACTTCAAATATAAGTACCTAGGATTGGTCAAATCTGGATTGTAAAGCCAAATTTCGATTTAGCACATAAAAATGCGTCATTTGGTCACTAGTAGTCTTTGAAAATCTAAAGTTTTCACTTTGCTCCCTAAAATTGACATACCCTAGTGCAGTAGACCCCAAAGTTTGATGCGAACGTAGGCCGTTGTGAAGCTGGCTACAGGTATGTTTGTAACACGTGAGGTATCTGTGGCCAGTTCGGTGATGTACTTTATTATGTAAGTATTACCTACATTCACGATCTCCATAACCTCTTTATCGGGAGCGTTGGCATAATCCCAGATTTCACTATAACTTTGTGCCAAATGAATGTTCCCTTTGCCGGTATTCTGTGCAAATTTTCTCCAAAGACTGTTAGACACCACTTTGCACTAAAGCGCTTGCCAGGATTCTTAACAATTTGAGAACGGTCAAGCTGTATACCTTCACGGGCACGGTAACGCTGAATATAAGCCGATTTTTCATCTTCGGTATCAACTCCTCGCGGATATCCTGATGCTTCTACTTTATCCTTCAAAAAGTCGTTTACATATGGTGTGAAAAGGTTGGGCAGCTTCTGAAACCTCCACACCTCATGTATCTTCAATATTCTATACCCATGGCGAACGGCTAGGGCCAGCTCAGGGCTTGTATATACACCTCTGATCTTACGCTGGTTGGTTGTATGGTTACAATCACCATTGTTCTCCTCTGCGCACTTCACGCACAGGGGAAACATGAGCTTATGATCTATAACGACGGGTAAGATCGACATCCATAAATTGCGAGGGGGGAGCACATCTACGAGAGAGAGAGTCCAAAGTAGCGCTCATTCAAGTTAGCTGAAAACTCCTCCAAACAAGCTGTCACCGCATTTGAGGGGGTCCAATACCAGTGAACGTTTGATGACCCTTATTTTTTCACGGTACTGGGCATCTGTTTCCATCCGTGCATCATACTCCTGCTCCCACACGATTTTGTGAGTGAACTGTGAGCCTATAAGTTGACCACCGATATGGGTCCATGCGAGGCTGTTGGCGGAGGATCTTCCATAAAGGTCCCCTGTGACGGCACATTCAGCGCGCCGGCATCCTTGCCACCAGCAGCCGTTAAAGGAATACACAGTCTTCTCACCAGTGGCTGGATCCTCACTTAGCCCGTCAACCCAAAAAACACGACCATTGACCTTAACGGGTACTTCACCCGTGTTGCGTGCATGTTTTACGTATACCCCGGTCTGTTGCTGTAGGTGTATGAGCCAGTAAATAGCCTTGTGCCCATAACTGCGGGGGTTGTTTCTGTGAATGATTGCTAAGGTGTCTTTAGGCATGAAGTTATTCTTGAACACTGTAAAACATAATGAGGCGATCGTGGTCGCGACTTGCAGCGGATCGTATTCGAAACGGGTTATGTACATCCTTCTAAAGGCTTAAAAGCATACTCTAAGTACACGTACGTCATTCACGCAATAACCTTCACATTCATCGGCTATATTGTATGGATTAGCTTCATTAAAACTGTTGTAGTAGCGGTCAAAATCTTCACGGTCACTATCACTCATGTTGGTGTAGTTAAAGTAATGTTTGGGTGGAGGTAGTCCTACGTAATTCAAAGTTTCGTTAGTGAGGAATGTGTAAGGGAAATACCCTTTTGAAACTTCAGCGGCTACGCCCATGACCTTGGGCAGCTTTGCTAATTTACAAGGTGTATATATATATTTTTATATATATTTTACATACAGGGTGTCCGAGAATTATCTGTACAATTTTTGGCTGTTATTAAAAGTCAACCATGAAGTGTAGAAATTCCAGTGTTGTCCCATTTTACAGAGAATCTCTAAGTTTTTTCTGATACCACGTTTTGACAAGTTTTTTAGAAATGTACGCGGGTGACAGACATTGATGATTTAAAAGCAAGAATCACAGCTGCTATTGAGCGAATTGATGCGGATATGCTGCAGCGTACATGGCAACATTTAGAGTATCGATTGGATGTTTTGCGAATCACTAATGGTGCACATATCGAAGGTTTGTAACAACGTTACTTTAATAAAAGAAACTTTTGAAAATACAGATTCTAAATAATCTTGTTTAAGAATTTTACGTGTTATCAAGAATTTTATTAAAAGATGAAATTGTACAGATAATGTTCGGACACACTGGAATTTCTAAAAAACTTGTCAAAACTTGATATCAGACAAAACTTAATGAGATTCTCTGTAAAATGGGACAACACTGGAATTTCTACACTTCATGGTTGACTTTTAATAACAGCCAAAAATTGTACTGATAATTCTCGGACAGCCTGTGTATATATATATATGTATATATATATATATATATATATATATGTAAAAATGAACCATAAATAATTCCCATATTCCTATATTATCTTATCCTTCATGTAATTCTTGTATTCATTTATATAGTCTCTGTATCCATTGTAAGAAAAAGTATCCATTTTTAAAAATTCATGTGTTATATGGTTCATGTATTTATATAATCCTGTATATTCTTATATACTTAACTTTATATAATGCCTATACTCATATGTATGTACGTGTGTGTATTCATTTTTACATAAGGACCAAAATCGCCCAACGCGAGTTTGGATAAAATTTTTGATTTGCTTTCTACTTTGCTAAATAATTGGTGACCTGTTGTTTTTTAAAATCTCATAATCATTTTTTTAGATTTCGCTTAATAAGGAATCCTGCTTAAGTTTTGCAATGTTCACATTTTGTATACACTCTCTTTCGTTATAAACAATGAGATCATGTCTTGCCTAAGCATTAAAATTGTACATCTTAAATCTTAAAATTTCACTCATATGCATATTTTAGTGTAAAGATGCATAGTCCGATTTCCACTTTTAGTTAACTTGGCAGATCATGATAACATCAGATCTGAAAAGTCGCGGTTTAAGATAAAAATATGGTTTCGTCTACAAATATTTTGTTTACTCGTTCCAGCCTTACCACAGCTAAAAAATTTACTTATTTTCAAATATTGTGCAAAAATAATACAGCCTTTTTAGCATTTAATAATAATAATGTTAGCAGTTTTTGGGTATATAAACCCACTAAAATTATTCCATTGTCATTCAGAAGCTAATTCAGAGGCTGAGCACTACCTGTACATTTTAACAGTAAAATTACAGTTGAAGCTAGTTTTTACCTTATCCTTCGAGCCTTGCTCTCTTCAGAAGAACTTAGTCATTAAACTTTCCGGATACGCTATAAGAAGAATCCGGAACCTTCAGCATTTTGAGTAAGTCTATCAGAGTCCTCCGAGCCACTATAGAAGAACTCGGAGAGTAATATAGAAGAAAACTACTTCAAGACACACATCCGTTGCTGCCACCTAACTAGAACCCCCGTCGACTTCGAACCAACACGGGCCATAGACGGAGGGGTTAACAACTGGCGATCCTTTAACCAGGATCTTCACGATTCCATGATTCTTCCAGTCTTCCAGACCCTGGAACCAGAACCAACACCCAGTTGACCGGCGTGTCACGACTTCTAGTTCGTCACATCCACCCAGTTGACCGGCGTGTCACGACTTCTAGTTCGTCACATCCACCCAGTTGACCGGCGTGTCACGACTTCTAGTTCGTCACATCCACCCTTGGACCGGCGTGTCACGACTTCTAGTTCGTCACATCCACCCTTGAACCGGTGCGTCACGACTCCAAGTTCTCCACGCCTAGTTTTCATCCAGGAACAAGTGGCCAGCAAGACACGTCTTCAGGACACGTCTCTAAGGATTTCGCCGTAGGAATCTTGTTAAGTACAAAACTCTTTTTTAAAATAATTTCTAAACATTTGAAAAGTTATTATTATTAACAATTAATATTTAGTATTGAGCCAGAATTAACACAAAACACAGTGAACACTTCAGACACCAGTGATACATTTTTTTTGAAAAAAGTATTGTCACAGAATTATTGTCACAGAATTATTGTCACAGTTATTTTTACTATTCTAGTTAGTATAGTATAATTTTATTTAATGTACCAAACATAGTATTACCATACCTCCACGTACATTCGAGTGAAATTTTGTTTACATTTTTTTATTATTATTTTGTTTGCAATCTTTTCAAATTTTCCCCGAGTTAGGCAATTGTTGTGCATTTATTTTTTTAGATAGTGTAGTTAGGAAAACCCCTTAAGTGATCATTCCATAAATTAAGATCGGTCAAGCAGACCTAATTAGAACACATTAATAAGTACCTTCACATATGAGCGATTCAGACGGTGCGCTTTCTGACATCGAAAATTTACCTACACCCATTTTTCCACCTACCCCGCGCCCTTCAAACATACTCCCAAACACACAAGCCAATATGTCTCAGTCTCAAACCCCCGCCCCAGCATACATTAACTTAGGCAGACTAGTAAACCTTCCTCATACTGTTTTAATTTTTAAGGGGACCATAGATAATCGTTTTGTTGAACCACGCGTAAGACCTTGGGTTGAATCTTTAGAGCAACATTTCTTACGCGAAAATATTACCGATGATGATATAAAAATTAGAGAAGCAAAAAGATTTATTGACCCGAAAGAAGGGAATGCTCATGACACAGTCACTTACGTCCCATCAATTAGCGAAGCTACAACATGGGACGATTTTAAACAAAACTTATTAGAATTTTTTAAAGAAATAACCCTTGCACAACCCTTAGCCACATTAGAAGCAGTCTTCCAAGCTAAATGGAAGAAAGAGGAACACGAAGATTTAAACAATTTTATTACACGTACACATAAACTTGTAGGAGAAGCCCTCCGGGCCGCAGAAAATGCATGTGGCATAACTTTCACGTCGAAACAAAGAAATCTAATAGTAGCCACAACCATTTACCAAAACCTACCCGGAGCACCTAAAAAAAAGTTTCAGGAGTTTTTAAATGTTGACAAACCTGTAAGTGTAGCCATAAACAAAACCCGAGAACATTACCCCGATTTAGCAAACCAAAACTACCGAAAGGGTAGAGAAACCCCTGTACATTATATTCAGCAGCAGCAGCCACAACACCAACAGCAACAACAACAACCATATAAATCGAGGCTAATGCAGGGAACACCCCAGAAACAAGCCCCCCAAACCCAGAATACACGCCCTCCTCCACAGTGTTTTAACTGCGATAGTTTTGGGCACATGATAAGTCAATGTAATTACCCCTCGTATTGCTCCCACTGTCACGAACATGGTCATCGCCGTGGCGATCGCCAAAAGTGTGCTGATAAAGCCCCTGCAGGGTATAGACCCCACTTTCAGAAACCAAACCAACCACGTTCCCAAAACGTATCCCAAAAGTCATCCAATCCCCAGAAACCAGTCCATTCCCAGCCTCAGTCGAACTACCAACCCAATAGATCACGACCACAGGGTCAACCACACTCTTACCCCATGTACAAACCTCAATACAACCAGCAAGGTCAACTAGTTCGGTACGTAGAAGTACCCGGGGAGGAATCATTTTCCCCAGAGAACAGTTTTCAAGAACACCCCCCAGCGTATGATATTCCCGAGAATATGACCCAGGTCCTCCCATAGAAGACCATTCGAGCCCTTTTTTAGACCCTACATTGGAGGCGGCAGTTCAACCTCCTCCCTCCTAAATTACAGTAATGAGCCCAGATACGCACACAAACTCCCCATCAGGATAATAGGTGCGGACCTCCTAGATTTAATAATAAATTGTAGCACCGATAACCAAGAATTAACTGCTCTCCTAGATACAGGAGCACACGCGACGTTAATTAAGAAACAATGTGTAGATGATTTACTAGAGAGTACAAATTACAAATATGAACTTAAGGCACCATCCTGCCAACTCAGAGGAGTTACGGGCACACCCATACCCACATATGGAGAAATTGAGTTATATTTAGAAGTTGGAAACGCGGTATACCCCGCGAAATGTTGTATAGTGGACACAGTCGCCACCTTTCAGACAGACATCCTACTAGGTATGGATTTTTTTAACCGGAATCAATGGGAGATTTACCCAGCCCGAAAGTTAGTAAAGTGTCGAAATAGGACACACCATCTCCGCGAGATTTTAGGATGTAGCGATCATCAAATTCTTAGGTTTAAGTTATTGATAGAAAACACACAGGATAGTAACGTAATAGAAGTCCCTGATTTTCGTAGGGCTAATTTTGATAGTTTTGCTGATAGGATGAGAGTAGTGGACTGGGATAACTTATTTATGGGTAATGATACAAATTTGCGTTGGGTGGCGTTTAAAGAAAGTTTTAGGAATATTGAAAGGGAGTTTATTCCTCGTAGGCCCAAGCGCGTTAGAAATCGTGGTAGGCCGAAGTGGTGGACTAGGGAAGTAGGCGAGTTCATAAACGAGCGTAATAGAGCGTATAGACTTAACAAGCGCAATGGCCAGGTAGCTAACTTTAATAGATATATCGAGCTTAGACGTCAGGTTAAAAGATCAGTTAGGAATGCCAAGCGTAATTTAGAGATAGTTATAGCTGCGGATAGTAAACATAATCCAAAAAAGTTTTTTGAATACGTAAATAATCGTAAGCCGGTAAAGGATAACATAGGCCCTCTATTGGATGTAAATGGCGCTTTGGCTTCTGACGCTCAGGCGATGGCGGGTATTTTCAATAACTTTTTTGCGACAGTTTTTACCGTAGAGGACGTAAATAATGTCCCCGACGTTGACGATATCGTTCCATTTAGTAGCGAGACTATTTTAGATGAAATAACTGTTTACGAGGCTGAGATTGCGCATTATATCGATAGGCTAAAAGTTAGCAAGGCTCCAGGCCCTGACGCTTTTTATCCTAGACATTTGAAAGATTTGAAAGATGTTATCGTAGGCCCCCTAGCGAAGATTTTTAATCAGTCACTCGAAACGGGGATTATTCCTGAAGACTTCAAATTAGCTAACGTCACGCCTATTTTTAAAAAAGGCGACCGCGCGGTAGCTAGCAATTATAGGCCCATTAGCTTAACGTCAATTGTCGGTAAACTTTTGGAATCCGTAGTTAGGGATCGTATTATCGATCACTTAGAAAGTAGGGGTTTGATTAATAGTAGTCAGCACGGGTTTCGACGCCATAGGTCTTGTTTAACAAATTTGTTAGAATTTTATAACGAAATAGTGCGCGAATACGATAGGCATAGGGCAGCTGACGTTATTTATTTAGATTTTAAAAAGGCGTTCGATACAGTTCCGCATAGGAGACTAATTGCGAAGGTTAAAGCGCACGGTATCCGCGGTCAGGTAGCTAACTGGTTAGAAGAATGGCTTCGTGCTAGGAGGCAGAGGGTCGTAGTTAATGGTAGTGAATCTGGGTGGTTAGAGGTAGGTAGTGGTGTCCCACAGGGTTCAGTGTTAGGCCCATTGTTATTCGTAATTTACATTAACGACATAGATGTAGGATTGATTAGTAACGTGTCAAAATTCGCGGACGATACTAAAATAGGCGGTAAGGTTGTTAACGAGGACGATAGAAATAGGATCCAAGACGATGTAGATAGGATTATGGAGTGGACGGATAAGTGGCAGATGCAATTTAACGTAGATAAATGTAAAGTTTTGCATATAGGTTCTCGCAACAATAATTACGTGTACACGATGGATGATAGGGATTTAGCGAGCGTTGACGAGGAAGTAGATTTAGGCGTACGCGTAACTAAGATTTAAAGGTTAGGAACCAGTGCCTGGAGTCTTGCGCAAAAGCTAATAGGATGTTAGGCTTCATAGCGCGTAATTTCGAATTTAAATCGAAGGATATTATATTGCCCCTTTACAAGTCCCTAGTCAGGCCTCATTTGGAATATGCCGTTCAATTTTGGTGCCCGTACTTGCGTGAGGATATTGATAGGTTAGAAAGGGTTCAGCGTCGTGCCACGAAACTTATTCCGGCATTGCGCAATAAGCCTTATGAAGATAGGATTAAAGTGTTAGACTTGTATTCACTCGAAACTAGGAGATTAAGGGGGGAGCTTATTGAAGTTTTCAAAATCGTTAATAACATCGATAACGTAAATTTTGACAAATTGTTCACTTTCGATAATAGTAATACTCGCAATAACGGATTCAAGTTGCGTGGCAGACGTTTCATTACTAATATCGCTAAAAACTTCTTTACGTTTAAAGTAATTGATAAATGGAATAATCTTCCCGCGTCAGTCGTTCATTCTACCAGCGTTAATGTGTTTAAGAACCGTCTTGACAGACATTTTAAAAATATTAACGTTGTTTAAAATTAAAAAAGAAAGTTAACAACAGGAGCTCTGGTGGTGGTGCTCGAGGATGAGTCTGTTGACGATGAATGCCAGCTTGTGACATGCCAGCGTGTGATGCCAGCAATAAAAAAAAAAAAAAAAAAAAAAATTAGACTAATACGAATGTAGATGTAGCTCATAGCGTAAACTAACCCACTTTTTGTTTAACTTTACCTACTTTTTTTTTTTTTCTTATCCTCCTTACTTTGCATGTCTCTAACTCTTTTCTTGCATGTTTGTAGTTTGCATGGTATGACAGTGAGTTAAGACTGTGTTTGCATGGTTTGTAAGCGTTCTTATTTTACTTCTTTTCATCTTTCACCCCTCTCCTATATTCTCCGACTATTTTTCTGACTTGTCGGCAGTGGCCGGCGGATGATGATGGTGAGACTTTTTCCCTCTTTTTCTGAATGAATGTTAACCCACGAATGATAGGTGTTGCTCCTTACTTAACCCCTTATTCTCCTCTCTTCTCTTAACCCCCTACTCTCTCCTTTCTCTCGGGCTAGCCTTAGAGTGGATCTTAGGGTCTTTGTTAGCCTTAGCTTCTGTAGATCTGAACTTAATGCTAATAGACTTAGCTCAGTTCAGATTTCCGAAAGAAATAGGAAACCCCTTCCACTTGATAGCAGATCAAGTCAGCCGGTTGCATCCAGAGGGACAACCGCTCCAGAAATCAGACCCCAGGGTAATCAGTTCCAGTTGTTGAATCCAGTTGGATCAACACAGCCAGTTTTCAGTCAGTCAGTTTCCAGACAGTCAGTTTCCAGACAGTCAGTTTCCAGTCAGCCAGTTTCCAATCAGCCAGTTTCCAGTCAGCCAGTTTCCAGTCAACCAGTTTCCAGTCAGCCAGTTTCCAGTCAGCCAGTTTCCAGTCAGCCAGTTTCCAGTCAGCTAGTTTCCAGTCAGCCAGTTTCCAGTCAGCCAGCTTCAGTTCAGCCAATAAGGCAAATTTTAGTTGCCGAACCAGAATCAGATTCACAATTTTTCATATGCCCTACCGAGCATATAACAGTAGCACCTTATGAGAAGATTTGTTTCCTAGCAAAAGTAGTTAACAGTCAATGAAAATTATTAGAGTCAGAGCGTACTCTGATTACAGAGAAAAGTAATTTCAAAAGAGATGTTCTTATTGCCCAAGTCCTTAGTCAGAGTCAGAATTCAGCTATCCCTGTTGTTTGTTTAAACAAAGGAGAAAGTCCTATAGAATTAACTTCAAATCAGAAAATAGGAACTGTTTCCACAGTAGAAGTAGATTCAGATTTCCCCATCAGTATGATAAATCGTGTTTCCAGTTCCTTAGAATTAAATCCTTCAGTACTAAAAGAAGAATATAAGAAATGTCTGGAGCACTCCCTTCAGGAGTCACCAGCTTTACAGGATCCCAAACTAATGGAATCACTTCTCGATTTCCTGATAAGAAATAGAGATGTGATTGCCCTAAAAGGAGATCCTCTGGGCCGAACTAATTTGGTCCCTTTTGAAATCAAGTTGGAACCAAATTCCAAACCAATTTTCATTCCTCCCTATCGGGTTCCACATTCCCAGTTAGTCACTATTGAGGAACACATCAAGGACATGTTGGAGCAGGATGTCATTCAGCCTTCAGCTAGTCCCTGGTCCGCTCCCATGATTCTCGTCTCCAAAAAGGACGGAACATCTCGCCCTTGTATAGATTTTAGACGCCTGAACAACATTACCATCCCAGACCGTTTCCCGATTCCAAACATGCAGGAAACAATTCTGAACGTAGGGAAAGCGAACTTCTTTTCATCCCTCGATTTAGCATCGGGTTATTGGCAAATGGAGATCGGTCCCGAATCTCGGGCATTGACTGCTTTCTCCACTAACCGAGGCCATTACGAATTCCAGGTTTTACCTTTCGGAGTCCGAAATGGGCCTGCTAATTTCTCTAGGTTGATGAATATAGTCCTTTCCGACCTACCTCTTCAAGGACAAGCTACTTGAAGGACGATTGAGTAGATGGGCTCTGTTGATTCAGGACTTTGCAGCGAAAATCGTATACAAACCGGGAAAACTGCAAGTTATTCCAGACGGATTGTCGAGACTTAAGCCCGACGCCCGAGTGAATAAAATAGGAATTCTCCCTGTGTTCGACTACGAGTGTCTGCAATACTCCCAACAACAGGACCAACACACCCACAACCTTCGGGCGCGCCTGGAACAAAAGGAACCATCGAAGGTAAAAGAACAGTACAACCTCAAAGATGGGCTCGTACATTTCAGGAACGAAGATGGAAATGACCTCGTGGAGATACCAAAGGATCTCGTCGATATAGCCATTGGACTTTGTCACGACTCACCTTTATATGGACACATGGGGCCGGATCGCACCATCAAGAGTCTTTTGGAGCGATACCACTTTCCCGAGATGAACAAAAAGGTACAAGAATACATCGCCGAATGTCCGTCGTGTTTAAAGCATAAGGGCAACGTACCATCCACAGCTCCGATGCATAAATATCCAGTATGCCAAAGGCCCTGGCAAAGAACTGGAATGGATATACTGGGACCATTTCCCAAAACATCAAAGGGAAATCAGTACATCATTGTGTTTACGGACCACTTCTCGCGTTACAGCGAAGTAGCCGCCATTCCAGACCAGACCTCGGAAACTGTGGCAAGAGCCCTAGTGGAACGCGTCATCCAAAATCATACCACTCCTTCCATCCTAATCTCGGATAACGCCCTTAGTTTCACTTCCAAACTGTTCGAGTCACTCTGTAACATGTGTAAAATTAAAAATACACACATTGTGGCATACCATCCGCAGGCAAACGGCTTAGTGGAAAGGCACAATCGAAAGATCTTGCAAGCCCTGCGCCACGTTGTCGATGCATCCTCCCGTACATGGGATGATTCCCTTCCCATGGTACAAACAGCCATCAACAATGGCTATAATGTGTCCATCGGGGACACCCCTCATTTCGTTCTCTATCACTACGACAGCGTCTACCTTTTGATTTGCCCGACCAAACCGACCCGGCAGTCCTAACATCTTCCGAAATGGCAGAAGCAAATCAGCAACTAGCTGAACGATCTTTCAAGATTTTTGACATAATCCGCTATGCCCTCGACCAACGAAACCAACAGATGGAGCAAGAGCAACATAGTCGTCATCCCCGTCAACGGACTATAATCATCGGTATGCGATGTTATCTGAAGAGCGTGAAACCGCCAGGTGCTCATCGCAAATTATACCCAAAGTGGGATGGCCCATATAGGATTATGAAAAACCTCGGAAAAAATCGTTATGAAATCCTCGACCTCCGGGATCATTCCAAACTAAAGATCATTCACGCTGACAATTTGAAGATAGCTTCCGAACAACACCTTCCCAAAAAACAGCTGCCAGGCGTTCGAGCCGCCTATCCTTCAAAAGGTCAAGATATTAACAAATCGGGCAGGGATCAAAAAACTGAAGTGGTCACCGCGGGAACCGCTACCCATGACGAAGATTGGTACCTCGTAATACCACCAGTACTCGAGGCAATCTCTGAACAAGAGGAGGCCCCAGAGCCAAGCGTCCCATCGGACCCAGACCCTGGAGAAACCCCTTCGAGAGGATCACTCAGTGGAACTCCACCATCACCCCCAACTCCACCATCTCCTCTGTCACCACCCTCGCCGATTGATGATCGACGCACGGACCCTACATACCGCCCGCAAATGCATCACCCACGTGAACTAGAACCTTCACATAAGAAACGAACCCACTCAGAATCCGAGCTCAACGGTCGATCCCCATTGCCACCAAAACGAGGCCGACCCCTTCGCCCACAAACACAAGTATCCACACAAGTATCCACACAACTACCCCCAGCTCCGTATAACTTAAGGCGGAGAAATGAATAAAATTGTCCCCCTTATAATTTTCCAAATTATTTACTCTTGTAGACCTAGCATTAGAATTTCTACCGGAATTGTTATAGAAAAACTTGCAGAAGGTAAATTTTTGAAAGGGCACGCAGACCTTTATATAAATTTGCAACCCCCTGCTAGAATTAAAATCAATCTCCTTCAGATACAAACCCAATTAAAAACGTTTAAAAGTAAAGTCCAAAATTCTTTCCAAGGCAAAGATCAGATTAGTCGCGTTCTGTTAGAAAATACCCTCGAAAATATTCAAACTACAGCACGCGCCCTATCAGAAATACTAGCCTTACCATGGATACAAACTGAAACTAAAAATTCAGAAAACTTTAACCAAAGAAATAAAAGGGGACTGATAGATATAGGAGGGAAACTGTTCAAAGGTTTATTCGGATTAGCGACCGAAGAAGATATTAAAAGAATTGAACTTAAATTGAATCTCTTCGCGCGAAATCGACAATATAATGGACACATGTTAGAACAAACTATTAGGTCATTACACGAAAACAATCGCTTCCTTCACTCCCTTTCGGACAGATTCACATACCTTGAATCCATGTTAGCTCAATACAAAGAACACAAACGATATCTAGAATTAATAGAAATAATGAACATACAAGTAACCCTAATCGATAAATACTTACAACGAATAACTACGATTCATTCCAAGGTTTTGCGTGCAACCCAGCTAGCCCATGGAAAAATCACTCTTTCCACCCTAATACCATGGGAAATACTTCAGTCCTTGATTCACACCGCCCAGTCACAATTAAAATTATCACCCATATTCCCACTCAACCACACTAATTACCCTCAATTTCTAGAATACACCTGGACTGTACATGGACCACGCCCCTACACATACCTCATAATTATACCATTTTTCGATGTCCTCACTTATGACGTATATAAATTTCACCCTTTCCCAACACCCTACCAAAATAACTCTAATGTCTATCGATTGTATTTACCCACCGTACCACCTTACCTTTTCCTCACCAAAGATCTATCAGCTTATTCTATGATGTCAGATAGCGACGTCCGGCATTGCCGATTCCCGCAACCAAATAAACAACTCGTCTGCCCTCCACTCAAACCAGTTATTCTTCCAACTACTAGGTCTTGCTTTATCGATTTAATTCGTGACCGGCATGCCCCCGTATGTTCATTTAAAAGATTTAATTCCCCTAAAACTATCCAACTACGAATTGGACCAGACATCTGGGTTTCTTTCGCGAACAGGACTGCCGCTACTCTCGAGTGTCCATCGAATTATTCCCTCATCACAATCCCTATGGTTATTCGGCTACCAATTGGTTGCTCCTTGCGTTCAAAAGCCCTCCAAATATACAACCCGTATAAGGTTACCCTTAATAACTCATACCCATTCCCGTCGCAACTTAAATTTAAACCCGTCATAGAGCTCTTAAATCTCTCCATAAAACCTGTAACCATCCTACCCGAACTACATGCCCCTGAATGGAATGATCAATTGAGCCGGTTTAAAATTTCGGATGATAACCAAAACAACCTCTTACAAATACTACAACCGGTAACCATTTTCTCAACATCTGCCGTTAGTATCATTATTGTGTGTGCTATTATCCTCGGTATATTTGTGGTGAAAAGATCATTCTGGGAACAAAGAAAACCAAGTGACACGGAACATGAAACTATTTATGCACGACCAAGAGTGCGTACCCAGACCACGTGAACTAGACTTAACCACCCGACTTATGTTGTATATATAAATCTGTATTATAAAACCAATAGTTATCATCTAGTTAGCATTAGTTAGGATGTTACGTTATTATATTAATATCATTCTAGAGGGAAGAGCCCTGTAAAAATGAACCATAAATAATTCCCATATTCCTATATTATCTTATCCTTCATGTAATTCTTGTATTCATTTATATAGTCTCTGTATCCATTGTAAGAAAAAGTATCCACTTTTAAAAATTCATGTGTTATATGGTTCATGTATTTATATAATCCTGTATATTCTTATATACTTAACTTTATATAATGCCTATACTCATATGTATGTACGTGTGTGTATTCATTTTTACATAAGGACGAAAATCGCCCAACGCGAGTTTGGATAAAATTTTTGATTTGCTTTCTACTTTGCTAAATAATTGGTGACCTGTTGTTTTTTAAAATCTCATAATCATTTTTTTAGATTTCGCTTAATAAGGAATCCTGTTTAAGTTTTGCAATGTTCA